>CM030172.1:46577434-46617434 GCA_017639675.1 Aplochiton taeniatus
CTCCCCCTCTCCCTCTCTCTCTCTCTCTCTCTCTCTCTCTCTCTCTCTCTCTCTCTCTCACTCACTCAGCCTCTCTCTCTCTCTCTCTCACCCTCTCTCTCTCTCTCTCTCTCTCTCTCTCTCTCTCTCTCTCTCTCTCTCTCTCTCTCTCACTCTCTCTAAAAGTCTCTCTCTCTCTCTCACTCAGTCTCTCTCTCTCTCTCTCTCTCTCTCTCTCCCTCCGTCTCTCTCTCTCTCTCTCTCTCTCTCTCTCTCACTCAGTCTCTCTCTCTCTCACTCCCCCTCTCTCTCTCTCTTTCACTCTCTCTCACTCAGTCTCTCTCTCTCTCACCCCCCCCCCCCCCCCCTCTCTCTCTCTCTCTCTCTCTCTCTCTCTCTCTCTCTCTCTCTCTCTCTCTCTCTCTCACTCAGTCTTTCTCTCTCCCCCTCTCCTTCATCCTCTTGGTTCCTCCCCCTCTCCTCGTTGGCTGTACGTGCCGACCCATCATGTGTGAGAGCGATAGCCAGGCTCTCCTTTACTTTGGTGTTTCATGTGCTGGAGGCACTACAGCCCTCGAAGCCTGATTAGCCGCCATGTCTGTTTAGGTTCTTACCTCCACCCCTACCCCTCCTTCTGTATCCATCCTTCCCTTTTTTCACAATCCATCCCTCCATTCACTGCCTTCTCAAATACTTCCCTTTCCTTTCCTCTCCTTTCCATCCCTCCATTTTCTCTTTTCTCCATCCCTCCCTTTCACCCGCTGTCAATACCTCCGTTGCCGCCCAGATCCATTCCTCCTTTGCCCCCCTATCAATCTCTCCCTTTCCTCCCTTTTCCATCCGTCCCTTTCCTCTCCTGTCCATCCCTCCCTTCCCTTCCCTCCCTTCCCTCCCCCACCCAGCCCTTAGTTCCAGTAGACTTGCTCGCGAATGTTTACTTTGAAGGAGCAGACTCGTCTCATCTACTCATTAATACGTAATTAGCGATTTGCGCGCTGGGGAGACTTGTTCACTCGCTAACGCTCTGCATATTCCGGTCCGTGCAGGGCCCTGCCTAAGCAATCACTGGCCGCCTGCAGCGGGCGGCTGCACCCCTCACATTTCCCCCCATAATGATTTTCTAAGACTTCTTTGATTGTGCTGTGGGGCTGATAGGTGAGCCCTGAGCTGACTAATGCAAACGGTTGAGAGAGAGAGAGAGAGAGAGAGAGAGAGAGAGAGAGAGAGAGAGAGAGAGAGAGAGAGAGAGAGAGAGAGAGAGAGAGAGAGAGAGAGAGAGAGAGAGAGAGAGAGAGAGAGAGAAAATGAGAGAGAGACAGGGAGAGAGAGAGAGAGAGAGAGAGAGAGAGAGAGAACGTGGGAGTTAGAAAGAGCGAGACAGGGAGAGAAAGCAGTATTTTTTTAGCTTTTCTATTTCCTTTCCATATCCTGTTCAGGGCCACACTGAATTGGACCTTACTGAGAAGAACTCCACTGCTCAATGGCAGTGTATGCTGGTAATGTGTTCCGCCTGAACTAAAACCATCTGAGCCAGACTGCTAGGGGTTGTACTCTTGAATGGTAAAATAAATAAAAAATACAAAAAAGAAATTTGTTACCTGTCCCTTACCTTACCCCCCCCCCTCCTTACCATCTATTTCTCCCTCTTCTCCCTCTTCCTGTTCAAAAGGCTTCTGTTCCCAGAGGGGGTTTGACAAACCCCTTCTGTGTTGATAGTTGTGTGAAGCTCACAAAGACCTTAGCACTTTTCAGCACAGCGAGCGCCAGCTCTGAGGGAGGTCAAAGGTCGTTTAGAATCCTCCCGAAGCTGGTGTCAGCCCTGCTGACCTGGAGAGACAGAATAAAAACAAATAAAGATAAAAAAAATATAAAAATTGCCGCGATGCTAACCCTGAAGGCAGGAAACTTTCTATCGGCGATGGGTTGATGTTTTGAATCATGCGAAAGACGAAGATACCCAGGAAGAAAATCAGGCATCTAATCTGCCAGATGCATCTCTCTTGCTGACAGTGTGGCAAATCTTCAAATGACTTTGTTTTTTTCCCCCAGAGGCTTGGCTTGATTGGACCGATCACTCACTTGGATGGAGACAGCATGTAAGACAAACTGAAGCTCATGCATATTACACGAGGAACATCACAGATACAGTAGTGGAGTGAAATGTGGTGCCTGTCTTCAAATCGGTGCGAGTATCTGTCAGGTGTGTGTAAACACTGGCCATCATTTAAAAGAGACATGGAGAAATGTTAATATTACGTTTACTCCTTCTCTCCGAGTGAGCGCGACAAAGAAAGGCAGAGGCGAGAGGAAATGACAAAAAAGGGAAGAGAGTGGAGAGTGAACGAGGAGCGCAAGAGTGCGGGCGAGATCAGACTAGAGGAACATTGAGCAGCATGTCTCTGGTCTGGCGGGGGGCCCTGGGTGTGCTGCCGGGCTGGCCAGGGTAGCTGGGTGGGGGCCTGGTGGGGACGGAGGGTCAGTCACTGATGTGCCAGTGATAAGCATGTGGCTCCCCCCCAAAGCCTTCATCATGAGCCGCCAGAGCCACTGCTGCTGTGGCTGCTGCTGCTTTGGCTGGATAAGCCTTGATCTGACCAGGGGCTTGTGTGTGTGTGTGTGTGTGTGTGTGTGTGTGTGGTCGGGTGTGCGTGTGTGTGTTTGTGCTTTCGGGCATGAGTCGGTAATGTGTGTATGTCTGTCTGTCTGCTTGTCATGTCCAATAATCTTGCCACCGTCGGATAACAAGGCCCCTCAACTCCCTTCCAAAGTGCGCCCCCACCCCCACCCCACTCTCTCCCCCGCTGCCTCCCTCACGGCCTCCCCCGCCTGCACATTGATGATTGTGTGGTCCGACCACGGCGCTCGTAAACACCCTCCAATCCCGTTAGGGGCCGAGTCGAAGCCGATAAGCGTCCTAGCCAGGGAAACATGTCGCCCTGGACCTGCTTAGCCCCCCGCATGGCTCCAGCCAAAAAGCCCCCCCCCCCCCGCCCATTCTGCCAAATCTCAGCCACCCACGCGTGCAGACGCGGCTAATACGGTATCTCTCATACAACCTCCAGGTGCAACTTTAAGCTCCCTTAGGGTTACTTGACCACAACCAATGGGCAGTGTATGCGTTTGGCTTAAGAGATCCTGTGTGTGTGTGTGTGTGTGTGTGTGTGTGTGTGTGTGTGTGTGTGTGTGTGTGTGTGTGCGTGTGTGTGCGTGTGTTAGACGGTCTCACAGCGTGTATAAACATGTGCGGGTGTGTCCCACTCCTTGGCAAAATCAAAGGCCTCCCAGAGTAGGAGCATCTCACTCACATTGTTAAGAGAGAGGAAGTGAAGGAGGGAGGTGAACATGATGAGATCTGTCGGGCCAAGGAAACCCCCCCATACAAGAACCCCCCCCGCCACCCTTTACCTCTCCCCCCTTCCCTGCCTCCGTCTACTTCTCTAACCCTCCCCACCTCCTCCGCCTCCCTTTACCTCTCCCCCCTTCCCTGCCTCGGTCTACTTCTCTAACCCTCCCCACCTCCTCCGCCTCTCTTTCCCTTCGATTCTGACATCTGCCTCCGCCTAAAACCCTCCCCCCCCCCCCCCCCCCCCCCCCCTCTTACGGCCTCCCTCTTTCTCCAGTCAGTCTCTCTGACAGCCCCCCACCCCCAGGCTATTCTCTCCCAGCCTCGCTGTCATGACATCCCCCCCCCCCCCCCCCTCTGAACGAACTTAGAATAGAACGCACTGGCCTAAATGAATGCATCGTTCTCCTTTTGAGCGATAGGGAGTGGGAAGAGAAGGAGACACTGATTGTCTCGAAGGGAGCGAGAGACCGTTATATTTAGTAAACGCTTATGCGCTTGTGTTTGTTTAGACGACATGATCAAACCTTTAACTTGTTTGTGTACACATGTATGAAACCGTTTACAACAAACAAATCTGCATTAATTAGTGTGTGTGCTTGTGTGGCTGTGTCGTCGTGTGTGTGTGTGCGTCTGTTTGTTTGGGTGCTATTGTGGAGTGTGTGTGGATGCCCTGTAGTTGTGTGTTTAACCACTCACTCGTTCATTTCTGTGTACTCCCACACCCCAGTCCCTCAATTGCTGTTATTCTTTCCAGCAGTGTGTGTGTGTGTGTGTGTGTGTGTGTGTGTGTGTGTGTGTGTGTGTGTGTGTGTGTGTGTCTGTTTGCCACTGTGGATCAGAGCAGAGGGATTAGACCTGCCCAGGTCTGATGGGAGTCTCAAAGCTGACTCTGTTGTGGCCCCCCAGGGGCCCAGTCACGCCACAGACTGATCGGTGTAAACATCTAGGGGCAGCAGGGGTGCCGGATCCTGTGAAGTGGGGAGCTGTGCTCTGCTCCGGGCGACGCAGCCCTAACAGATAATGGTGTGATACGTGGGTCGGGGGGATGGAGGCGAGCCCGTTTGTAGCCCTGTTATAAGAAAACGTGCCACCCACACCACCAGTCCCCTGGTGCCATATTACTGCCACCGACGTTGGAGAGTTAAGACCACCACATGGACCACGAGGAAGAAGGGGTGAGGAGGGTGGGGTTGTTGGGGAGGGGGGCGGGGGCTTGAGCTTTCAAGCTTGTGTATGTGTGTGAAGGATGCCCGATGTGTACATGTGTGTTTGTTTTTGTGTGTGCGCGTTTTATGTGCTTCTGCTCCGACTGCAGCAGTCCCAAAGTTATGTTGTACTAAAATAAGAAAACATCAAAGATGGGCCTAACCAGTTCCCATGCAAAGAGCTTTGATATTCAACATCATAAACAATGTCATTAGCGACTGCGCCACGGTCGGGTGGAGGATTCTCCGTGCGGACGCTCTAATGAAAGGCTAAAACCTTCATTTTACTGGCCCCTATTCTCCGGCGAAACTGTCAGACTGCAGAGGGTTAAAGGTATTTACTGTTAGACCGTGACGGGTCGGCTGGCTACCGCCTCGATCTTCTGATCAGAGCAGATGAAGAGAGGGAGCCCAGAAAGAGACTCGGAGGGCAGAAAGAAATAACAAGTGGTAGAGAGCCAGATATAGAGATGGATGGGAGCAGATGGATGCAAGAGGACAGGGAATCGCTGTAAGCATTTGCCCGTTAGCATGCAAAGCCATGCCATTTCATGTGTTCTGATGAGAAAAAAATGGTCCCCGGCAAAGTCATTAGCTGAATCCAAGAAACAGACGGACAAAAAATTGTACCTCATGCTCGGAAATCCCAGGTGCAATTCCTCTTTCTGTTTTTTCTTCTTTCTTTCTTTTCTTCCGGAGAACTGAAAGGACGTGACGCTGGAGGAAAGAAAAAAACGTGTAAAAAAAATGTTTTTCTGTTGCTTTGTAGTCTTTTCTTGTCTTTTAAAGCGGGGCAAAACACCCAGCAGAGATTAGCCACAGACTGCCATCAGAGCCTTTGTCAAAGTCAATTATTCAACCCCTGAATCATCCAACACACGCTCCCTTTCTTTTGCCCTGCTCCTCTCTCTGCCTCTCCTCTTGATCCTTTACATTCTCTCACACACACACACACACACACACGCGCGCGCACACACACACACACACACACACACACACACACACACATAATTCATCATTTCAACCGGCGCAATGAATCTGGGTTTTCTGTATCGTGAATGTGTGTGTTTGTGTGTGCGTGGGTCTTGTTTTTGTCCCGTATCTGTGTGTGTGTGGGTCTTGTGTATTTTCACCTACGTGTGTGTGTACGCGCGCGTGCATGCACGTGGGCTCGTGGTTGTTGCCTTGCTGCCCGTGACTGAGCAGCAGTGCCCTGCGGTGCACGTAATGAAGTGCAAATGGAGCTAATGTGCTGGCCGACGCGCAGGCTTTTAAAGATCAGGACCCAATTGATTTACCTGTGGCCCCACTGAGGCTTTATCCAATAACACAGAGCAACGCAATGCGGAGCAGGGCAGCAAAATATGGATGGCCCTGCGGCCTCTAGAGGAAGGCCCGGGCCACGCCTGCCGCTCTCTGACCCCCCTTGGGAGGCCCGGGGCTGGGCATGGACACACTGTCATCGCTCTGCTTGGAGTTGATTGAGTTTGAGACCTGCCGGTTCCAGACACCACTCTCTTTTGCTGTTACGGTCCTTCAGGTTTTTGTTCTCTCCCACTGCTTTCTGTAACTTTCTTTTACTATTTTCAAAACTGCATTTTCTAAAACATAAAGGAGGAAGAATTTCTGCTGCCTGCCATCCTGTGAACACACTATACATAAAAACATCAATGCATACATATACGCAATACACGCACACACACACACACACACACACACACACGCTTTACTGCACTTTTACGTATGTATAGACAGTTAGCACATCAGCACACCCAGTCACACACAGATATGGGAAACTGGGCTGACCAAGGAGAAAACTAAGAGATGGGCACTGACCCTTGGCTTTCCACACCTCAATGATCGACCTGTCTCCTCCCAAGAGCAATGGCTCTCTCACCATGGACCATATATAAAACGCTGTGTGAAGGACAGCATATATCATATCCACCTCCTTGTCTTCCTTCCAGATTGTGGGCCTCACTTTTCTGCTCTACTGTGTGTGTGTGTGTGTGGGGTGGGGGGGGGGGCATGCTTTGAACTTTCACTTAACTGCACCCCGGGCACGCCAAAACTCTTTCTTTTGCCATTTCAACCGACCACATAATGTCGAAGAGCAGCCATACGAGCAGCAGATCCCACGCCTTCCCCCCTCCACTCCCCCCCCCACCACCACCACCACCCCTAGCCGTGGAAGAACGCTGAATGCTTGCCACTGAATGCCCTGCATGGTCCCCGGTGTGTCGTAGCCTTTAAGAGCCCCACCACTGTATGTTCCTACAATTTATGATCTTATTACAGGACGTAATGGATAATCAACCATTTGCAACGAAACTGATTAAAATGTTTCCGTGATTGCCAAAAGATGAATGGCTGCGATAATGGATTCAGATGAATGCTATTTGCATATTCATGATAGTTCAGGTTTTGTTTTGTTCCTCGCATCTTTTGCAATTGTGCTGTTGGTTTGCCTTGATACAGTGCCTCTTGTTTTTTTTGTCATAATTATATTACTATTATACATTATATACTACTATTATATATATATATATAAACAGTTTTTTGTGACAATTGAATTGCATTACTTATTGAATTCATGTGTCATGTTTATGTATTTGGTACTGTTTTAAAATGACATGCAAATGTTGACATGGAAAATTGGTTCCTGACTTTAATGCCTACCGTCTAGCCATAGTGGCACATCAGTCTGTGACGGTGTGCATTCTGTAGTAGAAGCTAGAGAGACTAGCGATGCCTCTTGGTGGAACTGTCCATGGGATTCTCTGAATGGAATCAATAGCAGAGATAGAAGGAGAATGTGCTTCGACTTAAACCGAACTGGCGGTGCTGGGGCGAGGAATAAGATTGTCTATTGGAGATTGCTCTAACCCAGTGGAACCTCACTCATCTGAAACCCAGGAGCCTTAAGTGGCTGCTCTTAGCTAATCTAAAAAAAAAAAAGGTGGAAAATAGAGTCAAACTATTTATTCTACACATTCTGGGCCTAATTAAAGCATTTACAATCTGATTATGTAGAACGTTTCATATCTATAGATTCAACTTAAAAAATGGATTCTAAACTGATTTATTATGGTCAGTATGCATACAACCGTAACAGGGTCTTAAGAATAAATCTTGTTGTAACCCTTTCTAGCACCAGGTTTACACGCAAGCAACCACAGGCTCTCAACCCACGCTTATCATTGATAGCATCAGGTCATCTCTCTGCCTGTAATCTGTCCGGTGCGCCACATCCAGAGATGATCCCGCTAGTCCCCCGCCGGTTTCGTGTCCAAATATTGGATCAGTCCGGGATCATCCACCTTAACCCAACAAATTCTGCATGAAGTCTCAGTTCCATCCTGCTGGACTCGTAGCCAGGTCAGCCAGGTCTTATGGGAAGAGCTGTCGGGTTCCAGTGCTTTTCCCTGTCCCCTTTTTGAAACGGATGGCCGCTCAGAGCGCTGTTGATCATCTGGGCTCAAGTTGCTGTCTGCCAGAATGTGACCTCATTACTTAGGGCGTTATGTAGTGGTGAGCTATAATATTCGCTAAGAGCATGGGTATACAATATTTCATATTCTGTATATGTTTCATAATATTACATTTGGTTGAGATTTGGATGTTTTTGCTTGTGGTTACGAATGACTATGGAAGGCATCGTAGCTTAATTTAAATCAAGGGTCCATGGAGCAGTCTCCTATTTAGCTAGTAAACAGGCAACAAAATTAGTATCTCTGCATTTGACATGTTAGTTGACTTTGATTTGCCATCAATACCCCTTATTTAATAATGCCACAATATATAATAATAATAATAACATATTGCAGGTTTGTGTCTATTCTGTAGTTATACGGGCAGGAGGGGGGTGAAGGTGGTGTGTGTGGCCGTTGCGCACAAGAGTGTGTTGCACTGTCACAACCCTCAGTGTCATCATCCTGTCGGTCACCTTTCATCACCACACATGCATGAGCATGCACATGCACGCTTCGACACACACATGCTGTTCTTTATCGAACGCTTCACTGTTCTCCAGTCCTTCCCTTTACCCTTTGTTGTATTTGATAAAATGTGTTCCATGTTGCCTGTTGCCCCCTTAGATCCCGTGCTGTAGTTGCTATTTTGTCTGTAGTTCCAAGCAGGCTAGGGCGATGTTCGGCTTTTGGCAATAAACAGTCTCTACCAAGGAGAGGGTAGGAAGATTTAGAAATTCTTAACTATTTAGCAAGGAGCAATCTAAAAGGCATTGGTTCATTTCACTGGGTAATGCCAAAATCAATTCCATAAATAGAGCAGTTAATTGCTGACAAGTTTGTAGCTCTTTTTCTTCTTTTTCTTGTTCTTCTTGTTCTTCTTGTTTTTCCTCCTCATGCCTCCTCCTCTCCTTTGGGCACACATCATAACCCATCACATACATATTTTGTCTTTCTTTCATCTCAGTATTTTAACACCCTGCAGTGCTTTTAAAGAACTAGCAGTGCTTAAAGATAAGCCTGGCTTGCTGCACCGAAATGCCAATGTGCTTCTACAGAAGGACAAATTATGCCTCCTGTGATTTTCCAATACTGTGGCTTTTATAGCTGGATGACAGTGATGAACTATAGCATAACTGTGTCCCCACTGTCATAATAATTCACTAACTATGGGTGTTTTGTTAGAATGCTCGCCGTTTCCAAACAAATCCCAGAGCCTTTGGACGTCGCCTACCGTTTTCGCAGAGCGGCTGGCACCAGCAGTGCTTATGTGAACAGAATGGCCAGGACGCTTTTGATTGGTTTCATCAGATTGGAAAAGGCCATTTTGGTTCCTAGGTGGAGGTGCAAGCCTCCTAATAAAAAAAAGATAGCTCAGTCTTTCAATCACGCTGCAGTCGCCGGCTACCCTCGCCTCAGCCTCAGAGCTCCCACTGCTCCATATGACTACTTTTGATGTGTGCTGAGGCCGCAGCCAACGCGAAGCCTCAACCTCGCCTCATTTGAAGTCTCCCTCGCCCTGCCCCTGCTGTGAAGACGGCTATTTCTCCTTGGTTGGTGCGTTTGCGATTTGTGTGTGTGTGTATTAGTGTGTGTGTGTGTGTGTGTGTGTGTGTGTGTGTGTGTGTGTGTGTGTGTGTGTGTGTGTGTCTGTGCGTAGATGTACATACAGTGTTGCCGAGACTCGTCTGTCAGTCCTCAGCCTGCTTTCGACTTTAATAAAGAAAAGGGGCAAAAGAGATCTGAAAAAAGGGAGAACAGGGAGAGATAAGAGAATGCTGGCCTGATGTGAAACCCCTCTGTCTTATAAGTGGTTGGAAGGAGGATGATGAGAGGTGGTTTGAGAAATGGGGGGGTGGGGGGGGGGGGCAGGGGATGGAAAAGGAAGGAAGGGAAGTGAGTTAATAGATGCTGGCAATAGCAACTCTTCTGCTCTCTACTCACCTCCCTTCCTTTGTTTCTCCAACCGGTAGCTTGAAGTCACTTAGTGATTTGATGTAAGTCAAGTGGAAACTGGATCAAAGGCTGAGTTCTGTTTGAGATTAAGTCGGATTGGAGCTTCTATTTCCTTTAAGGTTGTGTTGGTCTCACCTTGCTTTTTTGTCACTGTGCTGGTGACAAGGTAGCCTGGTTGAAATTGAATGCAATGAAAAAAGAATGAGGTGGAACGTCTTGGAGAGATCTCATGTGTTTTGTATATTCTCCACTGATCCAACTGAGGTGGCACCTGAGGGTCTGTGGGCGGAAGGAATAAATAACCGGCTAATTGACAAATGCAAGGAGAACCAGCGCACTATGTTGAAGGTGAACCGCCACCCGCGGTCCGCCGTCTCCATGCTTGGTCACCCAGCAAGGTCTGATCCCTGGGGGAGCCGGAGGTGATCTCCCTGAGTGCTGGTTTGGGTGGATTACAGTCAGCATTCTGCCCATTAGCAGCCACTCAATCCTCTCTTCTCAGGGGGCTGAGAGTTTGAGTAGTACTCTAGTTGATCACCTCACCTGGCTGGATGGAAGGCGGTAACCACTTTTATTCACTCACAGTATTTGGTTTGGAGGACTGGGCTATTGATTTGTTTGGGGGGGGGGGGGGGGGGGGAGTCAAAGATGCTGATGTGTTCAATGTCTTGAGGCTTGAGGGTACCTTGGACTCCTGCGTGGTTAGGATCAAATAACAAACATTAGACTGACATTTTATTACTCACGCTCCGTTTGGCTCATCGGGGTGTCATGCCGGCCTGTGTGGTTATGTATTGAGCAACGTAGATGCTTGTGCGTATGGCGTATAGATCTGTTTCTGTAGATCAATAGCTCCTTTTAGACTGACTATGAACAGACTGTATTGAAATGTACAATGAGAAGGCCAAAGGCTAGGGTTGTGAAGATAGCAATGGGGAGTTACACAACCGCCACACCAGGTATGAAAAGAAGAGGGGGGGGGGGGGGGGGCGCAACAGAAAGAATAAGGCCAACTTGAAACTCTGAATGAATGACCTAGGGACACACAAATAGATGGGCAGAGAGTGGGCCAGACGGAGAGATAGCATGGCAGGGAGAGAGGCCGGGGCTTTGTTGAACGCATGGCTGAAGACAGACCAGGCCCGTGGAACAACACGCGGCTGTCTGACAGCGCTCATCTCTTTTCCCTTCTTAGCCTCCCCGTCACACCTCAGTGCATTTAACCAGGTCTAATAAGGAAATAAACAGCTTTCAAACATATGCATTTGATTCATTATTGACACATCTGCTTGTCTCCCTCTGAGCGTGAAAGGGACCGCAACTTCCACAAGCTAATTACAGTACGCGGAAACAAAAGTGTGCAATGGAATTCAATAGCTGATGCAAAGGGAAACATTTGCCTGTTGCTTGACCGGATTTTCCGCGTTCGGATACCTTTCCAGAATGTTAGGACAGATTAGTTAACGCAAGCGATTAAGGATGTGCATAACTTGTAACATTCAAGGTGAGTTAATCAGTTGGTTGCTCAACCGAGTAATCATATTAAGGCAAAACTTAACAACATTAAGTAACTTGTCTCCTCACGCATCCGCTTGTACCTTCCATGAGGGACGTAAGGCTGAAGCTCACAAAGACAAGGAGTGTGTTGGGGAGCACTCTTTTCACATGCATTAGGGAGGTCATGACAAACATTATCCATAAACAATTTCTCAAAATATTTACATGTACCTACATATTTTATTGATATATTACACATACTTTTGCATGATCTTTTTTATTCAATATTTGATTATTCTGACCCATCCTTGAAAAGTACGATGTGATGACAAACTCTCCAGGGTAATGTGGTGGCAGGGGTATGCTAGATCTTGAATTTTTTTTTTTTACCTTGACCCCTATGCAGCCTCATTGTGATGAAAGAGCTTATATAGGCAATCAGTTACTTTCCTACTATGAAACTCGTGTAAATCAGAGGGCATTGTCAAGGCTGTCCTTATCTACCACATATAAATGGTGGTTTGCTGGGACTTCATTGTCCATTTTGCTTGGGTGCTTATGAAAGCTAGGCTTTTGGTCTTGAGCCCTTTAAAAACGATTCTGTTCTCGTTCAGGTGCAGCAAAAGATTGGGAGTGACTCACAGTCAGTAGAAAATGGCTGAATTGGTATGTCTGTTAGGCTTATAACAGGACTCAGACATTCACAGAGTAAGTGTTTCCTTGAATGTAGACTATTCTATGGTTATCATTTCATTTGGTTTCACCTACATTTCTGCAATGAAAACAGTTAATATAAGTAAGTCGTAGGGAATCCGAACATTCCAGTACATTACATTAGTGTTGGGAAGTAGTGAACTACGTGTGATTAAACTAGCAGGCTACATTTTACAGTAGCTGGCTGGTAACTACATCCATATTTGCATAGTCAATCAAGTAAATCACTTTTTTGCTATTTTGTGAAGTATCTATCTGAAACGACAAGCTGCAAAAAATAAAAATAAAAAATGTCATTAGAGATTATTGCTGTTTACTATCAAATGTTCTGAGGCGTGCTCAGAATGCATGCTATTTTGGATGTTACCTGGCTAACTGAGGAATTCATCTTGGTGCAGTACCCCCCACCTGAACTCTATATGTCTGACTGATGGACATTGTATACAAAGCTACTGACATCTCTTGCCCTTTCCCATAAATAGTGGTATATTTGAATTTTTTGGTTTTATATATGACCTGTGAACAAGTGGGCCCTTTTTGCAATAAACTCAATTGTGTGATGTGTGGTTATATTTTGTTATAATTTCTTATCACATTGTTATTTTAAAAATAGTACTTTTTCAAGTAGCTTTAGTTAACCAGACTATATTTCTCCCTAGGGTAGCTTTACTGTAGATCTTCCAGTGTGAAATAATTGGTAGCTTTCAAAGCTATGCTTTCAAAGTAGCTTCCCCAACACTGAACACGCATAATGAATTATACTTGGTGACAGTTAGACACAACCACTGAACTACAATGGACACCTATGATAGTGGTTTAGGCTAGTATGAGCTAACAGACTTTTGTGTTTACTGGTACCAACTACATTTTGATGACTATTCTGCAGTATTACTGTTTACTTATATATCAAATATAAACTTGAACTGTTACAGAATATTATTTTGAATATTTTATTTCTATTTAGACAGCTAAAGTTGTTTCAGTGTTTCTATTCCCTTAAGGCTGTCACGCAATGATTATGTGGCTTCCAAACAACATCCAACAAGTGCTGTGAAGCACAAAGTGTATCTTACCCAAACCACTTCCGTTATTGAAATGAAACTGTAAAATACCTTCAAATGGACTTGGCGTACTATCATGGCGTTGGACATTAGCGAGATGGGTACATCAGCATTACATGGCTGTGTTTCAGACGGCGGCGTGGCTTTGTTAAGGCCAGTCTGTGAAGCAGGAAGAGAACATGGTTCCTTTGTACTAGGCGTTATCAGAGCGCCGGCTCTCTCTTTCATTTATCTTCCCTAAAGGTCAGCTTTGCCCACCAGCACGTTCCCTGCATGCTAACCCTATCAGACACAGCCCCCGTGTGAAATGGGGGGGGGGGGGGGGGTGTAAGGTCCAATATGAGTCTGCATGCATGTGTGTGTGTGTGTGTGTGTGTGTGTGTGTGTGTGTGTGTGTGCACCTGTATGGTTGTGTAAATGTGTATGTGTAATGGGAGGAGATGTAAGCATTCCCTCTTGTTTCCATTTTCTTTTCTTTTTCTTTCCTTTCATTCCCTCTTCCATGTCTTCAAAGTAGTCCCTGAATCCATAATGTTCACCCTAGAGGTGATGACTGTGGTCCACTGCCTTTCTACCAACCGTTTATTTATTCTCACACACACACACACACACACACACACACACACACACTCCGCCTACAGGTGATGGGCTATATCCAGAAATATCTGTGTTTCTTTCCGCTGTAGGAGATGTGCATATGTGGAGGCCATGAAATAGTCCAGTGGCTCCCGTCATCCCTGGTTGACCCCCAGTCCCTTTGATCTCCCTGGCGATACCTCCTTATCTTCCAACCTCCCCCTCACACACACACAAATGCACACACACACACACACACACACACACACACCCCAATCCTCCCCTCCTGCTCCTGACCCTCCATACACCCCTACTGTTCTCCCTCTCTCCGACCTCGTCGACTTCCCTCTATCCCTTTCTCCTCTCCTCGCCTGCCAAGCGTCTACCACCCAGGGGACCAGGTGTGTGATCTCTCTCCCACTTATAGGGCTTTTACGTCCACAAGTCTTCCCAGGCACTGCCCTTCGACACGGCGACACAGGGTTCTTTATGAAACCCTCTGGTTCACTCTCCTCGTCCTCGGCCACTCAGTTTGATCATGCAATCCTTAGACTGTACTCGCTTGCCCTCTTTCTCTCTCTCCCTCTTTTCCTCTCTGGCCTTTGTCTCCGATCCCCATTCTCTACTGCGTATTGCCATGGGAACCGCGGGCGCCTATTTAGATAAATACAGGTTTTTCTTTTTAGGACTACACCAAATCGGTGTTCCAGTTCTCCATTATCTGTGTGTTTTTTCCCCATTAGTATTTTTATTAGACTAAAGATGAAAGCAGGTGTCTTTATTCTGTGAATACAACAAAAGCAGAGTGGGATTCACATTGTTTTCTTACATGTGCTCTTACTGTTCTAATTATTGTTGTGAGTGTGACTGTAGCCTGTGCAGATGTTTACTCCATTCCAGTCTTTTCTATTATATTAGAAGCCATTTTTTTATTTTGCGTCTGTTATGTATTAGTGTATTGGTAGATATACAGTATTGTGCAAAAGTTCTAGGCAGGTGTGAAAAAATGCTGGCAAAAATTTGAAAGCAAATAGTGGTCACAGCAAATATTGTTTGATTTAGATTGTTCATTTGTTCATTCACTTTGCATTTAGTTAATTAATAAGCATTCTTACTTTACACACCTGCCTAAAACTTTTGCACAGTACTGTACATCTACTCTGGGGGTCTCAAAGTTACCCCCCCTCAACTCACACACACACACACACACACACACACACACACACAAACACACAAGCAAGACCTTCTGAATAAATCATTGCTCCTCACATTCACCCAAACCTAATTTCCTCCCTCACCTGACGTCTTCTCGCTCCATGCTGTACCTCAAGGTGACTTAAACAAGACCTTTCCCGCCGCCATGTTGGATTACCCGTTTCATAAAATGGGTTAATATTGACGCGCGGTGGTATTTTATTAGGCGTGTGCGAGGCGTGTTCCGGTGCTGTTTGGCCAAGGACTGTCGCGTGGCATTTCCTCTGGTGATCATCCATCAAAGGGAGATCAGGCGTGCGCCGCGGCTTCTCCGACACCCCCATCACCTCTGTAAATACTCATCCCACTGATGTACAGGTTGCTGTGGAATTAATGAGGCCGCTTCATGTGCTGATGCATGGGAAAGTGGGCCCTCTCTTCAAATTGCTTTCCCTTATTGCATCTCCCTCCTCCCGCTTATCCGCTAACCCCGCTCGCCTCGCCCTAGAATCATATTAGCCAAACCAATCTCACTTAAAACATTTCGTTTCTTAATTTTAGCCTTCGTGTTGCTTTTTCTGTCAACATACGGGGAGTGTTGACGAACGACTTAGAGAGAGAGAAATAGAGAGGGAGGGACGGAAAGAGAGTGGGCAGAAGGTGGAGGACTCAATTGGCAGGTACACATAGGGACTTCGTCTCTTCGCAGAAAGAGAGTGCGAGACAGAGAGATAAATAGAGAGAGAAATATGTTTCAAGCTCTGTTCATCTTGGTTGCTCCGTCCACCATGTTGCCCCACCGTGTAGGCTACTGTTATAGCTACACTTCATGTTCGACCCCATTGCGCGCTACCACAAAGATCCAATCCCTCCTATTGTCCATTATCTGAGGATGTTGTAATTAGTTTGCTACCCTCGGGCGGAGAGAGGCATGGAGTCATGAGTAGCCTCCTTTGTCCTACACACGGTCGTCAACACATCGTAGTATATGCACATCATAATTCACGTGGCTGCGCCTCAATGCCCCATTAAGATCAGACAGCGCCCGCGTCTGAGACCGTTTGAAATTTGAACTGCTATGCTGCACTGTCCTCTGGACCTTGTGAGCAAATTGTCACGTCATTATCTGGTCGGTAACACGGGAACTTCCGACAGTCGTTAGAAGTTCTCTCTAGCTCTGCAGCGGAACAAGGAAAAATCTGCTCCCTCTATTTTTTTCTTTTTTTTTTTGATCTAAGAGAAATGTTCGTTCTCACATGTTTCACTGAGCAAGATTTTTCTTGCATGTGTTTTACCTTAGAACTATCTTTGCTCCATTTTGTTTTACTTTGTTACTTTTTCCCACTTTACCTCATTGAAAGGCGCGGCTCGCTCTTTGGTGTCAGGTTTCAAACAGGGCAATTTGTCATGATATAAAAAAGTAAAGTTGCTCATGTACATCTATGGAATTTCACATGTATAGAGTAGAGTCAGTCAACTGTTGCATGTATGTGAACAGAAAGAAAGAAAGAAAGAAAGAAAGAAAGAAAGAAAGAAAGAAAGAAAATAATAAAGAAAGAAAGAAAAATGTAAAGAAAAAGGCCCTTATGCATCTGTCCAACCCACCTCCTCTCCACACCGTGTCCATTGATAATGGAACAGATGAGAATGAAGGGTGGACAGGACACCAATGCCATGAACAATCCCCTTAAAAGTCACAGGTGTGAAAGTAATTACCACAAAGCGTCTGAGTCAGACTCTAGCAACTGTTCCTACTTGCCAACTGATACATGTAGGCCACAGGATATCAACTTTGTACTTTGGCAATATGCCTAATGTGTTCTCAGACAGATCCTTGTCAGATCGGCGTGCTACTTTTAGTTTTCCAATGTGCCTCTCTCTAGAGGGTAATTTAAAGTCAAAACCATCATAATTGGCTATAAGCAGCCAACATGCCATCTGTTGGATCAGCTCTAAATATGCATGCCACTGTTTGTTACATGTTGTTTGTTTTTGACAAACAGTGTTCTACTGTGTAGGCTTTTAATCACTATTCAAACTCATGTTGAATTTAAAAACTGCACATTGCAATGTTATCAAATCTGACCTTTCGTAAGGCTCTGGTTTTCTTACAGTCATATATTTTGGTCGTGTTTGCCTTATTACCCTGTTTTTCAAATGAGGTTGGAGATGAAAAAGGGCTGTGTGTCTGTGTGCATGTCTCTCCACCAGTGTGAAGCTGAAGGATGGTGTGGCATTCCTGGGGGCCAGGGCCAGTAACCCGGTGCTGTGGACGGTCAGCCAGGATGTCAGGAGCGAAGGTCACCGGATCGTGACATTACACTGCCGCAGGAAGGACAGCAGCTTTGGCCAGAGGTAGGTCAAACCACTTCACGTCTGGGACACAGTTATTGCCTTCCCCCTAACTTTAACGAAATCCCTCAACCACTGCACACCCTATGTGTTCGAATTGTTTGTCTCCAAAATGACACAGGGGGAGAACGCCGTGCATCGTTTTTGGCACCACGCCTGGGATAGTGATGCAATAGGAGCAGAGAGCAGGGTTCACGGTTTGATTTTTGAGGTCTGAGGAAAAAATCAATGGAGGGAATGGATACCGGTGACTTTACCAATGCGAAACAGCATGCTCAAATGCCTTTCCGTGTGTTTGTTTTAGTGTTTAATCTTCCGTCATATCAAACATACATTTGAATGTATCCTGGTGGAACTCAGTTTCCTCTTGTGTGTACCGGAGGCTGTAACCCCTTCCACTTCCTCCCAGAGGAAGACTGAGTAGCAGGACACAGGAAGTGACACGCAGCAGCTGTGCCGGCACTTCCTCCCGGAGGTGTCAAGGTGACGACAGTGATGGATGGCTAGTCATCTGTCATTGACACGCTTCTCTCTCTCACGCGCCAGCAGGGGAAGAGGGCCACTTTGAATTATAAAGACCTTGCCCAGCCAAGGTCACCATGCATGCTTTTAAACCCTATTATCATGTATAAGCTCTCTGAGGTACTCAACATGGCTGTGAGCCATTGATATTAGACATCAAGGCCTGGCAGGTTGTTGTGTAGCCGAATGAATGTGCCAGAAAGACATTTGAATAACAGCGCAGTGCAGCTGGCCTTGTAAATGCATGGTAATGCAGCCTCTCGACAATGCCAAAGCTGTTAAGTGGATGGTATGCTGCGTATTCTTAGAATAGTGGGGAGAACACTTTTGAGCATGTCCTGAGTCTCTGGACTGGCGTCGTTCCACTGATGGTCCTCCACTGGCGTGGGACGTAACTCCTCCCGTGATCACGCAGAGAGACGGGGCGCTGCGCAGGGGTTCGTCTCACGGCCAACAGCTGTTCAGATGGGGAGTGGATCTGGTATGATGCGGCTATGTACAGCTGCGGCGGGGACGGGGAGGGCGGGGGCATGGGGGGGTGGGGTGGGGGGGCTGGGGGGGGGGGGGGGTCCACCTTTAGAATCCTAGTGAGTCTTGAGTGCACCTAGAGCGGTAGACCAAAATAAGCGAATTCATGAATACTTCAGCTGCTCATTATCTGCACAGCATATTCCCTCCGACAAGGGGCCTGGGAGTTCTTGACTAACTCTGTCATCTGAGGGGCAGCATTCGGATCGCCCCCACAATTAGAGTCAGTTGGTGTTTGCTGTGTCGACCGTCGAACACCATGGCGCCCCAAAACATGAATATGAAAGATAAACATGAGAGGGAGTGGGCCAATATTCCTCGGGCTTTGGAGGGTGCGACATGAGACGAAAGCCAATGAAACTAGCTGTGGGCCGTGTGGCCTCCTCAGAGACCCGCCTTTAGAACTCTCTGTAGCCATTGGCGGATCACGTGGAATTGCTTGGTGCTGTGATGAGCTACACTGAGTCCGTTGAGATCTGCCTCTGGATAACACAAACACACACACACACACACACACACACACACACACACACACACACACACACACACACACACACACACACACACACACAGATAAGAAAGAAGAGGGCAATGACTACATAGACCATGTTCATAATGAGGATAATTAAGGGGGAGGAAGCTTGGGAACAAAGTGCTAATCATGACTCTATTAATCCAGATGATAACAACCTGCACATGCAAGTATATATTTACGGCCATTTTCAAACCCCATAAAAGACTGCAGGATGGACCTGAGACCCAATTTACTGGAGTGATTTGGATTCATGTCCCCAGTAAGGCATAACATTTCCTCCCTAACTCAAAGATAAACTGTTCAGCAACGACGTTAAGTTCCAATACCTGGGCTAACTCAACGCTGGCTTCTGGCACTGTCTCAAGCCACAATGACCATTAAACATTCATAGCGCACTTATTTCCCTACATGAGTATGCGGCTGTATGAGTCTCACGACTGCGATAAAGCTGATGGATACTCCGCTCTAAGTTGAACTGCGTTCGTCAGACAGCGCCTCTGCCCGGCTATGAAGACATATGAGGACTTTGAAGCACTAAGTGCGGACCCTTTCGACCGTACCTCCAGCCATTCCGGCGCTCCCGGCCTGACATCCGGGGATGATGAGTGACGGCCTCATCCCGGCACGCTAATTCAGATTCTCTGTGCTGCCAGCAGCCATCACTCCCAAATCCCTGTCAGGAGCCTTAATTAAGCTTGGGAATACACCCGCACCCACAGATACACAATGCACAGGCACAGGCACTGGGGCAGACATGTTAATGTGGTGAGGGCGGGCCGGCAGTAGCTACAGCTAAATTGACATAACTGAGAGCATTTTCCCGGGGAATAAGAAGAAGAACTCTGGGCTTAAAAAGGCCAAATAATGTGCTACAGAATTCGGGTCAGGTTGTATTGAGGTTTTGGCTGCCTTTATTTGTCTTTAATGAAAGCTAACACAATTTGGAGCTCTTGTTGATGGAGGGGAAGAATGAGGGGAGAGCAGGCTTGTTGTGGAGAGTGGAGGCAGCCAAGCCCCAGAGTCTGTCAGCTCCCAGTCCAAAGTGAGATGTGATGGAAGTTCGATCTGAAATTGCAGGAACTGTGGCTTGACATCTAAGGACTAATTAAGGGAACTCAATCTAATGGGAAACATTTTCGCTAGCAGTTCTCTCTCTCTCTCGGCTCTGTTGCCCCCCCACCCCCACCCCCACCCCCTCCCTCCCCTCTCTCTCATCACCTTGACACAGGCACAGAGAAATGTTCTTATTTCATTCAGGCATAGAGTTGGTGGGGTTGCAGTCAAAGTGTCAAGCAGTCAGACGTGTCTGGAACTAAGCACAAATGCTCCCAATCTGTGGCGCACTGTAAAATCCCGTGCAGTTACGACAGAAGGAGAGGAGGAGGCTTTGGTAAGACCAAGGTCAATAGACATGAAGAAAACCGTGGACAAATATATGACGATAAACGATGAAATCTCTGCACAAAGCGCTGCGTGTAACAGTTACGTGACTTGCAGTAAAATGATCAATATGCAATTTATATTGGAAGCTCGGTGCGCTAGCTAACTTTGAATAAAACCCATCACACAAACCATGTAGCACTAACCAACATACAGCGCAGCAATGGCTCGCCAAAAAACATCAATAACATGACAATGGGCACAAACACATTCCATGATTAATAAATATTCATAACAGAATAAAATGTATTCTTTCAACAACCTTAAGGTTGGTAGCACAATGAACAATTTTGTATTGAAAAAGAAAAATGACACACAATTAACTTTTTATTGAAATGTTTAGGGGCACATCAGAAACCCCCCAACCATCCCCCCACCCCACCCTCCATCTGCTACCAACTGACAGCGAGCAGTGTTGCCAATACAGTCAGTTTTCAGACCCTCCTAGCAATTTTATATCTAAAAAGCGACCAGCAACAAATCTAGCGACTTATTCAAACCGAAAGAGAAAAAGCAAGGAATCTATACAAATCTATAAAATTGTCAATTTCTCCCATGCATGCTGCTCAGAGTAATTGCAGCAACGCGGGCGTCTCTCTCGCCTCCTCTCCCTCGCCTCTTATGCTGTGCGCAGGCAGTCAGCAAGTGTTTCAGGGCAGGAGTGGAAGATCAAGTTTTTATGGTTACGTGGACAATGTTTCTCTCCGGCGTTCTGAAACGTTCTCGTGCTAGAACAGCCCCCCTCCCCATCTCTTTCAAGAATGGCATGGTCACAGAACACTCTACAGCTTACAAAGAAACACACATTTCGCTCCACCACAATTTCCACCCTCCTTTCACATCTGCCACCCACATGCTACCGCTGTTGGTCTTTATAATGCCATCACAAAGGTGCCATAATGCTGTTTTGTGATAGCGATGGATAGGTCTAAACATACAGTATCTCGCACTGTGAGCGACAAGAACTGCACTGCAGCGAATCAGACACAGAAACGAGCAATGGTATCATGTTACATGGTTCTTTTTTCCCTTTGTTTTAAACTTCAACTTCTACGACTCCATTTTAAACTTCATTTTATGTCTATTATATGTTTGCAAGTAATCAAAGCTCATCATACGTTCGGCCTTCTCTCACAGCTGTGTACACTTTCTCACAACTGTTTTCTGCTTTGCTGAGTACTCTCTACTTTTGCTAGCTAGCTATCATGCACATTTTAAAACCTATATCCTCAAAAGTATTGAGGATATTGTATTTCCACATGCACCGCACTAAGTGTACGGAAATGATGAGTGGAGTGCTGGCATTTGTGTTGGTGACCAGAAATACAGTCTCCTCCTTGATGAATCTACAGACATAAGCTTGTCCAAGTACCTCGGTATGGTCCCTGGACCAATGGGAGGAGCTGAAAGTACACCTCAGTCTCATTAAGGCAAGGGAGCACGGTTACACGGCAGATGTTCTGCACTCCATGTACAGTGACCCACAGAACATCCCCTGCCTTCCTTTTTTTAAATCAGTCCTCCCTGAGGTACAGTCTGCTGTCAAGGCTTTTGAGGGGGAGCAGGCTGACCCTCTGAGGCTGCCTGACTGTCTAATTAATAGGACCAGGTCAGTCTGCAACGGTGTCACAAACCCGTCGGCTAGAACGGACGCTCTCAAAGTGCCCATTGAAGGGCACAGCAGCCCGAAGCCTTACCTTGGTTACTCAGCTGAGGCCAAGGTAACAGAACTGCGCCTCTCCCCTGATGGAGAGAGCAGTGTGCGGAGGAGATGTGTGAGCTACGCCCTCTCCTTGGCAAAGGAGCTGAAGGCAAGGCTCCCCGATAACTTGGAGACATTGCAGCATATGTCTCTTATTTAATGTGTGTGTGTGTGTGTGTGTGTGTGGGGGGGGGGGGGGGCGGACATGCTGAGGCACAACAACAGCTTGGCAGATGTCCAAAATCGCCAGCCTTTTGGGACCCTGCCCTTCCACAATCGAAAAAGCCATCCGGCAGCGGAGGAACATCCACCTGCTTAAGAGGGAAGAAACGGCAAACACAATGGCATTCTGGAATGAGGCTGAGAGGCACAGGGATGCAGCCGGCCTAAACCTATTTGAGGAGTTGACTACTGCTGCGGTCTCTGTCCTTTCCCTCCCACACTCCAGTGCTGAAGTGGAGAGGCCACTCAGCCAAATTAGTGTGGTGGAAACCAAGCTCAGGAACCGCATGTCCCTGCAGACCCTCAGTTCCATTCTGTATATTAGGTATGGCCTGGAGCTGGCTGGGGATGCATGCTATGAGCCACAGACTGCCAGACAAAGCTCTGCAACTGTTTGGAACCTCAGCCGGCTACTCATTTAAGTCAAGCACCAGCTCTGCACCCGAACCCGACCAATTTTGCATTTGAAAAACAGGCCTTCTTGTAAATAGATACTGATTAATAAATAGTTTTGCATAAATAAATAGATAAATAAATACATGGGGGGTTCTATAGCTTGTACATATGTAAGTAGTTTGTTTGATCTTGTAAATGTATAAACTGTTTAACCTTTTCTCTCTCACTCTTTCTCCCTGGATTAGGGTGTTCCCATAGCTTGTAAATATGTAAATAGTTTGTTTGATCTTCTCTCTTCAACTGTGGGATACGATTTTTATTTTACCTTTTTCACTTAAAATGTCCCTGTAGTTAGTTTGTGATTATTTAACAAAATACCTATCCCTTCCTGCAACCCACACACCAACCGTAAAGCTATATGCAAATTAGCATGTGATGATGTCAGCTCCATGTAATTGAGCGACTTGAGTCTAGCGACTTTTGGAGCTAGTGCTTGCTACTTTCCTTGGGAAAATAGTTGGCAACACTGATTTCAGTGAGAACATGCACACTGACATGAACACACATCGACCCGGGCTCTTGTCAGTCATGCTGTGGACTTTTTCCACCTACAAAGTCGGTACTGAGGGATCATTAAATGCCAACACCTCCCCGTTCATTTTCCCCCGACTTCAATCGCGGGCTCCCGCTGCGCACTTGGTGGCAAAGTTTACCCAACAACAACCAGGCAGTCAAACGCCGAGTTCTCTCTCTCTTTCTCTCTCTCTCTCTCTCTCTCAGCCATGAGCGATTGCACAAAAGCGGAACGCGCGACAGCCCTGTGCTTGACAACGACAACATCACAGGCTTGGCAGGCAACCTATCACCCTTTAGTGCACAAAGCATGCTCTTGTGGGGGGGGCGTTGTAACTCGCGTGAGGTATGTCTTTTGTCTCCGTGGTTACAGTGCAACGTGCCCGTGTGGAGAGAGAGTCTCTGCGGGCCTTGCGCCGTACGGGCGAAGAGGCCAGACGAGACGCCATTTACAAACCGACGAGTGTGCGCGTCTAAGGAGGAAAAAAGCCTTGAATGTCATGGAGACGCATAGGCGCTAATGTCTGGTGCGCTAGTAAGACATGGCGTCCATTGTGGATGAAAGGAGGAATGAAGGGGGTAAAGAAGCATGGGGAGCGGGGAGCGGCGGGCTGGTGGAGGCCTGGAGTGACATAAGAATGGACAGACACAAAGACAGAGGACGTTAGGCTGTGGCTTGCACATCACCTCTTATGGTAACAGTCACACATTCTGGCCCTGGCCCGGTTTGTGTGAACATCCCAATGTAGGCTTATATCCAACTATCTATCTAAATACAATTTAACCCAATTTGATGAATTGTTTTTGTGATATGGTAATACCAGCCCCAGGCCTGAGGAGCAATGGAAAGCAATCCCTTTCTCGCCGTGCTCGTCTCTCGGTTCCCAGCCCCCGACAGCTTCCCTGCGTGCCCTGTCTCTCCCCTCTCGTTCGCGCTCCCTCCTCTCCTTCCCCTCGCTCTCTCCCATCTTTC
Source organism: Aplochiton taeniatus (assembly GCA_017639675.1). Lineage (NCBI taxonomy): Eukaryota > Metazoa > Chordata > Actinopteri > Galaxiiformes > Galaxiidae > Aplochiton > Aplochiton taeniatus. The sequence goes on from CM030172.1 coordinate 46,601,676, forward strand.
GGTTTCCTCTTCCTCCTCCTTTATTTGAGTAGCTACACATTCAATATTATGTGGTTGGGTTGATTTAATGGAGGCCCGCCTACATGCGCAGCATTAGGCAGAGCAGAAATTCATCATTCAGCAATAATGCATTTGTTATCATGAGAAATAGGCACATCAGACCCTGGATACGTATGTATGGGCGCTGCTTGTATTTTAGGAATCGACGCTGTTTCAAATTAACTATTGCCATAGGCAGGAAATGCTTTATATCCCATTTTGAATAAAGGAGGATTTCCTAATTTGTTTAGGGGTGACACCCGATTGCATCTTATGAATGTGTGTGCCTGTGTTTGTGTGTGTGTGCCCTGTGTGTTTATGTGTGTGAGTGTGTGTGTGTCTGCGTGTATGTGTGTGTGTGTGTGTGTGTGTGTGTGTGTGTGTGTGTGTGTGTGCGCATAACGAATATCTGTCTATTTGTCAGCTCCTACCGTGTTGAAAGAGTTAGAGTTATTCAAGGCCAGCCGCATTGACAGAACAATGATGAGTGGAGATTGAACAGGAGAGGGGCTCAATATCGCCCGGACCTCTCGAGTTCACGAGGGGAACGACCCCGACCTCTCCCGTCGGCCATGGCGCCCCGCCGACTCCGGGCCGCCGCCGATGAAAGCGGCTGATCAATGAGCAGGACCTAGTAAGGCCAGTGGAGCTGCTTTACCGCTGCAGCTAACTCAAACGGCCCGTCAATGCGATCCGATTCCAATAAAGGATCACCATACATCTGCTGGGTGCATGGAGGTAATGACTTGACGTGCAGAGGAATTGTGTGTGTGTGTGTGTGTGTGTGTTGGTGGTAGAGGGAGAGAGCGTGTGTCTGCATGTGTGTGGGACCAGCATTACTTAGAACCTTATCCTTGAGGAGTGTGGCAGTTTTGATTAGTTCTGCAGCTGTAATTATGGCAATTACCATTTTATAGCACCAGTAGTCCACCGGCGCTTCGGTTAGACGCTGCAGAGAGAGGAGGAGAACCGAGTGGGAGTGGAGTGGTAGTACTAGTGTAGCGTAGTGGGAGACTGAGTGTGAGGGAAAGAAAAAAAGATTTGGGTATGTTCCTGTATCGAAGAGAAACAAAGGAAATTCATTTGTGCCTGTGTGTGTTTATGTGCTGTTGATGAATAGCATGTTTGTGTGAATGTGAATGTGCGTGTTTGTGTGGACAAGCTGACAAGAGCCTGTGTGGATGTGTGTTCAAGTCAGTGTGGGCGTGAGTGCGCACCTTCTCACTGTCTGCTGGGAGCATTTGCACTTACTTACAGACATGTCTCACTGTTTGACACTTTGACTGCAACCCTCAACTCTATACCTGAGTAAAATGAGAACATTTCTCTGTGCCCGTGTCAAGGAGATGAGGAAAAAAAGAAAAAAAGAGAGAAGGAAAGGGGGAGAGAGAGAGAGAGAGAGAAGGAAGGAAAGGGATAGAGAGAGAGAGAGAGAGAGAGAGAGGGAGAGAGAGCTAGTGAAAATGTTTCCCATTAGATTCAGTTCCCTTAATTAGTCCTTAGATGTCAAGCCACAGTTCCTGCAATTTCAGATCGAACTTCCATCACATCTCACTTTGGACTGGGAGCTGACAGACTCTGGGGCTTGGCTGCCTCCACTCTCCACAACAAGCCTGCTCTCCCCTCATTCTTCCCCTCCATCAACAAGAGCTCCAAATTGCGTTAGCTTTTTGCCCTGCAAGCCGGTGTTGTTGTGGTGTAGCCTACAGTATCCCTCCTTCACAATGAATGTGGAAGTATGAGCGGCCATTTTTAGCCTCGCTCCAACAGAGGTCAACTCTATTTCCCAGCAGCCACTGCGGCTGAGTTCCAACGGCCCTGTCCATGACCACCTTCAACCGCTGACCCAGCCCCCCCAGGGGACACAACATGCAGGCTTAACGGTCAGGGTAGACGGGCACCGTCAGCAACAGCACCAACCACCCCCCTCCCCCCCCCCCCCCCCGCCTATCTACATCTCCGATGGCCCGCCATAAGCAACTTTGTGCTGTATACATAAGTTATTATGTATGTTTTTGAGTGTGACCGTGTTTGTGTGTTCGCTTGTGCCCTTGAAAGTGTAAATCTGTTTTTGAAAGCTGAATAAGTGAGGGTTAGGTGTATGGGACTGGGTGGGGGGGCTATTACCTTTGAAGGTGGTCTAATGCGCCCCTATATGTTTGGCAACTGCCCTGTCCTACATAGCACTTGTCACTGCGGGCGGTTCTGTAAGCAAAATCCTGAATGCGTTTCACGATCCTTTTAAACCATCATCCTGCCATTTTGCGCCGGGACTTTGGATGTGAATGCTAATGCACGCCGCCTCCTCGATATCAGGAAGGATTTGTACGCCTGTCAGGCGGCAGACCCCTGCGATCGTTAGATGGATCCTGGGCATCGATCATGAGTTATTTAATTTGCGTGAGTGGCGTATGAATCCTCGCTGCGTCGCGTGGCCTTCGCACGCTTATGCAATCATAAAGGTCTCATAACGGAGTGTGCCGCCCCGTAACCCCTCAGCCCCTCCACCTCCTTCCGCACCTCATGCGCACCATGTGCTTCAGAATAAAAGTTTTGATTTATTCCCGCACGCTAGACCTGTCGTCATTAATGGAAATCCTCAGAATGGCCGTCCCAACTTAATTTAATAAAATTGAATCTCATGGGGTGATTTATATCGTTTCGTTCCACTTAGCGCGAGATCCCCCACCCCCCTTAACCCTACGGCCGTCCTTTCCATGTCTGAGTAGTATTGGACTCGTCCTTGAAGACAACAACACTGTTTATCATCACGCTGTTCCAGTTTTTTTGTTCATTGATTTCTTAACGTCTCCAGAGTGAAATATTATGTGAATGCGTTTGACCCCGTTTCTTTACAATACACTATTTGTGAATCACATTTAAAACAGGACTAGACTAAAAATAATATTCTGTCCGGGTGTAACACTTTTTCCCAACTTGTTGATGTTGGCTGTTGTAGGACTCCACATGGCTTTCCAAATCCGAAGTAAATGGCCTGTGTGTTATTTCGCTAGACGTGTGAGTCGCGCTTCACTTCCCTGACAGCCAAGTGTAGCTCTATTTTCTCCCCCGAGGAGGCAAATATAACATCCCCTTTGTATTGGTAGCCGGAGACATATATTGTGTGAGATTGCATTTTTCTTTTAGACACACTATGTAATAAACAAATGGCGTAAATGAATATGTGTTCCATAAAACAACAAAGGTAAGGATATGAAAGAGCAAACATACATTAACCTGCGGTTTGAAAATGCATGTTCATTCTGTTGTAGCCAGGTTCTACACCAGTGTTTTGAACGGGTCATTGAGAAACAAGTCCCAATTTTCTTGTTATGTATTTGTTAATTAATCTACAGTATATCATACAACATAATTATGAACAGAAACTTTTTTAATCGAATTTCCACGTACAGTGCTAATGTGCTAAGGTTTAACTTGTTGTTTACTCTAGGGCCCTTGATAACAGAAGGTATTCCAGCATCTAGCACAGGTACAACCTTGACCCTACCTGACCTGGTGAAGTCGATGCTAGTGCATGCTGGGAATAATCTCTGTATGGGAGAGTGTATGTGGATGGCGAGGTATTAGATTAGTCCTATTGTCTTTTGGGCCTCGCTGCCCTGTCAAATTGAATTTAGCCAAAATGGTATTAGCCATTGTGCCGCTACCAAAGCGCCTCAGCATGCATCACCAACCCCCCCTGCAGAGAGGTTTAGTGGCCGTGGCAAACTCATCTCCAGCCCTAGCCAGTGCTCACACTGATCTTAGCGGGGGGTCTCATTCTCTCTCCATGTTTCTCTCTCTCTCTCTCTCCCTCTTTCTCTTTCTGTCTCTCTCCCTCTCCCTCTCCCTCTCTCTGTCTCTGTCTCTCTTCTCTCTGGAGTTCTCTTTGACTAAGAACCTGGCCGGAGCCTGTTCAGACCTCTAGATTTCACACTAACTCCGGTTATCAGGCTCCGCAGCCCAAGGCGAACGGCCGAGCTCGCCCGCAAACTGTATGAGGCCCGAGCAGCGGTGGCTGGGGAAATTGGCCGCGAGCGCCATTGGGCCTGGCACCCAGGAGGACAGCCTTTGATTGGCTATCTAATCCATCTGTTATCAGCTGCTAATCAGTTGTCGAGGTGAATGGCAGTACAGACCTGTAAATGCATGGACATCGCTGCAGGAGAGACTCGCTCGTCCAAATTCATTTGGGATGGCGGGTCAAAGGAAATGTTCAGTGGTAAAACATGTTTTAGTAATAGTGTAAAACTTTATTTAATGTTAGCAGGTGTTGGGGCTAGGGTTTTTAGGTTCGACTGAATGGCTGTCACTTCAAATAGTTTTTTTAATGAATCGTCCTATTCTAGTGATATTTTCCCCTACACGGTACTACGAGCGCTTTTTTTTCTCCATATGCCATCACATCATCGCTAACATATTCATGCCAATAGACTGTTTGAACATAGAATTCAGATCAGAGAATTTGCTCTTTATAATTTGCAGGTTGCCAATCACCTGTCATTCATTCATAATTCTCAGTGATAGGCTTGCGATGGTCAAAGCTTAATGTCTTTCCCTACGGTAATATAATATGGCCTGCACATCATATGAATTATTCATATTTTGCTGCTAAATGTTTTAAGTTCTGCTCATTTCGGTACAACTCCAGTCCATACTTGGGGATGTGTCGACTCCTCAGCGCGGGGGCGAAGGACTCTCGGCTCCAACAGCTATCAATGTAGATGTTCACCTCCAGCCATTTTATTTATATATCTAAGTATTTGTCTATCCGTCACATATCCTTCTAATAGTGGAGCAGTGGTCTTGTGTATGTGAGGGACTGTGAGAGACAAGAATAGTGGACTTATGAGTGTGCGTGCACATTTGTGTGTGTCTGGGTGTGTGCGAGAAAGGAATGTGTTATACTCATTGTGTGTAGTGTGTTTGTGTGTGTGTGTGTGTCTCATGTGGGTGTGTGTGTTTGTGTGCGAGAAAGGAATGTGCTACACTGTGTGTGTGTGTGTGTGTGTGTGTGTGTGTGTGTGTGGGCATAGGAAGGCTCATCTGTTGTTTGGTAAGGCAGGTGTGAGAGACGTTGAGGATGTGAGAAAGACCGTTGAGCAACACCTCTCTCTCTCTCTCTCTCTCTCTCGCTCTCTCTCCCCATCGCGCTCTGTTTTTTCCACAGCCCTATCCTCCCGCACATTCTCACCCTGCCGTGTGTCATAATTAGATTGATGAGGGAGCTACGGTGAGAGAGGAGGTCAGCTAAGGGTCACGGAGGGGTCGGCCAGCTCATTAACCCTAGTCCAGACACACCGATATAATTGACGTAGCCACAACAGAATACGTGGTATGGAATGGGTGTGAGGCTTTGGCCACAAGGCACTCGGTTACATGGCTGGAGTATGGTAATTTAAGTGGTCGAATGCGATGCTGGTAAGCAGAACTCCATCTGGAAGCGCAGTGAAACAGGTCAACCAGCTCCCGGGGGCAGACCCCTGCTGCCTTCTATTGACCCCCTCCCTGGGTCTTCAACGGCACTGATGTTTGCGCAGAGGAAGAAGGATAGCAAATGAATCAAATACAAATCTCTCTGTAATGAAGTGATTGTCCATACTGTCCGTCCAGTCAGTCCATATCTGTTGTTACCACCTTTAATTCATAGTGCAATCATAACTTCACTGCCTCCTGATTGAACAAAGGATTTAGGTTTCCTACAAACTCCATAACAGGGTGCCCTACCAGGTTAAATGTGTTGCAAGATCCATATAGCATGACCTCCCTTACCCAATGTCAGAAAAGATGGATTTTTTTTTTCTCGAACCAAAAAGAATGAAATGACGAGGCCAAAGCAGCACCGTTGGCTTGATGGTTGGTGACTTTATCTTCTAAAGGACATAAACCAACTCTAGCTTAGATCAATAGTAACTTTACACATATTTGAAAAACACGCAAAGATGGATGACCAAAAATCAACCAGTGATGGACACAACCAGAACATTATGACCCAAGGTAGCTGGGTTCTGATGACCCTTCAAACACCGGGAGTCCGCAGATGGATGTGTTTTGTCCAGTCTGAAAGAGTTGACGTTGAAAAGATGAATTTAAATGGAATGAGACCATGCCTTATACTGAAAAGTGAGGCATGCATATGTCTTACTTATACTTATGTCATCAGGTAATTCACAGCCAATGTTCACAGCCAAAGGCCAGGGCCCACGCAGACTTTGTTTTCTGCCATAACGGAGGGTTTATATTTTGGATCATGTCATACACTCTGGAAAGTGCACCTTTGAGTGAGGGATTCAGGTCCAAACGACATTCAATTGGGCCCTTGGTAGGAATTTGTGGGAATTAAGGAAAATAATTGCTGACAAAACTGCGGGCCTGTAGATATCTAAAGAGATGAGATTTGTGGATATCTTCACCTAGAGCATCAAAGGAGGAAAATACAACATCAATAAAAAGAACACCAATGAACACCAGGCCGTTTCTAGGCCACACTTTAAATGCTGTATGAATTAGTTTACACTTTTATTTACTCTAACGCAATGCCATTTTTGTGACTCCTCTTTTATTTGACCTAGTCTGTTCAACTGTAACTCATAATAGTTTGCCAAAGTATGTATTTATTATAAATGAACATATGTTTGTGTTTACATCTCTCTGTTAAAAAATAGTGGAGCAGTGGTCTTGGTGTTTTACCAGGTTACACGATCCAAACTGGTCACGGACAGTGTGCCAGTATATAGATGGGTTGTCATATTGGTCTAACCAGACCCACACCACAGGTATGGTAACATTTGACCGCCACGGGATACATCAGCATGATGCTAACCGTCACGTCAATCACATGAGGCGCGGTGGGAAATGTCTCCGATGGAAATTGATGCACGGTATAACTAGAACCCATTTCAAATTGTGTTGCTGAGTGAAAATTAATGGGTCCTGTTGCTTTAAGGGAGAGTATGGGGAAGGGGAAGAAATGTAAGAAATTGTGTAGGCCTAGGTGATTACATGGCAAATTTCCTCTGGTCCCAAAAGGTAATGGCACATTCAAAGATGGATGGACTCAGAGAGAGAGATGGACAGAGAAGGAGAAAGAAGAAAGAGGAAGATGGCAAAGGCAGCAAAGGAACTAAAGATTGAGTGATACCGTGGATCAAGGGAAAGAAAAAAAAAGAAAGCGATACATATACAGAGAATAAAAGACTGCAACAGAAAGTGAACAAAACCGACCTATTTTCTATACAGACAGCCTTGAATAACACACAAATCAATTTGAACTATTTGAATGAAAGTAGTAATCAAACAGTCCGCTTTTCAGAGAAAGCAGGAACAATAATAATCCATACATTACTATTTGGTGTCTCTTATATTCATTCGGATTCTATAGAGATGTAAGGGGATCCTCTAATTGGTCCATTAGAGTCTGTGGGGAGATCAGTCAGTCAGTCATTAAGTCCCATTGACTGGGTTGTAGCTCGGTGTATCAGAGCAGTGTTCTGCAGCCCTGTGAGGATTCTGTATTCCTGGCCCACCTTTCCTCCCTCAGTGTGGCCAAATCAATACAGGACTTTGTCTGGTTTCTAAAAAGAGGAACATGATTTCACGTTGGTCCTGGACCACAGCATTCCAAATGTGATTATGTAGGCAGGAAAATGACTAAAACATTTTGGTTTCTCCTCTCGCTACACTGGACGTCGGGGCGCTACTGAGTACTATCTTATGCATGCTGTGGAGGGCTTCAGTCACTGTCCCTGGTGCTGAACTGTTCGGCTGCACAGACGCTCTGTACTGCAGTGCTTTTCTCCCAGGCATCCCCTCCGTTCACCATCGTCTTTTCTCTCCACCCATCGCTTCGGATTTCATGTTTCATTTTGCCTTTGATATGATGACAAGAAGATGAACATTTTCCTGGAAGCATTCTTGGAACTTTCCTGGACGCATTCCATGATAATAAATGGAAACGATGACAGGAATCAAGGAGAATTAAGGGGAAATCACCTGTGTTTGTGAGAATGATGCATTTATGTTGCCATGCATGGCATTATTTGTGTGTGTGTGTGTGTGTGTGTGGGGGGGGGGGTATTTATGAGAGTTTCAAAAGAATACCACTGTAGATGATCATGTGGATGTGTTCTCAAACAACAACGCCTCGCCACAGACACAAGGTGATAGCAGGCTCCCTTCCCAAGAGACGGGAGGTCTTCATTACAAAATCCTCTACGCCGTGAATGGATCGAGGCGCTACCAGGAAGCCCTGTTCCTAGAGTAGCTTGGTGTGGCGCGGTGCTCAAGTCGTCAGGGTCCGGCCGTCGTCCCCACCTCCACATCCAGAGGGTGCACGGCGGTACCGAGGGCAAGGCGGAGAAGCAGGCCGGCGTGTGTGTCTGCGTGTGGGTCTTACCCTGTGCCTGCGTCCGAGAGTCCTAACAGACGTAGTGCAGACACTCTCAAAGAAGCCTCCCTCCATTAGCGCCCTGCTATCAGTCAGACTCCAACCCGGCCGCGACCCCCAACCGCCTGCATGTTGGACGTTGGAAAGTCAGCGCCGGACGTCGGCCATGAACCGGAAGCGTGCTGAATCCGCAGCTGGAGCTGAGGCCCAGTGTGCACCTACGCCCTCCCTCTTGATGTTTCTATTTCCTCGGAGATGGCTCCATCTCTTCCTCCACTTCCCCTTTGTGCGGTGACTGGCTGTTTTGACGCAGGCGCCAAGGCAACGCGCTGAGCCTCGGTTCATGGACCCCTGTGTGTGTGTGTGTGTGGGGGGGGGGGCAGATGCGTGGCCATGAGCCCTGCGTCCCGCGAAAGCCGCGGATCCTCTCGTTTCACACGCCACTCGAGAAGAACGTGGAACAAATACACCATAGGGAGAGGGAGAGAAAATAGAAGCTCAGGCATGGGGGAAGCGAGGGAGGGAGGTGTGGGGGGCTGGGGGGGGGGGGGGGGGGGGGGGTGGCAGGGCGGGGGTTTTTATTTCTGAAAGAGGGAGAGAAAATCGGAGAACAAATGAAGGGGGGAAAAAATAGCAAAATTGGCAGGCAGATGCAAGAAACATGAAAAAGGGTCTGGGGGCCGGGTTGTTTTCAAGAACAGCAGAGGAGAGACACTGAGCAAAAAAGGCAATTTTGGATGCAATATCACTACTGGCTGAAACACACACACACACACACACACACACACACACACACACACACATGCTGTGCGGTGGGCTAGCCCTGTTAAAGGGGCACGCTAATCTACGGTGGCAGGCCCAAGCCTGACACGAAGACTCTGATAGGTCTCAGGGGAAATCTAGGCGACTTGCGAGTGGGGCTATTCTTCCTTTCATCCGCCTTCTGACACGGCTTCTTCTTTGAATTTTTGATGATCTTTTTCACCATCCGTCTGCCATACGTCAACGTTTATCTCTCCATGAACACGTCGGTTCCGTGCGGAGGGGGCCGACGTGAAGGGAGGGGCCCGGTTTAGACACTGCAGGCGGCTGTACTCTCAGTGGTACTGGTCTATTAGGGCCCTAGTGAGCGGTAATGGGCTGTTAGCAGTTGCCTCGTTGGAGGGTCGGGGCAGTGGGTCATGTCCGCCGCGGAACAAACTGGATGCACCCCGCACACCGACAACACAGACTCACACACCAAACAAACAGCCGCTCACAGGACATATACACGTGCTCATACACTGCCCTTTGTAAATGTGATCCTATAGGGAAAAACAACAGCAACAACAGTTAACGTGTAACCAGAATCTAGAGCGGACGCCGCTGAGCTAAGGAGACATACTACCGTATGCAGACTCTGGAGCGTTGCATTCGCTGTCCATGGTGCTGAACTGTTCTGCGGCAGAGGCTCACTGCAGTGCTTTTCTCACACACGTCACTTTGTTCATGACCTGTGTCGTCTCCTCCGTCCCTCCATCCCCCTCTCCCTCCCTCCCTCTCTCTCTCTCTCTCTCTCTCTCTCTTTATGTTTCACTCTCGCCCTTTCAGTCTCTTCCCACTAGCACTGCCAACTCCCCCCTCCCCCCCTCCCCCCTCTCATTTCCCCTCTCTCTCTCTCTCTCTCTCTCTCTCTCTCTCTCTCTCTCTCTCTCTCTCTCTCTCTCTCTCTCTCTCTCTCTCTCTCTCCTTCCTTCCTGCTCTGTTTCTTTCTCCCATCTCCCATGGGATCGCAGAGTCTCATCCTGGCCCATCACGGGCCTTAATCCAGTCCCCTAACTATCTCGCTCAGTGCCACACAGCTTAGCGGAGCGGCGCACGCCGAGGTCTGGTCCGGCTCTACTGTACCCGCCGTACAGTCGCTTTCCCCAGGATCTCATTAGTGTCGGCGGGGGATGGAGGGCGGAGGGTGGGGGGAGAGAGGAGCTGGAAACCTGGGATCCGACTCCGACTCATTAGACGGCCAGGCCTGGCCTCCTCCCTCTGGGGACGCACCCACACTCACTTCCTACAACACGCCGGCTAATTTATAAATCATGGTATTCTAATGACCCCTGCTATGCATGGCTAAATGACCTCATTTGAAGACACACACGTGTGCGATCATGCACACATGCACGCACCCGCGCGCCCGCGCACACACACCCACACACACACAATACAGGTTGGCAAGCCACTTAGTTGGCGGCATGTCAGGGCCGCCTGTAAGGGGCTGAATGTCACCAGTGCTCATAGGTAGCGGTATGTGAAGCCGGAACGACCTTTTCCATGTCCGTACACGAGGAGGAGGGGAAGGGCGTCACGGCAACGCGACTCGGGAATAACCATCCGAGCGCCCTGCGATGGCTCCTCAGAGGCACTGTAAGATAGCCGCCGCATCCGGAGGGCTCAAAGGTGGTGAACATGCTGGCCCAACGCAGGCAGGTGCTGGGTTTAAGTGGGTCATTTATTTGCAAAGGGCAGGTCCCCAAAACAAACCCATCTAGGTTTTAAAGTCCCCCTCCCATGAAAATCAAGTGAACATTGTGAACATGTCCTTCTGGTGTTTTCCATGTGCTGCAACACATATCACGGGCCAAATAAGCAGCCAACGATTTGAAAATGCAGTGCACCAAGGAAAGTCTCAAGCGGGCGAGTTCAGACGAGCCAGATTTGTGACGTCACACATTTTGAAGTAACCAAACACAGTGTTCAATGTTTGAGCAAGTTTGCGCTGTGGCAGAGGAGGGGGTGGGGGCTAGGCGGGTATTCGTATAGAGGGAGGTGGGGCTACTCAGATTCAGGCATTTTTTATGAGGTAGAAGGAGAAGACAACATTTTTGGGATTTTAACAAGAAAATGTATTTATACGTTTAAGCTGAATATTTCAAGTGTTTATTTAAATGATGACGAACATTCTTACTTTGGTACGGATTCGGCACAGGAGTTTTACGTGACAGTGGGCTTGTGAGTAAATGGGGGGGGCAGGTACCGCACAAAATTGATTCTCTGCCTTGCACCTGAACGAGTCAGCCAGTGCCAGGAATTCAGGCTAAAACGCAAAGGAGCCACGCTACTTACATCTCATTCAACACGCCTTTTCAACAAAGTGGGGTGGATGAAAAATCCAATAACATCGCCGTATATGTAATATTATTGACACAGAGATCCAGGAGTCGAGGCGGCAAACTTGGTTAATGGTAATCTATTTCCTCTCCTGGAGCACGAGTGCCTGTCTCATCACCGGCTTGATGAATTCTGCCGGATTCTTCCCCCCTCCTCTTGTGAGTCTTCCCGTCAGGTCTTATCTCCAAACTGACACGTCAACAGCGCACTAAGGCCCCCCCTAGCCCCCCTCCACAAGACACACAGCTATAATTGAGGTTTGAGAGAAAACACCCCCAGATCGGCACTTCATTAACACCCCACGCCATTTGTTTTATAGCCTCTGACTGAGTGGGGGTGCTGGCTGATAGATATTCATGAGGGGAAGGTAGGGTTATGTAAATAGCATTGGGGGAGGGAGGGAGTGTGTGTGTGTGTGTGTGGGGGGGGGGGGGGGGGGGGACGGGGGGACCAAAAGGGCTGACAGACGGGCAGAGAGAGAAGAGGGAGCAGAGGGAGAGCAGCTGTCAGTCAGCCATGCTCCATAGCGGACCACTGACCCCACCTTCCGTGGTTATGAATGTGTGAGTGTGTGTGATTGCTATAGAGATTTTGTGTGTTAGCATGTGCATATGTTCATTTATGTGTAGTGTGTGTGTGTGTGTGTGTGTGTGTGTGTGTGTTTCTGATTACGCACTTTGATCTTAAAGAGCTCCAGGGCCAGATTCTCAGACGCTCCATAGCTGACCACTAAACACTCTCAATGGTGTGTGTGTGTGTGTGTGTGTGTGTGTGTGTGTGAGAGAGAGAGAGAGAGAGAGAGAGAGAGAGAGAGAGAGAGAGAGAGAGAGAGGAAGAGGGAGACTGAGAGTTTGCATATGTTCAAGTCTCTCGCTCTCTCTCTGTGCGTTTGTGTGTGTGTGTGATTACCCATTTTGGTCCTTTGGAGCTCCAGGGTCGGACTCCGGAGCCCCCATGCTGTCTGTCTGATTGGGTTCCGTGCTCCCTCCGGATGGAGGCCTTCTGTCTGGGTGAGTGTCCCGCCGAGACTGGGGCTGGGGAACACGTAGCCTCCAGACCAACTCAATGCAGGGATGGATCTCCTATAGCAGCCGCTCATTGAGGACCTCTTCTCCCCTTAACCCTCTGCAACAGAGCCAATCCTGCAAAAACCCATGGCTTTCCAGCTCCACTTCTTCAATTTATTCCCAGCACATACACACACATTCAGGCAGACGAACAGGCAGACACACACACACACACACACACACACACACACACACACACACACACACACACACACACACACACACCACTCTGGCCGGCCCTGGCCGCCGCTACGGCTATGTGTTGAAATTGATTCTAGTCTTTTGATGTATCATTGTTGTCAGTGCAAACCAAATCGCTGCTGCGCATGAAAGGAGCCTCCCAGAGTCTCCGGAGAGACCGGCAACTGTTCCTGGGCTCCATCCAGTCAAGGTGTTAGGCAAAGAAAACACACAGCCACCGAGGCGCACACAGTGGGGCTTTTGTGCGGCTCCGCATCACGCCGTTCTTTTTTTTTTTTTTTTTGCCATTTTCTTTTTCTGTTCCTCAATGGAAGGGATTCAATCTTTGTCAGTCATACTGTACTTTCAGAGTCCTTTGTTAGCGTGGCGCTTTCGTTATAAAAGGAATGTGACTTAACTCAACACTGTGTGTGTGTGTGTGTGTGTGTGTGTGTGTGTGTGTGTGTACACAAGCGTGAGCTCACAAACAAACACATTTCCCGTTTGGGAATGCACTTCCTTCAGGAGATGCTTGTGTGTAAAGGCGTTAGCTCGTTTGGACGTGAAAAGCAGTGTGTGCTTGACGATGGGTCAGAGGGAAGTGTCTTGATTCCTGAACACATTTCGGCCGCTGTCTTGGCCATTGAAGCTTATCTCCAATGGTAACCCCCTGCACCTTTCTTTCTCTTTTTATTAGACAATTAGACAGATCCGGTCAGTGCGCTTTTATTTTATTCCTTGCACTTGAGGCTTATTTCCTCCACTCGGTTAGCGTGTGACTCACTCCTCTGTTTTCCCATAGAGAGAGACCAAAAGAGAGAGAAAGAGTGAGCGGAAGAGAGCGGCAGAGAGAAACAGGGCCAGAGACAAAGAGAGAGAGGTACGAACAGATGAAGAGAACAGTTTTGTGTATGGGGGGGTGGGGGGGTGGGGGTTCCGTGCGTGCGTGCCTGCCTCTCTGTATGTGCCGTGCCGTACCTGGTATTGTATGGTAATAGGGCTGGCAGCATTGAAAGGGCACTGTGTGGATATGTTTGTAATGAGCCACAGAGGAAGAAGGCTGACCTCCGTGACCAGCAGGCTCCAGCCATTCATCATCCCAGCTACACGCTGCGGGACATGCACTGACCTCTGCTGGACGCACGCCCGCACTGCAGGACAGAGCAGGACAGGGATAATTGGCAGGACAGGCACCAATGGACTCCAAAAGGCCCAGGGAGATATGGATGAATATGGTGGGAAGGCGGAGATAATGTCCGGATCCTTTTTCTGTGGACCCACATATGGCTAGTGGCTTAAATGTGCACTATTGGCATGTCCCCAAACACAACAGCGATACCGGGTTGTCTGTCAACTGCCGCACCATGCCTCAGATTACTCCACGTTGATTGGGTTCTTCCACAGCATGAAATGTATATATATACAAACGTTCGGTTATGAAATCCCGTTCCAATTATTTAAGATTTATGTTCCCAGTTGGTGAAGTTCCGTCTTTCCAAAATGCTGTTCCCTCGCTCTATCCTGACATTCCCTGCTTGTGTACGAGTGGCCTTCTTTGAAGTATGGCTGGTCGTCTGAAGTGTTACGCTATTCAAAGAAAATGTTTAAAAAAATGTAACTGCAAACTAGCCTGGAATATATTGTGCTGGAAGGAAGACCTTGTTCCTGTTTTTATGGTCTGTATTCGGGGATTGTTCAGAATAGTAAGTAGGAAACAAATTGTACGGCGCTGTGTATATGCTGTACGGAACTCAAGGAGCATATCAGAGCTGTTTAAGGAAACTGCACTAGATCTAAATCAATAGTGACACATGCTGTGGTTGTTACAGTATGTTTCACAGTTCATTCTCTTTTGAGCGACGAATAGCCTCTCTGATTTCACAACAACTGCCGTTCTCCGCTCTGCAGTACACTGTGCCACACAGGCTGTACAGGGAGACTCCAGGATCTCATTTAGTCTTCAGTCAACATGTCGCGTGCATACAGTGTACATCATATGCTGTGTGACAGCGAATACCGCGGATAGACAGGGCACAGCATCCTATGCAAAGCCAATCAAATACCACTGTGTGTGTGTGTGTGTGTGTGTGTGTGTGTGTGTGTGTGTGTGTGTGTGTGTGTGTGTGTGTGTGCGTGTGTGCGTGCGTGCGTGCGTGTGTGCGTGGTTGTTTTTTTTGCATCCCAATCAGTGGCGAGAAAATGTTGCACCAAGGGTAGTTCTCGTGCTGAGAAGTGCTGCGGAGAAACAGCAAAAAAACATTTCCTCTTCTTTTTTTGTGCTGCTGCTGTTTTTTGGGGCACTTTCCAATAAACAGCGGCTAGGGCTGGTGTGGGCTATTTAGAAAATTCCAGTTTAGCTACTGACGAAAATAAAAAGAAATTGGTCAAAGGAAATCAACTGATTGACACACAAACTAACTGTGCTTTTCTTTGCCTCCATTGCAACCCCCCCCCCCCCTGCAGAGTGGAGGCAGGCTATCAGCGCATCCTGCAGGTGGACCTGGAGGTCAACGGGCTGATGCTGCCGCTGGCCAGCCGCATGGTCACCTGGCAGGTGGAGAACCCCATGACCCGCACGCTGACCGACGAGGTCCAGACCCTCATCCGCCTGGCGCCCCAGGACCTGGGGGGCATCGTTCCCCTGGCCATGGTGAGTGGAGAGAGCAGCGGCCGTGGTGGCGCTCCACCTTCCTGTATCCGTCGCGGTCCTAGAGATGTCAGCTCTTCGTTGGGCTTGTTGCCGTGGTGAATAGGGGAAGGTAAACTAGGACGGCGGCGTTCCTCTGGCCGCGGTGAGGGGAGAGAGACAAAGTACGGGGGGGGGGAGGGGGGGTCACGTTGCCCTGGCCGTGCCGAGCTCAAACTGGGGTGGCATCATTCATCTAGCCATGGCGACTAGATAGAGACACAGCGCACCGGTGTGGCCCTGTGTGCCTTCAGTCA
>CM030172.1:46622434-46667434 GCA_017639675.1 Aplochiton taeniatus
TCCTCTTGTTAGTCCAGTTATCAGCCAACTCCAGCTCGTCCATTTTCTCCCCCATCATCAGAGACAGAATGTTGCTCTTCTTGCCAAGCCATCAGCATAAAAAGATAACGCTCTGAAAAGTGAACACACTCCCCGGTGCTGGATCCCAGTCCATTTCTGAGGAGAGAGGAAATGTATTTCTCAGGAGACGTATGGTACAGTGCTCTCGCCTTAGTTCATTTTATTTGTGTGTGTGTGTGTGTGTGTGTGTGTCTGTGTGTGTGTGTGTATGTCTGTTTGTGTATCGGTGTGATAGTGTGATGCTTCTTGGGAATCGAACTTGATTGACTAAACTGAACCCTGGAGAAAGCTGTGTGTGATTATCTGTCACTGTACATGCAATTCCAGGCACCTATGTGAAGAAGGACTCCAACAATGTTGGCCTCTGTCAGCCAGAGAGTTTTTCCGTGAAGATGTGTACCTCTTCCCTCTGGCACCACAGGAACCATACCTTATAGTCACACCGTGGTGAGGTTAAACAACAGTCATTTATTGTACACAGAGCTCACAACGATATTCTGCACGGTATGAGCCAAGCTTCTTCACCCCTCGAACGTTTCTGTGGATGCAGTGCGCAGGACTCCTTGGGGCCGGAGTGGCATGTGCACCGGCCGGCCACCGCCGCGCACACGCGGCCCCGGGTCAGCCCTGGAAGTTGCACCAGCAGGGATTCCTCAGAGCCCATCTTCTCTTTACCAGGGACACCATCCCCTTCTCTCTGACCCATTTACAATCCGGCAAAATGGTGGGGGTCAAAGTGGAGCCCCGCAAGTGGCCACAGCAGGTGGCCCAGGACAGCCCTGGCGCTAGCGCCGAGATAATGGGGAGAAGCGGGGAGAGAGCCACAAGCCTGTCATTATGTTCTCCTTCCTGAGCCGGGCTCTCAGAGATCTGGACGGTTATCACAGTGAAAAGTGGACGGCTGTTGTTGTCCTCCCCCGCCCCACCCCCTTCCTCTCTCTTTTTTTCCCCTCTCTCCACCATTTTACACTGTCGGATGTTTTCTCTGGCAGGGTTGGCGTGTGGGTTTGTCTTTGTGTGTGAGGGAGCTCTTGTCAAATGCCATGGTTGACCCAGAAGGCAGCATGAATCCCAAGGCTGTGTGTGTCTATGGTCATGTCCGTAGGTGTCCGAAGGTTTAGATTTGAATTTATAAAAAAGTCTATAATTTTCGAAAGCATTTTAATAAGCGTCCTTATAGGGGAGAGTGAAGGGGCGGCCAGCAGAACGGACATCAGTGTCTCGCTCAAGGTGTGTGTGTGTGTGTGTGTGTGTGTGTGTGTGTGTGTGTGTGTGTGTGAGTGTGTGTGTGTGTGTGTGTGTGTGTATGTGTGAATGTGAGCTTGTGTGTGTGCATGTGTGTGTGTGTGTGTGTGTTTGGGGAGGGGGGGGGGGGTCTACATCCGCTGCCATTCAGCTACTCATACCTCTTAGCCTGGATGTTCGCACAGTGTTATGTGGATTAAGTTGATTCAAAGTTTTTCAAAGTCCCCGGGGCCCTTTCTTTTCCTTTCAGAGCCAAGGTCCTTACACAGTATTTAACCGCCGGAGCCAGTCCTCGGCTCCACACGCAGCAATCACCGGGCCCCCCTATCAGCCTTCTCAAGGCTCGCTGACTCTCCCCTCGGACGCACCACCACCGAGGTGTAATGGCCTTTTATCGATCCCCTCACCTCCCCTTAATTCCTCCTCCTCCTCCTCCTCCTGTGCCTCCTCCTCCTTCTCCTGTTTTCCTCTTGCTGTGCTGGGAGAAGGCTGTTGAGATAAGCCGGGACGTGAGGACAAGGGCTGTTCCTGCTGAGCATGAAGGAGCTCGGCGCTGCGTGTGGGCGCGTGTGTGGTTGTGCATGGGTGGGTGTGGTTGTGTGTGTGTGTGTGTGTGTGTGTGTGTGTGTGGGTGGGTGTGGGTGTGTGCGTGTTGTCGAGTGTCTTTTCATTAGTGTTGCATGTGCTTGGGTTGTGTTCGATTATGATTAGACGTTCTCTTTGCACGCGTGGGTGCGTGTGTGTGTGTGGGAGCTGAGGTGTGTGCGCGTGCGCGTGTCAAGGGACGTGATATATTTGTAATCACAGGTGTGTCTGAGGACTGCAGTGTTTACCTACCGCTGGGCCTGACCGTGCACTCACAGGTCATGAATAAGACATGCACCCCTGGAGCCTCCACTTACCCCCAGCGGGGAAGGCAAGCGGCGGGCCGCAGCCTTGGGGGGGATGGGAGGGACCAAGGGAGGGCTTGTGAGGGCCAGGGAAGAGGCAGCCTGGTTCTCATGCCGCCCGCATCACTCCCGCTGTCACAGCAAATCCCAGTTAATTTCAGACCCAAGGACAACTGGGCAAGGAGATGGTGCCCTCTGTGCATAGTTGAATGCAAACTGAGCACAGACACACAGACACACAGACACACAGACACACACACACACACACACACACACACACACACACACACACACAAAAACAACAGTTATCCATAGTCATGACTAGGAATATTTGATATCTGCTGTGTTCTTTCTTTGTTCTATCTGTATCTAATACCTTGGACTCATAGTTGGCAGTGGGCCGTGACTTCAGAGAACAATTCTATTGAAACAGGGCTCTCATGTTCCCCCGGTTTTGTAGAGCTCTTATTACTGTCTGACTGATCTCCCTATGTTTTGTTTTAGTTGAAATTGAAACAGAAAGGGTCAATTATATCGTGTCATTTTCTGCGCAGTGCAATGTTCTTAGCCGGCCTTAAAACAGAAAGACAATGATATGTTTTTGAAATGACATTAGAGGGATCAGTGACAAGCTCTTCCACCGAGTGCGTTTGGCTGCCCTGGGCTATTTCTTTTTTCGGCACTTTCGATTACAAAGCTTCACGCGTTTTCATTTCCCTGCCCGTGTTTGTGAGAGGCCCTCTCAGGTGTAGGTGACTGAGCGTGTTTTGGGCGATGAATCAAATAGAGCAGACAACTCCCTGTCAGTGTGTGTGTGTGTGTGTGTGTGTGTGTGTGTGTGTGTCACCTCTGGGGCTTGCTTCAGCAATATGACGCACATCATATGACTCACAGCCGCAGCCCCCAGTATTTACATTCCACCCCCACCCCCCCACCCCACCCCCACCCCCCGCCCTTCTGTATTTCATAGAGACACCGAGGGACAATCAAAGAGTCAAGACTCAAATTTGTCGAGAGAGGAATGGAGACGGGGAGAAAGACAGAGAGCGAGAGAGAGAGACAGAGCGAGCGGGAGTTGACGAAAGAGGGCAGAAAGAGAAAGAAAGAGAAACCGAGAGAGGGAGAGAGAATAGGGCGGAAGGAGATTGATGTTGCTGGAGAGGAAGGCTAGCAAGAGAGTTGAGACGGGAGGGCCAAAGGGAGGAGACCTCCTTTTTATTAACAGGCCTTTAAATTCCATTATCCGCTCGCAGTGCCTTAAACAATGTTATCGGTTTGGCTGAAAGGCAGCGGCTTGGGGGGGGGGGGGTTGACAAAGGCAAAAAAAAAAGAGGCATCCCCGTGATGAATAAAGGGTGGTTGTCTGGACAGCAGTTTAACTTGGCTGCGTGTGAGCATTAGCGGCTTTCAAGAAACAAAGCGGTAGTGGGGAAAGAACCCAGCGCCAGCGAAGGAGCCGTGTTAGCAGCGCGCCAACCGCTGGGGGGGCTGTGGGTGGGGGGTGGGTGGGTGGGTGGGTGGGGGGGTGGGTGGTTGGGTGGGGGGGGGGGTGGGTGGTTGGGGGGGGGGGGTGGTGGGTGGGTGGGGGGGTGGGGGGCCGGGAGATTACAAGACGGTTGTCTTAATTGATCTCATTATCTCTTCCGGCGTGAGTGTAAAACAGCTCGGCAGCAGCGCCGACCTCCAGTGTATCGTACCTTCACACTTAGCAATGAAAGACACTGTGTTCGCATCGATGTTTCTAAAAGGTTCGCGTGTTTAACAGGGTTTGTTTCGGGATGGGGATAGCGGGGAGAGGCGACGTTTGGATGGTTTTCCGGCGGTCTTTAAGTCCTATTTACTTTAAGAACATATGAAGATTGCCTGCGTTTGAAAATGACATTCAGTGAGACACATTCGGCGTATACTAGCGGGCACATAACCGGACGGCGACTCTTGACCTCTGCCCTCTCTTCCTCCCCCCTCAGGAGACGGAAATCCTGAACACAGCCGTGCTCACCGGTCGCACCGTCGCCGTGCCCGTGAAGGTGGTCACCGTGGGAACGGACGGCGCCGTGTCGGACGTCACCGAGTCCGTGGAGTGCAAGTCGACGGATGACGAGGTGGTCAAGGTGAGAGGCCTGCCGGAATAGACATGGAGGATAATCAATACCGCCGGCCTATTACCTGCCTCGGTTCTATTGAGATGTGAAAGGAAGAGCCTTGCTGGAAAACCAATGCTGTGCTGTGTGCAGACATCTGGCTCAGCTACAACACATGTAAATGGGGATGCAGAGTTGAGTGCCGGAAGAGTGGGCCGCCCCATCGGACAGCCCACCCAACAGGAATAGACTAACATCTAAACGAACGCTCCCATCGTAGCTGACTTAAGTAGCTGTTAATTCAAACCTCTCCAGACCATCTCTTCGTAGAGCTGTAAACGTGAGGCTGCATATAGTAGAAGTTGAAATGCCGGAAGTTTTTTCCTGCAGTCTTTGCCAAAGATACAGAGAGAGATACGTGCTGCACCACTGTGTTTGGCATTTCCTTCAGTGACCTTCTGTGCACTTTAAGAGAATTGCACCTCTTTAATGTTATCTCTCCGCTCACACACACACACACACACACAAACACACACACACACACACACACACACACACACACACACACACACACACACATACACACACACACACACACACACATACACACATGTGGACATACCATAGTCAGTGGGAGACCAGGTACACAGGGCCTATTTTCTTGGTTCAGAAGCTAGAAAATGTAATGACAGAGAAAGCATGCTGATCACGGAAACATTTTCCACTTTCCTCTTTTTTCTTCTTCTCCTCTTTCTGCACCCTCACACGGCACCCCAGGGTGATAATCTCTTAGTACAGTAGGTGATAACGGAGAGGACCGTTACTTTGTGTGTGCACACCATATATTACCGTACTGTACTTTGCATTTGCATGCACACATACTGTATATAAATATGTGGTGTGTGTGTGTGTGTGTGTGTGTGTGTGTGTGTGTGTGTGTGTGTGTGTGTGTGTGTGTGCTGAGAGACAGCACTCCCATTGGGTGTAATTATCCATACTGAGCACCTCGCACTGCAACGCTGACCTCCAGAGAGTTAGTTCCCCTCTTGTCAGCCCTGCCCTTCCTCCCCAGTCTCCTGTTAGAGAGGCTGGGGGAACTGTATGCATGGCCCCCTCCTCACGCTCAACTGCATGGTCTCAAAGGCAGCTCCAGTGCGAAACAAGCTCCAGTGTGAAACATTTCTCACACATTAGCACTGTTGATGAGGGAGTATTTTTCTCATTGTTTGACTCCTGGTGCTCTGTGATGAGCTTGATGGAGGCAGGCACGTCCAGCTGTAATTAGACCCTGTGCGGGTTCAGAGAACGGCTCTGGCTGTCCACTCCGCCTCACACTCTCCGCCGGAACAGAGTCGGAGGTCAGACTTTCCAAACTCAGGGCAAGAAGTGGCTTCACTTTGTAAAACCACTGCCCTCCTCTAATTAGATGGCAAGTCTGATTTCTATTCTTTAGCTGGAGAGGCAGACCTCCTAATTTGATTTCATTCAGAGGTTTTAACGACTTATCGTGCTACTTGAACTGTTTAATTCTTCTAAAGTTCCATTTGAAAATACAGCACCAGTCAAAAGTTCGGACACACTTTTCCATTTAAGTGAAAAATAACAGTGCAAGGTGTGATCGACTGATTAAAGGAGTATTAAACCCCAGAGTGATTTAAATGGACCTAGAAAGATGCGGCCAGCTTACAATAGTGGGTTGGCATGTGGGCCTACTCCCCATTGATATGAATGGGAAACAGGCTGAAGGGTATACAGCGAATGATCTCCAGAAATACAGGTTGGTTTCCTCAACATAGCTGTGTGTGTACTCCACTGAATCCGCTGGCTCATTGCCTTGGTTAGCGTGTCAGGCCAGTGAAGTGATAAGATAGGGTGTGAAAGCAGCAAATTGATGTGTTATTCAAACTTTAATTTAGAATTCCACCTCAGTGTTATGTTTTCGTCCATTATTCTTGATGTGGGAGTTTGAGACAGATGGGAAGCTAATGGAAATTCTACACTTAGGCCATCTATATTAAATCTCATATTCACATTCCTCCCTTGCTAAGCAGGTGCAATTCACAGCAGGCACAACGTGAATTATGGAAGAAAAAGAAAAAAAAAACAAGTGTTCTATAACAGGATGAATACATTTCTCTCTCCCTCTCCAAGAACCATTGTTATGGCTTATTTATGACAGTAAGCCTAGCAACACATTCTAGACATTACCAGGTTGTGAAAAGACTCAACATTTTTCAAAGGTGGTTGAGCGGCTTTAAAGGATACCATAGAAGAAACCCCTGGTTGCCATATCACCCTCTTATTGGTTGGTTCGGTCCTGAACATCTGCCACTCACACGGTCAGGGATGAAAAGGTCAGCAGTAGGAGGGCATCCTTCACGCTAAGGGTGGAACAGGCAAAGGAGAAGAAAAGAGAGAATGAAGTGATAGGGAAAATACAGTGGTAATAAATGTTAAAGATACTCTAAGGTCACTGTACGTATCCGTTTCTGAGTTATTTTTATGGCCGAGGGAAGTGGGCAAACTGGCAGTGGAGATATTAGGGCCGTCAGCTTGCTTCAATAAAGAGTGGGCGGCTCAACTGCCTGACATGTCATTGAGAGAGGAAGCTGCCATGTTGTTTTCTAACAGTAGGCCGATAATAGCATCTTTGTGGCCAGTTCTTACTAAAGACTAATTGCTCACCACTGCTGTGGACATATGCTGAAATGAACACTTATGCCAATCTTTATAATTATCTCGTCCAAGTGTCAAATGAATTGCTAAAATGGCTGTGATTTAAAACCCAAGGCGGTGGACGGACAGACCGTGGTCTAGATGAGTTTTGGTCGTCTTAGGCTCCTTTAGGAAGAGACACTGCTGATCAAGTGAACGGGGTTCTTTGAGGTAGATGGCGGTCTGAAAAAGCTCATTTGAAAAGGTGCCATCCCATTGGTCCATCTTTGGAGTAAACTGGCTGAGAATGTGAGATGGAATTGAACAGAAGACACATGGCATACATATGCGGCCAATCATGATGAATCAGCGCTCAAAGCCGTATTTTTTGTCTTCTTGTGGATTCTTTTTGTAAGTTCCATCTGTTGAGTTTGTTTGATACCAAAGCACAATCTTGTGTGCGTGCATGTGCGTGCGTGCGTGCGTGCGTGTGCTTAGAGACAGCGCTCCATCACACAAACAAACACCCACACCCACATAAACACACAAAAATGAAAGCACTTGTCCTGACACTGGGAGGTCTCAGTCAAGACATGCCAAGTCTGCCTGTCATCCAGCTCGTTAAGAGAACAGCTTGGTTCATTTAAGCACTTGAATGGATTCTCTGGACATGGATGGAATTGATTTCTTGGACAGCTCGTTTTAACAGATGAAGAAAAATGTATTTACATGGATCAAATAAGCAGAACTAAATATACTAGAATATAGGATTACTTTGGTCATTTCTGAAACAAAAAGTGAAAATATTTTTTTCTTAATGTTTTAGGAAAGGATGGATATTCATCAAGTCTCTAGTCTGATTTACTTTTAATGTGGTTTTCTTGAGTTTCTAATCACAAAGCCCCAATCCGTAGTTTTTCATCATAGGGCCCCGTTCACTGTGGTCTGCCCAGCCAGACTTCCTTTGTTCTCAGGGATAAACACAGTAAGATTTCATCAAGTAATTGGAACGCTTTACCCAGTGAAACTGACTTCAATGCCCTTCAACAAACACCACCAGCTTACGTTGAATTGAGTCCATTAAAATCAAACTCAAGCTGTTGCTGGCCATGTGCAAACGTAATAGTTAGTCAGCAACATATGAAGTTGCCAAAAGGAGGTTGTGGTTCTGTGAGCCCTGCCAGGTAGACGGGAAAAGAGCAAAAAAGGTTGGAGTCATGTGGGAGAAAAAATACGCCGTTGATGTTTGAGCACCGTTGTGATTGGAGTACCTGTAGAGACACACTCTTCACCACATTGAAGTTCCTACTTTGTAATATATCATCATGCCCCCCCCCCCCCCCCCCCCCCCCCCCCCCCCCCCCCCCCCCCCCCCCCCCCCATCCCAGGTGTCGGAGCGCTGCGACTACGTGTTTGTGAACGGGAAGGAGACCAGGGGGCGGAGCAGGATGCTGCTGAACTTCACCTACAGCTACCTGAGCGCCCAGCTGGAGATGAGCGTGTGGATGCCCCGCCTCCCTCTGCTCATCGACGTGGCCGACCCCGAGCTCAGCCAGATCAAGGGCTGGCGGGTCCCAGTCGCCGCCGGCAACAGCAGGTGAGAACTCTGTTTGATTAGGGTTGGCAGATTAGCTTCATTAAAGTTAATGAAAGGTCAAATGAATAGATCAAGTCAGTGTGCTATGCTGTTGCTATGCAAAAAAAAAAGAAGCATCATTTAGGTCATTGGATGGTATTTTAGACAGAAAAAACGCTTGAGTCCATTTTATCATATTTTTTCATTTTTTCACATATCATATTGATAATATGTAAACAGGGCATTAGTGGCAGACACTATAGTTTTCTTTTCAACCAACTTACTGTTGGTCGCTTACGTCTTCACCCATGGCCGGCAGTATCCTACAAATCCGCCTCCGAGAACACAAGCCACTCTTAGAAGCGACGGTTTGTAAGAGAGAGGGTCACCATTGATTTTAACAGGTCACGGGCCCCATGCGTGACGTGTCTCCACTGCATTGTACGACCACGCGCTCGCAGCCAAACATGCCTGGCGCCATGAAAAGAACTGTGAGAAAGACGTCGACCGGAAAAGAAACACGTCTTTTCAATGAACAAACACAAAACAAACAACTAACTCGTGTCCATACTGCGTGATGCAGGAGAGACGTGACGCCAAAGCTTCTCCCGCCTGGTTGTTAATTACATTCCCCCCGCAGAGCGGAGTCGGCCTCGCCAGTGCGTCTTGTAAGCGCTAGACTGATTGAGGGCAGCGCCAGTGTCAAATCAATAGAGGGAGAGAGGGTTTAGTGCAGTGAGACACAGAGAGTCCTGAGAATACAATGAGCTATTATTCATCTATTATTGCACAGACACTCTCTTGTTCTTGAGGAAAAGCCAGGAGGAAGTCCAATGGACTGGCTTTTTTATTTCTTTTTTTAACCCTCTGTGCCCTGAACGTGAGCTGAATCCACTGACCACTGGGTGGCGCTCTACAACCTACACGCCCCGCTGCCTTTCGCCAGACTGGCTGGCTTTAACTAATCCCTGTTTGTTTAGAGGGTAGAATGTGTGGAGTGTGTGTGTGTCTGTGCTTTAAATGTGTGACTATGTGCCTCCTTGTGAGGGCATGCGTTTGAATTTGTGTGCATAGTTTGTGTGTCTGTGCTGGCGAGAGTTGGTCTGTCTGTTGTGCTTGAGTGTATGTGTGTTTATGTCTGTGTGTGTGTGTGTGTGTGTGTGTGGGAGAGAGTGTGTGTGTGTGTGTGTGTGTGTGTGTTAAGCTTGCTCATTACACCTGTGGGACCCCGACTAGGCCTGTCATGTGGCGACAGAAACAAGACCTGGCCCCGTGTTTCTGCTCCTAGCGGTAAATGTCACCCGGCTTTAGGCTGTCGACACTGCCCTGCCTGTGCCACTGCTGCTGGGGGAGGAGAAGGGAAAGAGGGGGGGTGGGGGGGTGGGGGGGGGGGGTGGGGGGGGGGGGGGGGGTGACTGGCTAAGCCAGTCTGCTCCACCGTGTTAACCTGTCAGCCCGTTTTTCTGCCTGGATGGCCACGCCTCATTAAACCTAATGGAAGCTGTCACTGTCGATCCTACCACTGGCCACCTGGTCAGAGAGAGAGAGAGAGGGAGAGAGAGAGACAGAGAGAGAGAGAGAGAGAGAGAGAGAGAGAGAGAGAGAGAGAGAGAGAGAGAGAGAGAGAGAGAGAGAGAGAGAGAGAGATGCATAGATGGGGATCGGGGTGTACTAAATGTACTGCAGGGGAAGAATGTAAAAAGAAGGGAAAGAACAAGAAGAGGAATATCAATCAAAAAGGGAGAATACAGAGAGAGAAAGAGAAAGAGACTAAGAGAGAGAGAGAGAGAGAGAGAGAGATAGAGAGAGAGAGAGAGAGAGTGGTGGGGGGGGGAATTGGTTCCATAGTGTGGAGAGTGCTGTGCAGGGGCTAATGGCCTTCACCCACCATGTTTACAGTCCGTCAGGCGAGTTGACTGTTTACAGAGAGGGCAGGCGCCAGATCTCGTAACTAGGCACACGCTGCAGTCACCACAGCCCGGTCGGAGCAAATACAGTAACCCGGGCATATCGGGGGGGGAGAAATGGGCTGCATCCCATAAATGGCGACCTACGATAGATGTACTTGTAGAGAGAAGACAATAAAAGAAAAAGAAAGAAAGTCAAAGGTAAGTAATCACTTTGAAGAGTGGTTGTGTCAACTTGTGACGCACGGCTATTGTGCTTCTCCTTGTTCTCAGGTCTGAGCGTTTGCGCGACAAAGAGGAGGGGGCTGAAGGGGCCAGGGGAAGCCCTGGCGAGAACAGCTGTGTCCCCCAGTACCAGAGCACCACAGCGCGTATCCTGACCCAGTTTGTCGCCGAGGGCGACGCAGAGGAGGGCCCGGGCCAACTCGACTTCCTGCTGGGCAGCGATTGGCAGGTGGACGTGACGGAGCTCGTGGTGGATTCGCTGAGAGTGGAGGACCCCAGGGTGGCCCGCCTATCGGAGGGTCAAGTGCTGATTGGGCTGACAGGTGGCACCACTCAACTCCAGGTAAGAAATGGAGGGAAGAAGGGACCCCTGGCCGCTTTTTGACACTAGTTGGCTAGCTTGGTGGAATTAATACTTTGCTCCAGCACGGCACCACAGCTGTCAGAGTGGACAATCATTTTCCATGTCAAACTAGACAGGCCAAATGATTATTTCTGCCATGCAAGCACCAGGCTACTTCCCGAATACGTGTACAGCCTTCAAGATCCTTGAGAAAACAAGCATCTGCTGGCCCCTCGCGCCTTGAATGCTTAATTCGTTCGGCTAACGACCGTTAGCGCTCAGGCTGCGAGGGAGAGAGAGGACGAGTGGGCACGGCGTGGCCCGGCCGAAGGGCCGGGGGTCCGCTGTGACAGCTCATTATGACAGGGTCAACTCGACGCCCAGGACGGAGGCGGAACCATGTAGGCGGCCCAAGCCAGTCAGGTCCTAATTGTAGTGGACGGGAGCGTCGGCTATTTCCTCAGCACGTAGCTGGTGTTTGTCGTCTCACCGCCTGCGGCTCTGGAGGACATAGCTGTCATCGAGACCAGGCGTAGGAGCTCTTGACCGGGACGAGACATCCCTGCTGAGGTTAGGCCTGCTGTGCGTTTGAGCCTGCACTGGATGCTGCCGTGTTAGGTTCAGAGAATATGAAGCGGATCAAATATGTCTGTCTTGCCATGAGGACAGCATACCTGTTCTTTATTTTGCTTCGCTATGTGCTTTGGCTTTTCCATCTGCTTGTAATGCCTGTGTCTGGGCATGCCTGTGCATTTCTTTTTAAAGCAAAGTTTGTGTGTGTGTGTGTGTGTGTGTGTGTGTGTGTGTGCGTGGTGGGCGGTTGTGTTACAGGTGCTGTCCCCTCTGTCGTCCTCAGTGCTGGCTGAGAGGACCATCCGAGTGTTGGACGACAAAGTGAGTGTGACTGAGCTGGGAGTGCAGCTGGTCTCTGGTCTCTCTCTGTCCCTCCAGCTCAGCCCAGGGAGCAACAAGGCCATCGTCGCCACGGCTACCACACAGGAGGTCATGACCAGCCTCAAACAGGTAGGGAACTCTTTGAAACGCACACTTTTGTTCAAAAAGTGTGTTAGCCCATTTTGTAAATAGTATTTTTTTTATGGAAGGGTTGGAATGAGCTTGGTGGTGAATTGAGTTTATTTTTGCCACGTTTAAAGTTATTGTCCTACTTGTATGCATTCAAAAACAGCTAGCCTTTTCATGTGTTGTTCTGAGATGATTTCAAATGAATAATACTTTGTTTCCGAACGTAAGCTGATTCAATTCAGAATAAAGAGCTTTTTTTGGTTCTTTGTATCACTCTTTTTGTTCTGCTTATCAAAACGGTAAAGAAGAATCTAATAATTATTGCTTACTTTTTCTTTCTCTGCTTTCTCCCCCCCCCCCCCCCATCTTTCTTCTTCTGGCAAACACTGGGTTGTTTAGTGTTCGGTGTTAATAGTTCCATCTTATTTATCCAAGTTCCCACGTCGTTAATTAGAAACACATCCTCACCTCAGCAGGTGGCGTTCCTTTTGTGCTCTGCTCTCTTTCTGGCAGGATGAATAGGAAAGCCCCGCTGATGACTGTTTCAGCGCCGTGTTGACACCAGACTCTGTTTGTTGTCAGACAATAGAACATTTGTTTTGTACCTGCACTCTGTAGGCCTCCCTTGGGGCTAGTCAAGCGCACCGAATAGATAAGGTGGAGGCTGCCGTTTGAAAACGCAGACAGGGTGCTGCAGAGTCTACACCTTGTTTACCGGGGGATTGTTGCTATAGTTACACTGATGTTTGTCTGTGTGTGTGTGTGTGTGTGTGTCTCATCCAGGAGTCTCTTATCAGTGCCTGGCTCCAGTTCAGCGACGGCTCCATGACCCCTCTGGACCACTACGACCCCAGTCACTTCCTGCTCGCCGCCACCTCTTTGGACGAGCGGGTGGTGACGGTGCAGCGCCCCGCGGCCAGGAAGTGGCCCGTCATCGTGGCCACGGGCGAGGGCCAAGGGCTGCTGGTGCGGGTGGAGATGACGGCGTCGGAGGCCTGCCAGAAGGGCAAGCGGCGGAGCATCCTGGGCGCCGGCCTGGGGAACGTCCGCGTGCGCTTGGGCCGCGCCGAGGAGCCGTACGGCCGGCCGGGGGACCGGCGGACACGCCTCGACCCGCCGTACTACGGAGGCTCCGTCTCCGACATGGAGGCCGGCGTGGTGAGCCAGGGCGCCGCCACCGTCAAAGCCCCCGTGCCCATGAGGCCCGGCGGGGACCGGCTGGCGGCGGACGGCGGCGGGGCGGTGTTCTCCCAGTACCCGGCCCCGGCGGAGCTCCCACGCGGCCGCAGCACGGAGGACGACCTGCTGGCGTCGCGCCGCGGCCTCACCGACCTGGAGATCGGCATGTACGCCCTGCTGGGCGTCTTCTGCCTGGCCATCCTGGTCTTCCTCATCAACTGCATCTCCTACGCCTACAAGTACCGCAGCAAGCAGCTGCTGCCGGAGGCGCCCGAGGCCATGGCCCACACCCACGACTGGGTGTGGCTGGGCCAGGACGAGGGCCTGTGTCTGCAGCAGCAGCAGGACGAGCTGGGCAGCACGCTGGAGGAGGGCAGCCAGCTGCTCAACGGCGTCGGGGCACGGCGGGGCAGCGGCTCGGCCCAGGGAGGGTGCCCCGGGGCGGGCAGGGACCACCGGAGCGAGTCGCTAAACTCGCCCACCACCAAGCGGAAGAGGGTGAAGTTCACCACGTTCTCCAACATCAAGGGCAGCAACGGCTGCCCCGTGCTGAGCCCGCTGGCGCTGGGACAGAGCAGCGAGATAAAGTGGGTCTGTCCGGACATCGAGCTCGGGGACTCGCTGGAGCTCCGGAACTACATGGAGCGCTTGAACGAGAACGCCACCAAGAACATTGCCTAAAAAGGACTATAGATAGTGTGTGTGTGTGTGTGTGTGTGTGTGTGTGTGTGTGTGTGTGTGTGTGTGTGTGTGTGTGTGTGTGTGTGTGTGTGTGTGTGTCCGGAGTAAAAGAGAAACTCACCGAATGCCTTCAGAGTAAGGAGAAGAAGTGGGAAAAGGAAGGAGAGGAAGCGAGAGAAAAAAGTGAGAGGGGAGAAGGGAATGGCTGAAGAGACTGTACCTCAACATAACAACAGGATGTAGTGATACGCCACTGTTTGTTTCCATGGGAACTGGCGAAAAAAGGCGGGCGTCCGATTCTGTTTTTACGTGGTGCCAAGTCGTTTTCGTGGGGACACATGAACTCTACAGACACGGGCGTTTCCTTGATACTTGTTCCTCGATGTCGTAGTCTTTTCCTTGTCTTTAATTACCGCAATCTCGATTCCCGTTGATCATCCCATCCTGCTTTATTTGTGTGGGACGACAGCTACATCTTTACTCTTGTTTTTTTTTAATTTGAATTGTATTCTCATAGTTGTATCATCATACTGTGTGTGTGTGTGTGTGAGATGTTGCTTTTCTAGTTTGAAGCCCCTATCTTCGCCATGAACTCCAATCCCAAACCCTCGGGTTTGAATTGTGACGGCCTGCGAGCAATTCAAAGTTGTATATAAATGTGCACAGACTGGAGACGGAGTAGGCAGTTCAAAACGTACACCGACACGTTTTTGTAGAGTGTTCTGTATTTTTGTACTTCTTCGGTCCGTCTGCTTTTCAGTGACACTCTCCAGAGACCGGCTCCATGCATGTGACAGGAGGAGAGGCGCGTGTCTTCACGGAAAAGCAGCCCTAAATAAATGTGTACATACTGTTTTTTTTTTCTTCTCCTGGTGAAGTCGCCCCTAACATTTCTCCCCATCCACCCCCGTACGATAGTAATGGTGTAGCCACCTCGTTGTCATTTTGATATCCATAGAATACCACGCCGTTATTATTATTATTTTGTTTTTCCTGATCCAGCGTGCCATTGTTATTCTGTCTCTGTTATTCCCTCATTGTCAGGTCCTGTGGTTTACTCGTTCCCCTCGACAGCTCCAGATTATTCTCTCGTATGCGATGTATTCATTTGAGTCTCTCAGTTGATTTAATATCCCCCAGTGGTTCCGTAACACTGCTTACCATATTAATTTATTTCATATTTTAAATGTCTAATGAAATGGTTTATACAGTCGATTTTGCCCCCCCAAAAAACATCACCACAGGAATTCCACAGGTGAGTCCACACTTTATTAGCTGTGGATAGTGACACGCTCACTGGAACCACTTCTAATTACGTGTGCTCGACTTCCACAGGATTATCAGTGCAATTGCTTTCGCTTTATAGAACATCAAAAGTCGGACCTCACCACCAACATCCTGTCCTGTCATGCCTATCCATCATTTCCTGCTTCAGGGTTTCAAAATGGCCTCTGGATTGATTAAACCATGAAGGTGAAACTTCTCAGTCTGGCTTCCATTTGATTCATTTGGTCGTTTTATTTCTCTCTCAATTTGTCCGGAGTCCCAAAGCGCCAATTCCACAGTTACCCGATGTACAAACAGATAAACAGGTCCATCAAATATCCCAATGGGCTTACTGTCAGCCTTGATGGGCTTTGCGCATCTGCCAGAAAGTAAACAGGGGATAAAATAAGTCATTACAACATTGCCCTTGCTTGTTCCGAGTATATTCAGGCTCCTATGTAATTATCATTTTTTGTGTCAGACTTTAAGCTCTTTTATAGTCATATTAACAAAATGAAGAAATAAACTGAAATGCATGGATACACAGTTACAGCTACTCTCTACAGTGCTATACATTTATTCGACTTGAGCAGATGTTATCTCTCGCACATTAACCTCCCTGGTTTGTAATTTACTTGTGTGTGCCATAAAAATCCAGAAGTTACCAGGTGCCCGCAGAAGCCCGGGGTAGCAGCGAAGGAAAAGGTCGTTTTTACTTCTCCAGGAGTAGGCCATCCAGCCCCCCGTGGACAACTGGGTTCTGCTGTCTCCTTAATGAAAGGGCAGGCTAATTAACCATTAGCCAGATGATTTTTACTACATGTTAATGTGACATTCTCTATGCAGCCCTTCAAGCTGAATTATTGTTACCATTTAACGTCCCCCAGATGTCAATGGTGTTCTAATTAATCACCAGGCCCCCGCACCTGTGGAGTAGAGAGGCCCCCCAGGCCCCCGCACCAATCCCTGGGTTAATATCACGCCATCAACAGTAGAATGAGATCAATGGCATTAGTGCGTTACACAGGACAAAAAAAAAAAAAACACCGGCAGCCCGACTGAACAATGCCTTCCAAGGGTGTCATGGACCAGAGACTCTTAGTCATAGTTTCTCCGTCAACGTTAAAGGAACGAAAGAATGAGCGGCGAGCTGAACGGGGATGACTTAGCGGGGTAACCGGTGGACCAGGGGGCTTTGGTGGGAAGCCTGAACCACGGAGTATGAGGAGGCATCGGTTGGCATGGCCTTTTGGCGAGTGCCCGGGGGACAAGGGCAGAGGAGGAGGAGGAGGAGGAGGAGGAGGAGGGGAGGGAGGCCTCCTTTACCAGTGCAGGTTAAGTCGCTCTCGGTGTCTTTCTGCTACCTCTGCTCTTTCCCCATCGATCTGCTGCCTCGGTGTTTAATGAAAGCACCAAAACTGATTAAACTGTCCCCCACTTTGCCACTCTGCACTTGCATTTGTTGGTTTGAAGTGTCCAGCGTGCGTGGTGGGAGTTTTAAAGCGTTCCGAGTGTGATGGTGTGCGTGTGAGCGCCTGTTGTGTTGTGGGAGCGTGCATTCGTGTGGTGAGTGTGTATGTGTCTAATACGTCTTGATGAAGGATTGTTGCTGTCATGCAGATTTTTTTCTCCCTAATTCTGATTGTATTGCATTTCTATCAGTGCCAAGATTGATGTTGGATGCCACTAGCACTGACTCAGAGAGTTAGCCGAGTTGGCAGACACTCTGATTCTTTAATGTGCCCTCTTTCTGTGTGTGTGTGTGTGTGTGTGTGTGTGTGTGTGTGTGTGTGTGTGTGTGCAAGACTCAGAGAGAGAGAGAGAGAGAGAGAGAAAGAGAGTGCTCGCTTGAATGCATTTGTGTGTGAGTGTGGTTTTGTCAACAAGAGAACAAAAGTGAGTGTTTGTTTATATATGTACGCGTGTGTGTGATAGGTATTGTAAGTGTGTGTGTGTGTGTGTGCGCATGAATGCCTACAGTACTCTCCTGTCAGTGGGTGGCTGTAGATAAATGGAGGAGCCGGGTGTCTGTGCTCGTTGGTGCTACTCCAGTGACTAGTGATCTATGGGGCCGACCAGTGCAATTAAAGCAGATGCAACTATCACATTGTTTCTTCCTCTGTCTGACAGAGAATCAGTACCAGGGGGTCAGGGTGGACAGAGCAGACAGCCAGTTAGATTGTCTTTTACAGAAGCCTTTAACCCTCTCACTCATTTATTCTCTCTCTCTCTCTCTCTCTCTCTCTCTCTCTCTCTCTTTCTATCTCTCTCAGTATCTCTCGCTCTCTCTAGCTGTGGCTCTATCTGTCTCTCTCTCTCTCTCTCTCTCTCTCTCTCTCACACGCACACACACACATTTATTCTCTCTTTCTTTCTCTTCCCCTCTCTACAATAGAATATAATGCAGTGGGATGGATAAGGCCTCAGGGAACAGCCACGCAGAGTCATGGGAGCCCTGAAGAAACAATTAGGAGTTCATTAACGCAAATGAATCGCAGCATTTTCAGATGAGTGTGGGTGTGTGTGTGTTCCTTCACTGAAGTCCCTCAGGTGGCGTCCTATTGAGATATCCTATTTGAGATAGCGTCTTTAGCAACCGCCCTCCTCCGCCCTCATCCTTCGCCTCTCTGTTAGGAAGTGGGTCTGTTTAATTCGCTCTCCGTTTTATCTCGGGTGGTATTTCTGGATTTGGGGCTGTGTTGTGCGGTGTCCTGAGGGGACTCGGGGCTCTGCTGATGCTCCCAGAAGTGATAACGACGGTGGCTTGTTTGGTGGTCTCTTTGAAACTCTGTAAGTCACGCTGGGTTAATAACAGGCCAGGAATAATTAAGACGGAGACAGGGAAGTTTGTGCGAAGGCGGAAAGTTCAGGTACCTCGAACCTTAGACACACAAAGTTTGCCGCAGTAAAGTATACTTCAGTTTTCTTCTTTTCGTTGCCAGCCAGCTTTCATCTTTACCTTCTTTCTGCATGCCCAACACTTGACTGTTAACCCATTGCCATTTGTCTGACTCTTGCTAAGGCTGTGCGTGACTTTGAGCTAAAACACTAAAAGGGTGGTTTACCCTCTGAGGCGGCACTGTGGGGCAATCAGAGCAGTAATGTGTGACAGGTGTGTAAAGCACACTTCATCGGCGCACCATTAAATAGACGGTGATAAGTATCGTCAGGCAGATTCAGTTCAGGATAAACAATGGTCATCGATGCATGTTGACGATGCATTTGTGAATACGTCGTGTGAGGGGGTAGACACCGGGCAGATTGTGTGTTTGCGTGAGAGCGAGGGAGAGAGAGAGAGAGAGAGCGAGAAGGAGGTGCAGGGGGTGAGGATAAACATTACATTCTGACGGAGAAGGTCTCATAAGTACGAATAGCAATTCCTCTATGGCCCCTGCCTCCATTTGTGTTGATTTAAAGGGGCTGTCGCTGTTTTGTTGTTATGTATGTCCTATCAGAACGAGGCATCACAGGAATGTGAAGAATTGAAATACAAACCCACCATGCAATGTCCTGTGGCTTTAAATGACCCCCAAATTCCAATCAGTCAAACTGCAAATGGAAAGCTTCCTCTTTCCAAGGCCACGTCCAAGGGAAAACCATATTCATTTTATTCTCCAAACCATTCATTCGCCACGCTGTGCTCTGCTGACGGCTAAGTGGATTATGACAGAGGAGCAAGAGAATGTGTCCGTCGCGTCGAAGGGTTTCTTTTGGCAGGCGCGTAAAAAGAGACGTTTTCTTAAATCGCTTGTAATTACATTGCCTTCCTACAGGTCTGAACTCTGGCTCTTTTTCTTCAGGCCTTCTCTCTCTCTCTCCCTCCTCCCCCCTTCCCGGTGGCAGAAATCGTTTGCATATCTCTTAATATGAGGCGGACGTGAAACAGAACGGGTCCCTTAATGTTTGATGTGCTGTTAAAGGAGGATCAGATGATGGGTGTCAGAGGAACGTCCTTTCTATGCTGCCAACCCCAATTTCACTTCATCCGAGGCCCTGTGATTTATCAAATTACAGGCAGT
The DNA here is from genome assembly GCA_017639675.1 of Aplochiton taeniatus. Classification (NCBI taxonomy): domain Eukaryota; kingdom Metazoa; phylum Chordata; class Actinopteri; order Galaxiiformes; family Galaxiidae; genus Aplochiton; species Aplochiton taeniatus. The sequence goes on from CM030172.1 coordinate 46,641,585, forward strand.
AGCTGAGGGGCTGACAGGGGAGAGCACTGTGCCGCTGTTAATAAGAAGAAGTGGTGCAAAGAGACACCCCCCCCCCCCCCCACCACCACCACCACCACCACCACCACCCCTCTCTATCAATAAAGCCTACCTCTCTCTATCTGACTCTCTCTCATTCTCTCGCTTTGAGTCTACCTATTTTTCCTCTCGCTCTGATCCTCTGTGCCTTCCCTTTTCTCTCTGTAGAAATCCCATGAGCACTCCCTCTCCATCTGCCTTTCTCGGTCTCTGTCTGTCACCGAGCATTATTCTTTTAATCAAACAGCACGTTAAGGATCATAATTACAGGTGTGTGTGTATGTGCAGGTGTTTGTGCGTGTGTGTGTGTGTGTGTGCTGTGTGTCTGTGTGTGTGTGTGTGTGTGTGTGTGTGTGTGTGTAGGAGGCAGGCGGTGTGTGGGTGATCCTCTTGCAGCTCCATTACCCCGGTGGTGTTAGCCAGCCTGTCTGCTGCTGCTTCCCCTCTCCCTCTCCCTCTCCCTCTCCTTTTCTCTCTCTCTCTCTCTCTCTCTCTCTCTCTCTCTCTCTCTCTCTCTCTCTCTGTCTTTCTGTCTGTCCCTGTCCCCCTCTCTCTCTCTCTCTCTCTCTCTCTCTCTCTCTCTCTGTCCCTGTCCCTGTCCCTGTCCCTGTCCCACTCCCTCTCTCTCTCTCTCTCTCTCTCTCTCTCTCTCTCTCTCTCTCTCCTCTCTCTCTCTCTGTCTGTCCCTGTCCCTGTCCCTCTCTCTCTCTCTCTCTCTCTCTCTCTCTCTCTCTCTCTCTCTCTCTCTCTCTGTCCCTGTCCCTCCCTCTCTCCCTCTCTCTCTCTCTCTCTGTTTGTGTGCATGAGCTGGATTATGGCCCATGCCAGTCCTCCGGGGCCTGCCAGGGGGCCTCCCATCATCCGGCCCCAAGCTGTGCGTGTCCCAAGAATCCCGAATGAAGTTGAACGCCAGGGCCCTCAGTGCACAATCAAGAAATGAAATGGCTTCTTTTTGACAAATACACTATGAATTTGTGAAACATTAAAAACATTTGCTAAAAGCTATATTTATTACTACAGTAATGCGTATATAAGAGAAACAAGCCATACAAGCCATCAAGGAAAACCCTATTTATTTTTTCCATAGACCATCTGTTTTGAGATCCACGGAAGTTGATAATTCAAACGTTGAGGTGTCCATTGTTGACAGCTCTCACAAGGTCTTTTTTCCTCCCCATCGATGCCATAGTCTATGTGCATAGTCTCCCCCAAGTCATTTCAACGACTTATCAGAAACCTTTGTTGGTTGTTGCCAGTGAAAAAAAAAGTTTGCTTTTTGAATTTCAAGCAGGTATATAAGACATTTCTTGGTAGGAAAAGCCAGAGACAGGCGCATGTTTTCTTGCTTGGTACGCCACAGATAATTTATTCATCTTTTTTCAAAACAACAGAAAAAACGTTTGAAAGGCTATTTCAACAATCCCACCTAAGGCCTATTTTCTAACAGCTTTTTTCCAGGGTTAAGGTTATTTTCTTTTATGTGCTTTTCTATTGTTTTCTTTTTTTCTACTCAAATCTGCCTTTAGGTAGAAATAGAGTATAAAATACCACCACTTGCTGCTATTTTCCAACAACAGTATTTGAAGGGTGTTGTTGTTATCCATATATATGAATTCACTTCTCATTTAATACGTTTTGAGATATGCTATAAATATATTAATATAAATAGCATACTAGATCTGAAATATGGACCACACACATTGGAATAATGGGGCTTCTAAAAGGAAAACCCAAAAACCAAAAGGAGGCCAGAAAGGCAGTTTTGCTTCAAAGTTTTCCACTCATTGCCAACATCTTTCAAAAACCTTCACATAGCAAAAATGATGACAGCAGCACTATTGTCAGCTGTGAGGAAGGAACTAGCACTAACTCAGTCTCCAATAATCTTGCTACTCCCCAGAGCCATATTTTGAATGCGTACCCTGAACAGCTGATTGTATACACAAGAACCCCCCCCCCCACCCCAGGAGCAGTTGGGCAGTTCACAAGAATTAAATCCAGCAACCAAGCCATTCCTGGTGCTACGAGGTCCCTGACCCTGCATTATGGCAAAGCATCTCCTGTGACATTGTTAAGTCAGGGCTTATCCCCTACCAAAACCGCAGCGAAAAATACTCAGCTTCAGCCTGAGATAGCGCTCGGTGGAAAGACAGCAAGTTTCAACGATGGACTTCTGAACTGTGAATTGCCAAACAGGCAGAAGGTTTCTAGACCGTGGCCACTGTACTCCCCCTCACCAGGTTGTGTGTACTGTGCATGTTGTGTGTACTGTGCATGCAAACCTTTCCCAAGAAAGCTCGGTGGGATTCATCAGGAGTTTAGTGACTCTGAAATAGAAGGGGAACATGAAGAGAGTGGAGAACACAGATCACGCAGGCGTGCCTTGCCCCAGCAGACACCGGGACAGAGCTATAGATGCAGATCTCCAGCAGCAACTTGACAGGGGACGTGAATACTGGAGGGTCATTTTGAAAAGAGCTGTAGCGGTGATTGAGTTCTTGACTGACAGAGGACTTGCGTTTAGGGGAGATGATGAACGCTTTGGGTTAACCCATAAGGGGAATGTCCTTGGCATCCTAGAATTGCTATCACAATTTGACCCAGCCTAACACGTTCAAAGGTTTGTCAGAAAAGGAAGCGGCACAGCGTCCTATTTGTCATTGAACAATATGTCAAGCCCTCATTGAGCCAATGGGTCAGGTAACTCGCAAAACCATGGCAGATTGAAACGCAAAACGTTTGCAGATGAGAGCTCAGAGCCAGGGGTGACACTTGAGAGGCGGTCAAAGCAGAAACGTTTTATGTGGTCATTGATGAGCTAGTGGCATCGACCAGTCTCTTTGGAGTTGTGTTCAAGTCAAATCAGGTGGCTCAACAGTGATGTCATAGTGGAAAAGCTAAATGCACTCTCCCTGCTGTATATCCACCAGAGACCTGGAACTTGGCCAACGGACTCATCCAATTCAAGTCTTCCGTGTCTGACTCTGAGGGTGAGAAGTGGCCAACTAAATTGCTTGAGACATTGCTGGCACTTAATCTGCACTCAGTGTTCCCCAATGCTTTCGTGGCACTTCAGGTTTTCCTAACTATACCGGTGACAAACTGCCAGGGTGAGCGGCCATTTTCTCTTTCAGGCAGAATAAAAAATGAGCTGGGGAGCAGCATGAGCCAAACACATCTCAGCTCATTGTCACTTCCTTCAATACAGTCAGACCTAGTCAGAAAGCTAGATTTTCATGATCTAAATTCTAGTGGATGATTTTACGAGGAGGGGGAAAGAAAGACACCAATATAGGAAAGGGGGAGGTGTGTGTGTACGGCGGGGGGGGGGGGGGGGGGGGGGGCACCATAAATCTTCAATATTACTTAAATTAAGTGAGCGTTTTGATTTTAAAACACAACCACCATTTCAAGGCACTGCTCAAAATAATGGATTAATGTAGCCTATTATTATGACACTGAGCAAAATATAGACCTAAATTTGGTCTTACATAAATGACATAGTGGAGCTGGAGGTAGGCCTACTTTATCTGTGACTGATTGCGGTTAAATTAACTAAGTCCACCTGTAGAGGTTTTCTCAGGTTTGACATCGAGCATTTCTACGTTGACAGCGTTTTCACCGCTGGTAAACACGATTTACATTGTACAATAAGGTTTGAGCACTTTCCTGATTTAAGAGGGAACATATTACTACATTTCCAGCACTGAATGGCGGTTCTTGTCCGACTGTAGGTCACCCGCCTAGGCATTGCTTGCTGGTCAGAGAGACTCTGCATTGATAGAGCATTGATTTGATTTGTCAGAAGAGAGGCAGTGCAATTTCAAACAACAGAACAAATCAGAAACATCGGTCTTACCGAAAACAATATATTCGCTTGTAACACTTTTGTAATCACCAACATTTTGACTAGAATAGTAACTGCAATCAAATTACATATTTTTTCTTAGTAACTCTAACGGATTACAATTACATTTGTTTTGTAATTTAATTACATGTAACTAGTTACTCCCCAACACTGCCGCTCCACTATCCAGGAGAGGTGTGTGCCTTCTGTGGAGCGCCGCTAAAGCGCCGCCTCAAGGCTGAGCAGCAGGGATATTGTCCTGCTGAAAGCTAAATTGTCACAGGCATTATCTCCAGCTCCACCATGACTCAGCGCTCCGCAGAGTCAGTCGGTAATTGAGGGCAGAGTGTAAATGGCTCGCCAATTCAATTAACCCCCGTAGCACCGAGCTGGGCGTCCATCTCCATGAGATTTTTGTCTTTGAGGGATTCTTAACGCATGACTATCAACTCTATCTAGTGCACCTTCTAAAAACAAACCCTGCCCCCTTCTCACACCCACGCACGCACGCACGCACGCACGCACGCACGCACGCACGCACATACCTTGGGGTGGGTTTGCCGCTACTCACAGGAGGAAGCAAGGCTCATAAGGTGGAGCAGCTGTTCGATTAAGAGCATAATATGTTGAGAGGATTTTGGATGCCATCCAAATGTCCTTTTCACTAACGTGCCATATGAGAAAACTTAAGTGACTCTGTGACTCAGACGGCTGTAATACAAGTAAGAAGAGTCTGGTAGGCTGAACCCAAACCCAAACCCACCAGAAGACACAAATCCACTTCACATAAAATGAGAGCTGAGTTTCCCGTGGGCAAATAATGTTGGGTGTTTTTAAAGCTTTGAAACGTCAGGTTTTCCTAGTAACACAGTCCTCGTTCTGTAATTATGGTATATATTCCTCTCCCGACCGGAGCCATATGTTGTCACTCAATTAGATTATGTACCTTTGAGTTAGTGTGCAGGTTCCACTTTTTACTTTTCAATACATTTCTCATCGACAAAAAAAACGTTGCCCTGCCAGCGGATGTCTCCTCCTCACCATGACTGTTTGTCAGTTTTAGGCATTACAGGCTTCACGTGGCTCGATACTGTCAGTTTGTAAAAGTACGCCCAGGTACAGACGCTCTCTGGCTCCCTCTCCTTACCCCTTTTGAAAAATGCCCATCTCTCAGCCTTGTTTTAAACCTGAAGAAAATGTCCGCAAACCATCTGTTCCCCAATGCGACAGATGTCTTCATCGGCCTACAAGGAGTATAAGGAGAAAAAAAGGACAGAATGTGGGCACAGAATGGGTCCGTTGAACATCCCCTCTTCTTCCTCCACACACACACACACACACACACACAGACACCACAAACACACACATTGAAACACACGCGCACGCACACTGGGCCCACTGTTCCTTCAAATTCCGTCTCTGCAGGGGTCAGGTGCAATCAGCAGCGTGTTTGACAGACGGGCCCGGTAGGCCCGACGCTTCTAACCGTCCTCGTTTAGCAGAGGGATGGGGAGCGCGGCTCCGAGGGGCCTGAGTGGTGGCCTCATTTTATGTCTCGGGGACAGCCAGGGGGGCGGAGAGAGGAAGGGGGCTGGAGGGACGGGAAATAAAGGAGCCGGTGGTGGAGCGTGTGGAGAGCGCTCCACGAAGCCCCCCCTCCAGCACGCGTGCCGAAATAAACACCGCCCAATTACCAACCTAGTCGGACAAGGTGAGAAATGGCAGATGGGCCCTTAAGTGGAACCAATGGCGGCTACGTGAGAGGGGAGCTAACCGGCACGGCTGCCTTTTCGCTCACGGCTCCTCTCTTTGTCTCCAGCGGACTCCCAGGGGAGCCACGGCCAGACGGACCATTTGAATTGGCCGCTTGGACGGACAGTACCAGTCAGTTCCATTGATAGTAATCAAACCGGTTTAATTGGATGTGTGACTGGGTTTGTGCTTTCTTTATGCATTTCTTTATTTATATTTGTGTGTGTGTCTGTCAGGGGGGGGTGGGGTTGGGGTTGGTTGCCGAATGTGTTTGTGCAAATCATAGAACCCATTGCAGCCAATTGATCAACTGGAAGAAAAGTCCTGTGGGGGGTGATTATTGTGCTCAATACAGCGACGGGCACGTTTTCGTGAATTAGAATTCCGTTCATGCCAATGCTGTTGCATTTCAATAAAAGAAACAGCGTCCCACTAGATAAAAAACAACCACATTAGCAGTCATACTGAATACCTTCCAATGCAATATAAAAGGCCACAAAATGCCAGACATTTCTAAAAACCTGTCCAGAACTGCCATATCCTTCTAAAATGCCTTTAAGCAATTTGTTGGCCTTCTCTCACTTTTGGGTCCTTCCGCACCGCTGTTTCTGTGTGGTCTGTTGTTTTTCATTTCGCCGTGTCTGTTTCTGTGTGGTCTGTTGTTTTTCATTTCGCCGTGTCTGTTTCTGTGTGGTCTGTTGTTTTTCATTTCGCCGTGTCTGTTTCTGTGTGGTCTGTTGTTTTTCATTTCGCCCTGTCTGTTTCTGTGTGGTCTGTTGTTTTTCATTTCGCCCTGTCTGTTTCTGTGTGGTCTGTTGTTTTTCATTTCGCCGTGTCTGTTTCTGTGTGGTCTGTTGTTTTTCATTTCGCCGTGTCTGTTTCTCCCACCACCACTCCTCCGCTCGCTGGCCTGATAGAATAGACAACCCTGACACTGCTGGGCGGAGATCTCAGTGGAGTGGAGGGGGAGGTGTGATGGAAGATGTCTTTCTGGGGATTATTTTGCACAGACACCCAATATGTGGCTGTTTGTGTGTGTCTGTGTGTGTGTGTGTGTGTGTGTGTGTGTGTGTGTGTGTGCGGTGGCGAGGGGTGCGTCAGTGTGTGAGCGACCAACCTATCGAACCCTACCTCCCCCAGAGCCCTTCTGCCCATCGGGGAACAAAGTAAAACCTTTGGTCTGTGCGGGGCGTGGGATTGGTGGACGGCGGGGGTCCTGCGTTTCCGTGCGGCCAATGCTAATGCCCAGGCAGTGTGCACGGGCGTTCTGCTGGGTGCCTGAGCGCACGGGGAGGGGGTCTCGGCAGAGGGCAAACAGTCCCAGGCACACCCCTGCACGCACACACACACACACACACACACACACACACACACACACACACACACACACACACACACACACACACACACACACACACACACCTCTCTCTGCCTCCCAGCTAAATCATAGACCATGCCAAATCCCATAATTCCAAACACAAGACAAGGGAAACTTTTGACGATATCCACATCTGCTGCTGTGTAATGTTTCCAGGAAAGTTACTTCACAATAATCAATTCTCTTTACGCTCAAGGACGCTGCAGTGAAACGGAGAACTGCTTTGACTCAATTGCCAAATTAATTCTATAATTAAGGCCTGCATTTTGACAAAACTTTCCATGCAATCATTGAATGCACTTGAAAGTAATTGAGTTGTATAACTGAAGTATGGGTGAAAAGGCGAGCCAATTATTAGCAATCAATCTGATATTTAGTCAACCAGGCTGAACACATTGTTAAAAGCACACGATAAAAGCCGAGCCTAACTTTGCCCACGCGTACTTCTACAGCACGGCCACGCTTGTTTCCGCCCCCTTCCAAGGGCTCTTGCCAACAGTGACTGCCTTGTCAGAGTATCTTTGAGTGCACCCCGGGCACCTTTTCTGTGTATACACTCACCCTTTTTTCCCCTCTTAGTTTGTCCACCTGGCATCATTTCTTTTCAACAACGTGAGAACAGGCTAAAGAGGACTCGCTCAGCGGTGTGGTGCTGGGGACAGCTACAAAAGCTGCATAGTTGATTTGATTTAGTTAATTTGGAAGTGCATGACTAAGTTGCGGGCCCTAGAGCATCTGATTAAAGCTGAGCCAATCAGGCGGGGAACATAGGGGGGCCTCGTTAGGCTCCTATAGGTGTTTCTGTACAGCTCCCCCTTCAAGAGGAACAACCTTGATTTTTTAAATGTCTATTCAGATGGTTTGATTGCCACGTGTGAAAACATACCCTGAGATGCTAAATGAACACGCAATCAACGTACTTTTAAGGTAGCTATGGGCACACACACACACACACACACACACACACACACACACATTTCGGGATCGTGTAACCCACATCCTTGCACGTGTGGTGAAATGTGGGGGAGGGGGTGAGGTCTGGTGGCTTCTTGATTGACTAGGTATCGTATTGAGCATGGCCTGGTCGAGGAGATGGAAGGCTTATCTCTCTGCGGAGAAAGCAAATGGTTTTCATCGTCTTTCGCTGCAGTTACCCCGCGGATTGGCCAATTTCCAAGGCCAGGGCTTGACTTGGAAATAAACCGACTACACACGGTGCGGAGACATCTCCGACCAACAAACCAGCTTCTTCCTGCCGGCAGGTATTTTTTAGCCGACCCACCGTTTATTCAGGAAGTGCAATGCCTGTTCCCAGAGCTCTCTCTTTCTCAGGTCCCCATTTGCACGCACACACTCCCCCCAAGGTGAGAAGAGAGCGCCGGATCGGCAAATCAGAACCGCAGATGCTCGTCGCCCGGCGCTGCGGGGCGCACCTCACTCTCGGGAAGGAACACCCTGCGAAAACCACGCGCACGCCCACACACTCCCCCCCCCCCTCCACACACACACACACACACACACACACAGACACACACGCACACAGGCTCAATCCTCACGTGTGTCGGTGTGTGAGCGAACCAACCTTTTGCTCCAGCGACGCTAACAAGGCCGTCGAGTGCTAATGAAAAGCGGGCCTCTCCTTGATGTGTTTCATCCTTTCTTGATGGGCCCCTGTCCTCAGAAAGCCAGCGGCTGTGACGGAAACATCAGAACCATTATCGGACTAATCCCGGCATGACTTATGCTCTGGCACCCGGCACAAAGACAGGCTTCTCCTGCATGTCATCTTTCGTTGGGGTCCCGTGAGGCCCCAAAGACACGCAGGGCTGTGGTAAGCCTGTTAGCCTGCCAGGCGTGAACGACGCGGGGCCTTCCCAGAGCATGTTGTGCCGGCATTTGTGGGCGCGCGTGTGTTTGAGCTTAGCTATTTCTCGTCGGTTATTTGTGTATACGCACACAGCCGTCTGTAAGAGTGACAATGAGCCTGAACTGTGTGTGAGTGTGTGAATGTGTTGTTTGTGGATTAAGCCATACACGAAATCCACCCTGAGCTAGACTGGCTGTAACACAACCACGATAAGCCTTCATTAAGTCATCCCCGCAGTGTTGTTGCCGTCCCAACAGGGCGCACCATTGTTTTTAGAGCACACGCTAGCACGATCAAATGTGTGCGTGGACGTGAAACACCCCCACGCTGACGTGCTGTGACCTCCCCCGCCACGGACTGTAATGGCTTGGCGTAGGAGGCCTGTCCTCCCTGTGTCGTCCCATCTGGTTGGCCCGCTGAGCCACAGTTGCTCTGCTCTGTGGCAGCGGCCTGTTCTCCTCGTGGCCACCCTGGCTCGCTGTGAGCGCTAAACGACTGGTCCAAGTGAGAACAGAGACCGCCGGCCACTCGATGGAGCTGCAGCGCTTTGTCAGGTCGCGGTCGAGTGTGCGTTTGTGTGTGCGTGCGTGCGTGTGTGTGTGTGTGTGTGTGTGTTTGTGTGTGTGTGTGAGCAGTCTATAAAGCATGTACCCATTGCTTCCTTTTAAGCCATGGCTCGTGATGACAAACACAAACAACTAAGTGACTCGATAAACATCTTGAACGTCGGCCATATGAATATTTGATCTGCGTTCCCCCCCGAATTCTCCATTAAACAGGCGCACAGAGAGAATGCTGCATCAAAGCATCCATCTCTGCCAGCCGGAGAGTTGGGCTGAAAGGTAATAACTTTCCTGCTGTCTTCCACGTAGCGCATTGTAATCACATCTGCCTGCTGTAGGAACGGGCTACGGCGGCGTTCCACAGCGAGACACCTGTCTCCCAGGCACCCTGTGGGTGCCACGACATCTGACGCCTCTGCGAGCCTAACACCCCCCACCCCCCCACTGTGTCCGCCCCCGTATGACAGCTCCTTGATCAGGGAGGCCAATCCCCGACGATTTGCGACATCTATACCGGCGCGGGAACGGCAGGCCGGTAATCAAAGGCGCCGTGTCGGGAGATGAAAAGGTCGTTGGAAGACGGCCGCTTCGTTCGTCAGGTCTGGTGCTGTGGCCAACCTCAGTTGATCGGTTAGGATTCAATGGCATCATAATTAAAGTATTAATAATGATAATAATAATGATAATAATAATGATAATAATGATAATGATAATAATGATAATAATAAAACAAAGATCGGAATATTTGGAGCAAATCTGTTAGAGCAGAATGGCTCTGGTAATATGATGTATGATATATATTTTATGACAAGTGACTATGGTTGGTGTAAAATCAACTAAATCCTTTTTACAAATGACACTTCTCCAGAGGATCTCAAAAAGGAATGGCATAAAAAGACTGTTGGTGAATTCAATATTCTGTGTGGACATTACTTGCACATGGTTGCGTTCTCTTGCAGAGCGTCAAGCATGTGCTAAAACTAATACTATCCAGGTGACTGATCTCTTCAAATGAATCATTCCATTTCCTTAGTCACAGTAATCAAAAGAAATACTACGTTTCAGTCCAGTATTTTGCTCATAAGTGGGATGTTTTCAGCTCGCTCACGTAAACCACTATATTTCAAATGACAAAGCAGTATTTTGGGGGGAGAGTGGAAGTTGTTTTGTTGGCAGAGGTTATATCAACATTTACATTTATCATAAAACCCTGCAGAGACCATGGCGGCAACTTTCCCCACTCGCTGTAACACCAGAGAAATTCCGCTAGCGAGTCAGCAGCAAATGTGTCAAGACCCAAGAACTCAACAAAAGGATCACAAAAAGATATATATACTGCCCAGATCCCAGATCAGGTGATCAATTAAAGATAAAGGGCAAAGGAGGCGCGAGAGTGAGAGAGATAGAGAGAGACAGAGAGACAGACAGACAGAGAGAGAGACAGAGAGCGAGACAGACAGACAGACAGACAGACAGACAGACAGACAGAGAGAGAGTGAGAGAGAGAGAGAGAGAGAGAGAGAGAGAGAGAGAGAGAGAGAGAGAGAGAGAGAGAGAGAGAGAGAGAGAGAGAGAGAGAGAGAGAGAAAGAGAGAGAGAGAGGAGAGGCAGAGGAAAAGCATGTTTTCCTACGCACCTCGCAGGCCTTTTTGTGCTGCTGCTGTAAGTTGGGTCTAGGGAGTGTAGTAGCAGACAAAATAGCATGTAACGAGCATGCCATTGATTAGACTAGGATTGAGCCTACCAGCCCCAGGGGCATGCTACACACACACACACACACACACACCCACACACACAACATACTTTTCTCTCAACAGTGGTCTCCAGCCTTGAGGCAGGCTCACATTTGATGTTGTCGTGGAAACTGCCCTACTGTCCCAATGGTCAACGATTGGACGAGCAGTGACGGACAGAAGACACACACACGCACGCACAAACGTTTCCATCCATCCAGCGCTGTACTACTTTTCACTGTACTGTACGTGACGTGCACGGCAGCTGGCAGAAGAGAAGGGGGACGTCGCTGAGACGCTGGGCTAGGCGAGCGGCCTGCTCTCCAAGATCACACTGTGTTTGTAAGCGGAGGACGCTTCCCGTCGTCAAACGGTCCGCTCAGTTCTCCGACGGCGCTAAATATGTCGGCAACGCCACTTGAAAGGGTTTGGCTGGGTGTAGGCGACGGTGTCAACAGAGATTGTGTTGACACACAAACACACACACTCTCCGTGCCGCCCCTCGTACACACGGCGCCCTCGCCGTACGGGACGCCCCGCTGACACAGACATCCCAGCACAGCGGGGGTCCCCATTTCATGTGACAGCTTCCAACACCTCAGCTCAGCTGTGCGCAGCCAACTCCCATTTCCCCCGCCCCGAACGCGGCTGCTAACCTGCATGCTAAACAACCTGAACGAGGAGGAAAGGGGGGCGCAGACAGAGTCGGTGCCAAGCACGTCTTTCTGAACAGGAATATATTTTGCCTCATGTCCCCCTAAACATGTGTTTAGCACTGGGTTGTAAGACTCTGGCAGGGACCACAACATAACACGTGGACCAAGAGTATGAGAGAAAGATCTGGATAAAAGAGAATGACAGAGAAGAAACAGAATGGAGAGAACAGAGAACAAGGTAGAGAAAGAGAGGGAGAGAGCCAAACGTGTGTGTGTGTGTAGCTGTGTCTGGGTGTGTGTCTGTGTGTGTGTGCTTTCTTGTGGATGTGTGGGCAGGAGAGAGTTATGGAGGGCAAGATAGAGATTTAACGAGAGAGTGAGAGAGAGAGAGAAAGTGAGAGCTTTGTCACTGTTATTAAAGTTAAATGCGAACGAGTGTAGCTTGGCCTGACAGTGAGAGACGACCGTGTGTCAACCAAACTTTGGAAGGCAGGCAAAACAAACCAAGGTGATAGACAACTCCTCGAACAGTAGTTTGTCGAGGTGAAGGGAAGGAGTGGCGAAGGACGGAGGGAAGGAGAGGCGACACAAAGAGGGCGGGGCGACTGTGTTCGGGGGGCGCAGCCGCGTGCCAACGGCCCGAGCGAGGGAAGGAGGAAGGGAAGGAGGGAGAGGAGAAAAATAAGGGTTGTCAGAGATCAAACAGGGAAGAGAACACAGCATGCTCTGGGTGCCGGGGAGAGAGCAGCACTTTTCCAAACAAATGGGGCTGGGCTGACGCTGACGATTTGTCCAAAATACGTTCCTCTGAAGAACAAAGGGAAACCATTTCAAGCTCCTCCGACAAAGTCCTCCCCACTCCTTCATTTTCTTCCCTTATTTGGGCTGCCTTTGACAGGCCAGTTCGCTTCCACGGCTTTCATCTCCGTCTCGGCCCACACAAACGCGGATGCACGCGCGCCCGCGAGGTGTGCTCTTGCGAAAACGCTCAGACACAGGAACGCACCTCATACAAACACCCCCTCCCCAGCACGCATGCATAGAACACACCTCAGACATAAGCACATAAACACACACACACACACACACACACACACTGACGCAGCCAGGCTCGGCTCGTCAGATCTGTAATTAAGTGGAAAACTAACTCCCATCGTCAGCAGAGACAGAGGCAGCTTTTCTTTTACACATAAGTACCTTTAGAAGTGTCATGGAACTTTGCCTATGCAGGCGTGTCTTATTTCTGGATCTCAGTTGCAAGCCTTAGTAAGAAGTCTCAGCCGTGGGCATATATAATACATAACACACAAAATACCAGATTTTGAAATACCTCGGAAAAGGAATCGTCTGAGCTGAGACTGACAGCTAGTTCAAACACGCCAGTCAAATGGCTGCGACACAAACGGTAAACGGTGTAGTCATGGTGAACAAATCATATGTTCATTATTGGACTGAGGAATGAGAATTAGAAAGATTGAGAGAAATTCAGTGTTCATAGAACCACAAGGAGCAGAATGGACAGAGAGCCTGCCTCCAGATTACACCTGGAGATTGCCGACTGAATGTCAAACGGACAAATCTATCACTTGACCCTCTCTCAAACTGTCACTTGAGTCTTTTGTAAGAGTGAGTATTGAGACGTGGATTGGACTTCATATCCAGAGGTGATGGAGGTTCCAGTGAACAATTGTTAGCTTCCTAACTAGCCGCTGGGGCACGGGGCTTTTTGACACCCAGATAGAGGAGGTGCCCGTTTCAAGTCATTGATTGGCTCAAGTGGGTCGCGCAAACTGCAAGACTAGAGCCTCGCTCGCTGACTCATCCTCAACATGCCCGTTGCCAAGGGAAACAACATGGCTAGCGTCGGTTCCCGTTTCAGTTGGCTCGCTACTGAGGACGAACTTTGCATTGGCGTGTCCGTTTGACTCTTTCTAATGTTGCGGTTGGGAACTGTCAGAGAACCAACAGCTCGGTGACACGGAGAGACACCGGGATTAGCGTAGCTAAATAGCAACCCTCCTCACTTTGCCAGCTGCCGCCTTTTAATCTTGAGCCCCTCGTTACTGCATGGCAGCCGAATCCTGGTTGGAGACTCACTGTCACTCTCAAACAGTCATATCTCCCAAGATAGCACAATGACTTCCTTGAAGATGTCTACCCAGTGGGATGACAGAAGGTAGACCTAAATGATAACAGTTTCATAAGTCAGCAGATAAGAATTGACATGGATTTGGGGTAGAGAGGCGCTAAAATGCACCTCTGAAGTATTTTCTTTAAATACATATTATTTGACAGGTGCACAGCCCGCATGCCATATTTAATATTCATATTGATAGGCTGAATTGCAACATTGATTCCTGCCAGAGCTACACAATCAACTGTATATGACTCGTTGGAGGTATGAAAATACAGCAATGGTACGATCCGTGCGCACGATCCGTGAAGTGACCTTGGAGTAATCCATACATTAAGAATGACTGTACAGACATTCTGCTGTCGCCTACCATACATCCGCGTGAGTGAGTATCTGTACCCTATATGTCTATGAATGATATATGAGCTGTCTACCCGCACCTTTGACAGGCGGTATTGATTGGCCCTCTGAAGACCGAGAGTAAGCATAGAAATAAATGGTGTGAGATAGAGAGAGAGAGAGAGAGAGAGAGATAGAGAGAGAGAGAGAGAGAGAGAGAGAGATAGAGATAATGAAAGAAGAGAGCGCCAATGGACAGTGCATCATTACAGTCGAGGGGTGGGGGTGGGGGGGCAGGAGGCATAAGGCGTCTTCCTCGTTAGTTCCACCGCGGTGGGCCCCTGGCGCTGGCGTGTGTCCCTCCCTGGAGGCGGCTGGTTGCTCGCGGCTCTCCTGTCCACCCTGGCTCCATCAATACCCAGCTCACGGTGACTCCGCCCTGGCCCGTTCTCCAAGGGTTAACCCTGCAGTGTTTACTGGGCTCGTCTCCCTTCCTTTCAGTCCCTGTCCTCAGGTCTGTCCTGGTGCCATGTGACGTAGCCGGGAAAATCGAACTGACACGTGCTTTTATTTCTTTCTCCCTGAAATTTGTTGAAGCTGAAGCTGAGCCTGCCTGCCTTGTGTAGCCATTGGTGGCGTTTTTTGAATTATTATTATTATTATTATTATGATTATTCAAACATAGCGGTGGAACTGTCATCCTAGTGATAACAAGTGCACCAGGAGTGCAATAAGTGCAATAATAATTATTACAGTATGTTACCGAAATTTCATAAACACTTCACACAATGCAACACAGATGACAGTGCATTTACCATAAATAGCGATTACAGTATTATACTGTAGATTTCACGGTATGGCATAGGGTGGATATGGTTGAGTTTGTGGTAAAAACACGGCAAAGGATAACAGTGCCACATTAGCAGGCCCGCCTGGACCACAGAGAGGGTCTGCTAATGCAGAATAATCCTCCAACACAATGACCTCAATCCCTTTAAACTGTCAATAGGGAAGCTGATGCCCCAGATTAGAGGGCGACTGTAATGACACCGCCGTCCACCGCTAGCCTGGGAGTCCTCCTTCTCACACTGCGTCTCAGGAATCAAACCACCTCAGTCTGCTGGACATTGACAAAAGCTCACTGTGGCGTGCTGGTTCATTTTCTTCCCCTCTCGGCAATGCTACTGACTGCACAGCTCCCTCAGAAGAAGTGCCATTGTGAATCTGACTCACTTTTTTTGTTATGCAAAATAATAATAAATACATAAAATAGGCCTATATATATGAAACAATATATGTCGTGAACAACATATATCGTGAAACAAAACAAACTGGGGAAAAAAGACAATGAGTAACAAAATAAATGCATATACCGCTGCATATATATACATTTATTTTGTTACTCATTGTCTTTTTTCCCCAGTTTGTTTTGTTTCACAATCACACCCCTGCAGAGAACGCGTACAAGAATGCCCTGAAAACATCCCTGTGAAGCACGGAAACATATCCAAGGCTGGAGTTTGTTTACGTCTTCAACTCCTGTCAGCAAGATAAATCAGCTAAAGGTGGGGGTGTGAAGAGTTTATCAATAGAGCAAACGTCCTGTGGGGAGAGCGTTTTCAAGGGAAGTTTTAAAAAATGATTTTATCAACATTCCAAATCC
The DNA here is from genome assembly GCA_017639675.1 of Aplochiton taeniatus. Lineage (NCBI taxonomy): Eukaryota > Metazoa > Chordata > Actinopteri > Galaxiiformes > Galaxiidae > Aplochiton > Aplochiton taeniatus. The sequence goes on from CM030172.1 coordinate 46,657,574, forward strand.
GTCCGATGTCGCAGTAGGGAGGGGTGACGCATGCTGTCTAATCCTGCAGTGCCAGGTTTGCAGGTTCAGGGAATCAGATTATCTGGGCTAGTTTAAGCCAGGCTGGCAGACACCGTTTTTATACAGTAGATCTCCTGAAATGTAATTTAAAGATGTGTTACAGTGGTTACAATTTGGGCTCTCTCTCTCTCTCTCTCTCTCTCTCTCTCTCTCTCTCTCTCTCTCTCTCTCTCTCTCTCTCTCTCTCTCTCTCTCTCTCTCGCGCTCGCTCGCTCTGTCTCTTACAGAAGGGGTGAATTTTGTTACACTATTCAATTCTCTAATCTAATGGGAGGTGTGTGAAAAAAAACAAAAAAACATAAGTAATTCAATTATTGATTCATTTGTTTATCTAAATTTAAGGTTTAGATGAAATATTGACAAGATATTATGGGATGTAAAGTAATCCTCCTGTGTTAGACACTCATGCAGCTGTACTGAGATTATTTTTAGATATTTTCTGATATATTAACTCTTTACAGTGTTCTTTTTAATTGAGTAACAAAGCTAATACCTAGATGAACCATTTTGATATCGTCCTTTACTTTAGAGTTCAATCGACTATGGAGGACAGAGATCGACCATGCCAGCACACAGAAGCTCGGCATATCCAACAGCATTGAAATGCTTTTTGTCTCTAAAATTAAGATTAGAAGCCACGTGGATATGGGCATAATTAAAAAACAAAGGAAAAGGCCAGACGATAAAAAACGCACTCTTAAACCGGTTTCTCTGTTCGTTTTTTATTGATCAGATGTCATAGGGATAAAATAATACATTTAGGTAAAAAAAAAAAAAACGAGAGGAGCAATCCTCCAAAGACAAGGCATCCTTCATCTTCATTTTCACATAAAGTACCCAGGGAATAGAAAAGTGCCACTCGGTGCCGACTTAAACATCAGACATTAACAAATCATGGAGCTGGTTGAGACTCCAAGGGCAGTTTGGAAACCTTGAAACCAAGGTGCCCAAGGTTCACTGTTGAGTCGGTGCAAATATTCCATTCTAACCCTCATGAACTAGGTTAGCATTGCACATATACTTTCTAAAATAATATATTCCATAAATATTGTATAATCTCTGACAAACTGTACAAACAGTAAAGCTACTCTGTAGAGGAGCCATTTAAATGTAGCAGGGAAGCGTGAAACCGCTTACAAATAATGTAACTCATACTGTATTTATTCTGACTGGCTTATACTTCCATCCGATTCTATTTGTAGGAGGGCAATGAGATTGTACAAAAAAAGAAAGGAAATGAAACAATAGCAAAATGAATTTGTCTGTTAGAAATGTGTAAACAATAAACTGTAGAAATCTATATTTACAAACGTAATTTACGGCAAGAACATTTCTCAAATCATGGTTCCCATGCCAATGAGGTGTTGCATTTGGTTTGAAATAGAACAATGGAGACAAAAATATCTGCAGGAAGTTATGTGTGCGCCAATAAATATTGAGACCCGCTCTCTCCATCTAACTCAGAGGACCACCTCAACACACCTCATATAAAAGGATATACATATTATACACATACACATGCACACACACTCTCGCACACCTACAGCAACCCTCAGCCCTTTCCCTGGCCTCTACCCAAAAAGGACAGCCCTCACTGTGGCGCTCCCAGAGGCTTGACAACGGGCCAGGGCATGTCCGGCAGTGGTACCTGTGGTTCCGTCGGCGCAGCGGTCTGCTGCTGCTGCTGCTGCTGCTGCTGACTGGCCCAGTTAAAGTCCACGCCGTTCTTCCTGAGCGCTGCCAGGTGCTTGATGTCCAGCGTGGTGAAGGTGGTGAACTGGACCTGGTTCCTCTTGCTGGTGGGGGAGTGGAGGGGCTCGGCGCGGTGCCGGGGGGCCAGCAGGGTGGCCGAGCGCTGGGCCATGGGGTCCAGGGCCCTGGTGGCGGCCCCCGCCATGGCCGTCTGAGAGCTGCTCCGCCTGCCCAGCGTGGCCGTCCTCTCCGGCACGGCGGTCACGGCGCTGAGGCTGGCCTCCAGGCCGCGGTGATGGCCGTCCAGGGAGCCGTGGCTGGTCAGGCCCCGGGGGTGCGCCTCCCGCTTCAGCGTGGACCCCTGGGCCGGGGAGCCCCCGTGGTCGGGCCCCGCCGCCGTGCTCCCCAGCCACACCCAGTCGTGCTTGTGGTCCGGCTGCTGCTGCTTGGGGTCCCGGGGGTCCGCGGGCCCCCCCGCCTGGACGGGCGTCTTGCGGCCGCGGAAGCAGAGCTTGTAGGAGGCGCAGTTGAGCAGGAAGGCCAGGATGGCCACGCAGGAGACCCCCGCCAGTGCGTACATCCCGATCTCCAGGTCGGACATGGCCCGGAACTTGCGGATCAGGTCGCTCTCGATCAGCCTGGGCGGTTTGGGCTTGGCAGGAGGCTCCTTCTTAGGGTCCGCTTTAGGCGTCTCTTTCTTAGGCAGCTGGACGGAGTTGGGGCTATCCAGCATGTTGCCATAGCCTCTCCCCTGCCAGTCTCCCTTACCCAACCCCCCCAGTATGTTGTCCACGCCTAGCCGGCCCGTCCCCTGTGGCATGGTGCCAGCGGCAGCCGTCCCTGTGGTGCTGGTGGGGATGGCGGTCGTAGTACTTCTGATAACCTTGGTAAAACCCCTTGCCGTGGCACTGCCCCCTCTAGCGGAGGAGGCGGTGGGGATGGGCCTGGGGGACCTGCTGCTGGACGTGGCCCTGGCGGTGGAGGTCTCCGCGCTCTGCGGCACCGTGCTCCAGAACGAGCGCCTGTTCCCCGCGTCCCCTGTGCCGGGCCCTGTGCTGGGCCCTTTGCCAGCGCCGCCCGGCTTGGAGCCGGCCTGCAGGCTGACGCGGAGGTAGCCGGCGCCCACCGCCAGCTTGCTCTTCCGTTTGGACTTCTGGCATTGCTCGCAGATCCGGAGCTCCACGCGCACCAGCGGGCCCTGGCCCTCGCCCTGCGCCACCACGAAGGCCCACTGGGGCGTGCGGCGCACACTGGCCACGCCCTGGTCCTGGGACACCACCGTCAGGGAGTAGGCACTGCGGTCAAACTGCTCCAGAGGGGTGACCGCACCGTCGCTGAACTGCACCCAGCCACTGACCAGCGCTTCCTGCAGAGAGAGAGAGAGAGAGAGAGAGAGAGAGAGAGAGAGAGAGAGAGAGAGAGAGAGAGAGAGAGAGAGAGAGAGAGAGAGAGAGAGAGAGAGAGAGAGAGAGAAAATAGGCACACTGGTATGAGACATCAATATGTATCGGGCCACATTCCGAAGCCGAAAATGAATTTAGTCATTACCTAGAAAGGTTGACAGGGTGATAGGAGAGAGAGTGACAGAACAGGCAGCAAAACAGCAGAAGAGTGTACAGGAAAACGAGAGAGACAGAGAGAGAGAGAGAGAGAGAGAGAGAGAGAGAGAGAGAGAGAGAGAGGGAGAGAGAGAGAAAGGGAGAGAGAGACAGAGAGAGAGACAGAGAGAGCCAGAGAGAGAGAGAGAGATCAGTTTAAGCGAGATGGAGAACTGTCATGAAAGCATGAAAAGCAGGTCAGGCAGGCGGGAACACAGGCAGCAAATCCATATTCTTGCCCATCTTTTGACTGGCAGCTGCATCTCCAGACGTCAATGCACTCCTGCAGGCCCATCGCCATAAATAGATAAAGAGATCTGCGTCGGGCTGGGCCCTGGCTGTTGCGTTACAACACGAACGGATTAAAAAAAAAAAAAAAAAAAAAAAACGGTTCCTTAGGCAAATACATTCGGAATCCCAACTCTATTCTATTTTCTGTCCCAGCGGTGTTGCCAGGACCACGCAAATCCCTTATTATGACCACTTCAAGGAATGGCACGCCCGCTAATCTGATTATAATTAGCTGAAGCTATTGTACTACATGTCACAGTCCAATAAAACCATAGCTCGAGACCCCATTCACCCTCAAGGGATCAATATGCAGAACAATTAATCACGTCCATTAGCTCACAAAACCACAAGGGGGCACTGCCAGCAATAATTATCCCCACCTGGTCCGACCTCAATTACCGGAGAAAAGACCATGGGCTAATTACGGGCGACTGATTGAAGGGCCTTGCCTATAGTCAAGGCAGTGATACCTCATTCTATCACCCAGTAGGACTTTGAACAGAGGCCCATGATTGTACCAATTGGTTGTGTACGCTCACTCACTTCTAATAGGGGGTTATTGACTTGGTCAGGCTGGCCACTGTGAGCCTACAGGCAGGGAGGCAAGCCAAAGGGCCATTGCCTCCGATAGCTGTGGACTTCCTAATGGTTTATCCCGCTGCCACAGTTTGGGGAAATGGTTTGTACTGGGCACGCTGCCATGGCTAAATGGGAGAGCTTTAGGACCCGTGTCTGCCTGTCTCTCTCGCCCACACATGACCACCGTTTACTCTGGCCTGAGCTGTAGACATTGTTAGTTCCCTCCCAAACATACCAGCACGCAGTCACACACACACACACATACACACACACACACACACATGCACGCATGTATGCACGCGCGCACACACACACACACACATACACACACGTCACAGTTGTCATATGGTCATTACTGTGAGTCACTATTCAGTTGCTACAATCATAACGTTGGAATTTTTGTCAAGCTGTTTTAAAAGCTTGCCTTCATTCCTTTAAAATTTAAATTTAAATGTATAAGTTTACGTTTAAACTACGGTATCAAGGACAGTGTACGCTTGAACACGTTCTTTTTTATTTGGCTGCAGACAATTTTTCGTTTTATTGGGTATCATTTTAGGTTTGAATATTGTAGAATTAAATTATAGACTGTTGCACTAAGCTTTATTAGCTTTTGCTTTTTAATTAGCACTGCATTCCAAGGAACCTACCTGTTTGAGGCTGGCCATGACCTCCTGTGTGGTAGCCGTGGCAACGATGGCCTTGTTGCTCCCTGGGCTGAGCTGGAGGGACAGAGAGAGACCAGAGACCAGCTGCACTCCCAGCTCAGTCACACTCACTTTGTCGTCCAACACTCGGATGGTCCTCTCAGCCAGCACTGAGGACGACAGAGGGGACAGCACCTGTAACACAACCGCCCACCACGCACACACACACACACACACACACGCACGCACGCACGCACGCACACACACACACACACACACACACACACTTTAGGAAGACAGTACACTCTCCGAGTCGTCAAACAGAGACGTAACTGTAACATCGTCAAATCCTTCCTTGATTTGCAGGTTTTTTATACAACTAAAACACACATAAATATCATGTTAAATACACAGTATAAGGAGCAAACCTGGAGGGTGGTGGTCCCCACAGAGCGTCCCTGTAGCAGCACCCCGCCCTGCAGCCTGGCCACCTCGGTGTCCCCCACCCGCAGGGCGTAGCGCACCAGCCTGGTGACGTCCACCTGCCAGTCGGGCCCCAGGAAGTACTCCGCCGGCCCAGGCCCCCCTGGAGGCTCCCAGGAGGGCGGCTGGGCCACGAAGGGAGTCAGGACCCGGACCAGCGACTGCTGGTACTGGAGCATGCAGCCCCTGCCCTTCCTCATCTCCTCCTCCTCCTCGCTGTCCCAGGTCGACCTGGTAGGAGCAGAAAGGCATTCAGGAACACACAGGCAGGTAGACACAGCAGAACAAACATGCACACACACGAAGACACACACACACACACACACACACACACACACACACACACACACACACGAATGAATCATAAGTACGGTGGCTATGATGCAACTTGTGCGCAGAAAGCGTCAGAGAATCAGTTAAGATATGAAAAAGATCTGGAATCTGGGTCAATTTGTTAGCATTATAATTTATCAGATTTAAACAAAAAGGCTAAAACCAGGCCAATAAAACAGTCTAGACACCGCAAATTACAAACATATTCACCACAGCGTAATCCTTCCTTTTGGAAAGGCTATGAGTACCATAAAGGCATATGCTGTGCATGTAGCCTGTCAGCAAAGCCTGCATGGGTCCTGCTAAAGGAAAAACACAATACGCCGTCAGCACTATCGGCTGAGAGTAGAGCTACCCGCTCGCTATTGAGTGACGCCCCACTGACCTTCCCCTTATGGGCACGGCCTTAACCACCGTCCCGTCTTCACAGACCCCATGCGGTGGCAGAGATTGCGGGAGACCACTGCAACATAGGGGCCGGACAACTGGGTCTACGTGACCCAGATTACGGTGGACCCCTGACCGCGCGGACCGTGCCAGTGTATCAATGCATCTCTTTAATATACATTAGATGAAGCCCCCCAAGCCTCCCTTTAATCATCCAACTCTCCCTATCGCTCCGTTTTTAACCCCTCTACCGGAGGTTGCTTTTGTTTACTTCTCTCCGCTATCTCGGCGTCCGACGTGGTCAATCTATTAATTGATCTGCGGCTGGCGGTAAGCAAAGTTTTCCCGCTGATGGGGTTTGTGAGCGGCAGCTTCCGGGGCTTTGCGTGTAAGCCCGTGGGCAAACCCACTCCCATTCCATTTCCTCCTTTAATGCCCTTCCTTTTCATCCTTTGTCGCTGTGGCGCGGCGCTCCGGAGGATTGTCCGTGGCCGTTGGACAAGCCTCAAACCTGGCCGTTGACTGAAAGGCAAGCTCTCGATCTGGACAGCTCTCTCTGAACGTAATGCGTGTGGCAGGCGCGTGGCTCTACCGCAGCCCCAGACGTCCTCTCTTACGGCAGGTGTTGACATGGGGGTCTCCTCGTCTGTCTCTCCTCCTTACGCCCTCCGACAAACGCTTCAAGCCCGGGGGCCCTTACCTCCTGTTGCCGGCGGCGACGGGGACCCGCCAGCCCTTGATCTGGCTGAGCTCGGGGTCGGCCACGTCGATGAGCAGAGGGAGGCGGGGCATCCACACGCTCATCTCCAGCTGGGCGCTCAGGTAGCTGTAGGTGAAGTTCAGCAGCATCCTGCTCCGCCCCCTGGTCTCCTTCCCGTTCACAAACACGTAGTCGCAGCGCTCCGACACCTGGGATGGGGGGGGGGGGTAAAATAATGGAGGTAGGCAGGGGACGTGGAGAAAGACATGCAGGAGACAGAGAGAGAGGGGGGAGGGGGGGGGGGTAGACAGAGAGTGACATTAAAATAGTGGAGGGGGGGTGTGGAGGGAGGAGGGGGGATGAGTAAACAGAGAAGGACAGAGAGGATATTAATATATCGGAGGTTGGCAGGGGGTGCAGGGAAATGAAGTCAATGAACACTTCTGAATTGTGACAAACACAGAATGTCCAGCTTTATATTCCCAGTTAAATAATGGAGGAACACAGCGAGGCCAAGAGCAGAAAGGCAAGCAAAGGGGGAAAAGTGTGCCTTCACCTGCAGGCTTATCGAGCTTCTTCATGCTATCAAACCTACATGATGGCCATGGCTTGAGAGAGCAAGAGAGAGAGAGAGAGAGCTAGAGAGAGAGAGAGAGAGAGAGAGAGAGAGAGAGAGAGAGAGAGAGTAAGGGCGGGGGGGGGGGGGGCAGTGAATGTGTGTGTGTGTGTGTGTCTTATTTAACGCCGGGGGACTATCTCGCAACGGCTCACTTATCTTAACAAACTGTTCATCAGCAGGCAGGTAATTGGAGAGCAGCAGAGTGGAGCGCAGCATACAGCAATGGAGAGGAGAGAAAGAGAGGGAGAGGGCGAATAAACAGAGGGAGAGAGACAGACCGAGAGAGATAAAAAGAGAGAGACGGACAGAGTGAGATAAAGACAGAGAGAGAGGGAGAGAGTGGGCTGGAAGGCTTGCAGCATGTTGTTACTTTCAATGATAAGAAAGCCATCAGTTTTCCTGTGTGCTTATGTGCACTATATTTCTGTGTTTTTATAATGCTGGGGCCATCAGAGGAAATGGTCACCACTGGAAAAAAAAGCCCGCCTTCACCATGACAGTCATTACAGCATTATGCCTTTGCTTTGACTGAGTCTCTGCCTCAACCCCACTTTGGGAGGCTTTTGGTGAAAAACAGAAGACGAAAAGATCGCCAGATCAAGCGAGTCACCTCATAATGGAAAAAGATATAATATAATAATGACCCTTGCCAATATCCATCTCACCATTTCTGGGTCACTGCCTGTTTTCTCCTCTTTCTCTTTTTCTCTATGTGGGTCTCTCTCTCTCTCTTTCTTAATTATCCCCTGCTCCCTATCTTTCTCTCCTTCTCTCTGTCTCTCTTTCTTTCTTCATTACCCCCTTTCTCTCTCTTTCCTGTGTTCCTCTGTATTCCCTCTGTTAATGAAATGTCGTCACTCAGGGAGCTCATCGAACCCCCCCTCCCACCCCCCCACCCCCCTGTCCTACTAACATACATCCATTACACCGAGGTCGGGGACCTGCGCTTAAGGCTGGTGCAGCTCGAGCCGTGAGTGGCGCCATATGGGAGAGCAGGCGGGTGTTTCATCCGTGGCACTTTGAACTTGAGACGTGTGTTCCGTGCTCAACGACACAATCCAAACTTTCTCAGTGTCTCGTAATGCCAAGCAGCACAGACGCCGGATTTGTAAAAACGCATTAGTTTGATTCCATTTCACATACATGTTTTTGGGCATAACCAGTGTGTTGAAAAAAAGATTGTTCGGTTGGTTTGCGCAAAATACAATGTTAGATAAGACAAAACATTTGACCTCTTCTTTAAATCTTGAGATTTGGTATGAAAAAGCACAGAACCACGTTCAGTACTTTCTGATGCGGCTAACAGGGAACCTAATGGGCAAAACAAAACTTCCACTGCCATAGATCTGTTCATTTGATTGTATGATGAAATACTGAACTGTGTTCATCTATTGAGTATACCTTGAGAACACCATGTGGGAGTATTCTAATGACTGTTTCAGTTTAAAGTACTGTGACCACGTTCATCTCCATTGAGTGTACCTTGAGAGCTTCCGGGTCTGTGGACCTGCAGCTGGTGTAGTTGGTGACGTCCGTGACCGTGCCGTCGGACTCCACGGCCAGGGTCCTGACGGGGACGGACACCATCTTAGCGGTCAGCGTGGCCGTGTTCAGCACGTCACTGCTCTGGAGAGAAAGAGCGAGAAATAAGAATGAGAGGGATTAGGAAAATGTTCACACGTTCACACCCCCATCCCCAACCTCTCCCCCACACACACACACGCACGCACGCACGCACGCACGCACACACGCACGTACGCACGCACACTAGTGCCTCTGTGAAAGTGTTGAGGGAAATGTGATAGAAAAAATGTAATTTAGCCTTAACTAGGAAATGTTACTCTGTGTTTTTTCTATGAGTTCAAACAAAGTTACCCTTTGTTAGTTAGGTTGAACCCTTGGGGCTAATCTTTTCACCTAACAGTCATCATTAGTGACTTAGTGACGTAGAGATTTGGGTATTCTCCCTGTTTAGGTAAGATAAGATGTCAGACTTGAGGACCGGTCAGCCAGATGGCATTATTTATTGCCCTGTGCAATAAACTCTTTGATCTAGGAAGGTCCGAAAGACAGGAGATGCTGACTGCAGTTGCACTAATCAACATTCCTAAGGAAGCGTGTATATAAGGGACGTTAGGGGGTGCTGTGATTTTGTGCGCACCAGTTATACATCCTCATTTTTTTGTATGACTTTAGACTGCAGTTAGGGTTTTCTTTTTATCTTATCAGTTTTATTTTGTTACTTTGTGGTTGATATACATCAACTCTGTTACCTTTTTACTCATCTCCATTAAAACCACTAAAAGCAAGCGGACGTTATTTCTCAAAGTATTTAATTATTTTGATCTCACTGGAGTGTGGAGACATAAAAAATCCGCGACAGAAATGAATGCCCACTGCATGGAGTAAGGCAGCTAATCCTGTTTATTATTATGTATTTTAAATCGTCTTATCCTCGTCCTCTACCTTTAG
>CM030172.1:46669934-46737434 GCA_017639675.1 Aplochiton taeniatus
GGAGGAGCGATCGCCGAGTGGGTGGGCTTTGTTTACGCGTGCGTGTGTACATGCGCGGCGATTTCTAGGCAGAGGTGGTCGTTACAATGGGAGCCACCGGGATTAGGCCGCGCTGATGTAGATCAGTAAACGTGAGAGTATAGAATGTAATGTATGGCTTAAATAAGAAGCCAATTCAGTCCTTGTTACTTTCAATTTTCAGTACAAGAAATGCGTACTGCAGGGCCTTTATAAATGCTTACGTGCAATCAATTCTGTATAAGGAGACACTCTGGTCAAACCCAGTGTAACATAAAAACTCAATGCATTCTACACAGCCTAATAGATCTTTCGAGTTTTGAGAATATCATCATCGATTTATGAAAGTACCACCTACCTATATTCTAAGATATTGTTTGTTGTCTATTTGATTCTAGCATTGTAATATTGCACACCTGCTATTCTTAGAAACGTAATGTCAGTCTTCCCCTCTTGAAAGTCGATACGGCCACGCTCTGAGGTCGTCAAAAACGGCAAGCTACACATAAGGAGTCTCCTAGGTTGGTACACCTTGATAATGGTTGGTAGAGATTCGTTTTTAATGGTTCACATACATGACGTAGCACACATACACAATTAGTATTCAACAGAAATGTTCTATAGACCTTTCAAAAGCACATACATACGCCCACACTTGGAAGTACACACGGGCACAGCTGCACGTTTGAGACTCATCAAGGCCGCCGATGAATAGCTTGTGATGTGCAATCTGTTCCTTCTTCTACATCGTTAAGGCATAAAACCACAATGCAGGTACTCCCACTTCTACTGCACATTCATTAACAACTACATACTCACCATGCCAATAAACAATAACAACTGAGACTCATTTAAAAGATGAATTAGAAGTGCAAAATGTGATGATAAATAAATGTGAGGATTGTCCTTTAGCACGGCCCCTCAAAGTACAGCGGAGTACATTTTTCTCGTTCATCTTTCATGTCACTCTTTGCCAAAGTCCCCCTAAACATTATTTAACCCCTGGTCAGGAGGTGACCAATAGCTACTTACTTATGATTTTAAGAAAACAGTCAAACTTTTTGTTGGTCCACTGTTCGCTTCTTCCAGTATCTTACACCGAACGTTCCAACTCAAAATAGCGAATCAAACGGTTTGTTATTTTCTTTTGGAGGCATTGCAAGACTAAAGACGTTCCAAAGGTAAGTATTCTTTGTTTCATATACAGGTAAAAATAAATACAATATATAATAAATATGTATATATAGTAAATATAAAAAACGAATAATTCATGACCATGTATACACAAAACAAAGGTAACTACACGGAATAATGGAAAACGAAAAGCCGAAGTCAGGTACATTTGTGAAAAAAAAAATGTAACATTTAATTTGGGAAAGAGCTTTCATGACCAATGAAGCAAAGTAACGTAGTATTGCAAACAGATGCATACACATACACATGCGTGAAGAAATGTTCCTACCTCTTCCCGGTAGTGGCCGCCTTCCTTTGGCAGAGGACGGACATGGTGCTGGGGTTCGCTCCTCGGCCCGGCTCCAGAACTATGTCCCACAGAGCAGAGTCACTGGGGCGGGCGGCGCTGAATGACAGCCCTTTCCTCACCGTGGCCCTGGAGCACACACACAGAGACATGGACACACACACACACACACACACACACACACACACACACACACACACACACACACACACACACAGAGAGACACGAACAAACACACACACACACAGACACACACACACACACACACACACACACACACATACACACAAACATATACAAAGAGACACCGACACCAAGACAAACACACACACACACACACACACACACACACACACACACACACACACACACAAAGGTCAAACATTACATAGGGGAGCTAAGCGCTCTAATAATGATCTACTGCAGGTTCATCACCTACATGCATAATGAGTATTTGTTTGATCCATTCAGCGGTTGCAACAACAGTGCTGCTATACTCCTTTCCATTAAAGGTCATTTCAAGGGCTGGATTGTGAAAGCTTGTTACTGCCAGAGTAGGGAACAGTAACATCCAGCAGTCCCCAGACAACAGCAACTTTTAATTCAACTATGAATAGCTAATACTAAGCTTGGTCATAACGACAAAATCTCATTGGTACTATGCGAGATATGAGGAATTTCCTTACAATATAGGATATCATCCTCTTGAAAACAAAATAAAACTAATTCTGGCAATATGGTGGCTGACGTCAAACAAGAAAATTCCTTAGGGAGCCTATTGTGCAAACGTGTTTGTGCCGACGAACATGCATAAGAATGTAAGTGTGTGTGTGTGTGTGTGTGTGTGTGTGTGTGTCTTTCATCATACAGCCTACCTAATGAGGTGAAACAACACTTGCTAGCTGTGTTTACCTGTGGGCTGGCAGACAGAGATCCAGCAGGAGCTTCTAATGCCCATCTGCTCTGACCGGGAAACCATTTCATCTGCGCTGCCTGCCTCAGCCCCCGACTCATTCCTCTGTCCTCCGAGAACGGCGGCGACACGGACACAGATTGAGATGAATGGGCCGACTCATCTGCCGCGACGTTCGGGCAAAGGGACACTCAAAACTTTTCATCGCCATACCAAGCTGGAGTCAAATCGTGGCATGGGGAAACGTGTGTTCCGATGGTTTGGGCTCATGGTGTCTGTTGGCCAGTCCGTGATGACACTGGTGTTAACTGACATGCCCACTCTCCCCCTTCCGTTTCTATGGCAGCCACGCTGAGTGGGACCAGCGGACGTTCTCATTAGAGGTGCTGGCTGGGGAGAGGCAACAGACAGGACTGCTGGGGAAAAGCACCAGGCGCTCACAGAGGCTCAAGCCCAGGATGAGTGGGACCTGACGTGGGTTCCCTGGCACGGCAAACAACTATAGGCCCCATAGTATTTGCCTGCCTGTTATTACGTTAACGTTTGTTTACTATGTCAGCACCATCATCAAAACATGCATTCTTAGTCTGAGACAGAAACCAAATGACAGCCATACAAACATGTATTATTGCCCTCCAAAAATATGAATCCCAAACTCGAATAGCTAAGCTGAACGGCCGAAGCCGTGCAAAACCCATTTTCTCCACACAGTGAGTGAAGGGATAGACAAGGACAGATCCCAAAGAAATGAATGTTCCATCTGTCTAATCTGCTCAATATATGTCTCTGTGCACGCCTTCCTCAGGGCAAACGGGGGCTTTGTTTTGAGCTCTGGTTTTGTGAATGAGAACGTCCTAGCATCAAGACATTGGCTTTTATTATTTACTAACCAGGCCGTTGGGACTGTTTGTCCTAGGGAGCTCCACTAATCCTCTCCTCTTCCCCTGGAGGCCATCCAGCTGTGCCACATGGACACACACACACGCGCACACACACACACACACACACACACCCGAGCAAAGCTTGCATAAACACCGACACACACTATTCCATCCCTGAGACGGGACAGCTTGTCCACGCCTTGCAGCTAACATTGAGGCTTAGCAGATGACGGAAACAGGGTGGGGGGGGGGGGGTCCGGGGAGAGGCTTGTGGGCAGGAGAGGGACAGGCCACAGAGGACAGCCTGGGAGCTGGGGGGGGGGGGGGGGGCTCTGAAGCTTCAGGGGAAAGAGAACCAAACATGGTGGATAAAGGCCAGGAACAGTCCAACCCCACTCTGGCACTAACGAATGCTTGACTTCAACGGCGGACTTTCGAAGTCAGTCCTGGCACAAATACAAAGACACATTCGGGAGGGGAAACACAGCCTACGTCGGTCCCCCCGTGGGTGTATCAGTGTTCCCTGGAATAGACGATGAAATCACGCCGCTTTGTCACAATCCATCAGCGTTAAACACACACGTATTATGACCTGCCGAGGCTCTTAAGAGGCATTCCACTCAAACGGGATTGAAACATAATTCAGAAAGAAATCATATCATCAGAGCACAGCACAAAGACAAGATCAGTTTGTCTCTGTGTTTCAGGCAGAGCTTTTGTTTGTGTCAGTGAACACTTACTCATTTACAGCCATGCAAATTCAACACATGCAGTGCCTCTGAACCGTCTCGTTGAATACTGTCAGTAGGGTAAAACTAACCTGTCTCACAACGGGCGTATTGTTTATTGAATGCTATTATTACTACTAATACTATTTAGTGTTTCAACACTGAACTCTCGTTTCATTTAGATACTCTCGTTTGAGATATATTAGACAGCACAGATGAAAGCGACAGTTCAGTGAGGACTTCGTCCGTTTCAGTCGACGCTAGTAGAGATTTACAACGGGGATCAGACACACACATCGTGAACATCAGAGTTATGAACGAAGTAGCTATTAAGAGGACGTCTGTGTGGCCAACAGTCTCTAAGACAACGGTATATTTCAATATTACTACTTCGAATTGGGAAATAGACTTGGCCTGATTATCTGAGACAGGAAATGTATTTCTGTCTTTTTATTGTAATCAATTGAGTGTTTTTTTTTCACATCATAGCTGTTTGATAAAACCATAAAAGGTGTGTGAAAACACATATTTTTGTTTTTTAGATAGCGGAGTACAACCAACATGAGACCCCGGTACCGTAGATTTATCAGAAAACCAAAACCTGAAATGACTACAAATTATAAGACTAATAAGGAATAATCAATTATCACCCAACACTGAAATATCAAACAAAAATAAATAATCCATCCTATTCTTCAGGAAAGAAACTGACACACCTTTAACAATATCATCACACAGCTTATCCCATTGCAGGTGATTAAGAGTCACATGCATACAGAAGTCAACTAACTCTAACCCAACAAACCCTAACCCTAACCCTAACATTCACAATGTACAGTATGCTACGCAGAGGGAAACACTAGCCAAGGGAGGGCATAGCCTAGGGTTTGAGTGAGCAGCCATTCAGACATGCACACTCTCTCTCTTTCTATATGTCTCTCTTTGGCAGGCACACACGCACACACGCACACACGCACCGCAATCAGCAACCACTGGGGAAAAGATATCCTGACCCTGCTGAGACCAATTAGAGTGTGGATCTGAATCAATGACCAGGCAGAGAGATAGGCATGGCTTAGGTCATGGATGAAACACGTAACACTGGATCAAAGGGATGACTGAAAACAAAAGATAAGACTCCTATATCACAGGATTACATTACAATCTCAGTATTGGCAACAACAAAAAAAGGAAAAAGAGAGAGAAAATGATCGACTGGATAAGACCTTAGTAGTAAATAATGGAACCTGGCCTGACATGCACTTAGCGTGTACGGGAGAGGCTTTCTCGAAATAAATCAAGAAGTCTTCCCCTCTTCCTTTAGCAAAGTCATGTTGAAATTGGACATTTTCCCCGACTACGGAGGAGGAGGCTGTCAACAAACTGTTTCCTCAGAGCAACTCAAGCCCCATTATCAAAATGGTTCCTTTTTCGAAAACACAACACAAACTGCCGGAGCTGTTATTGATTTATTGAACCAATCTAATTTCGGTGGACCAAAATAGCTCTGCCCTAAAACTGTCCTCCTGGGGGATTGCGATCGCTTGGGGAAAATGAAATGCATGAAGCCGTCATTTTGCTAAAGCGTCATTTTTTCCCCCAGCCATCCATATAGAGGGGGGCAAACGGTTTTCTGGTTATTTCCATAAAATAACGTGTCTAGGACTCACTGGACTCACCACAATGCATATTAAATTAAATATGAACCTTTTCAATGTCCCTGCTGACAGGGTATTCGGTTGCAATATTAATAAAAATCAGCATGATAATAATTATTATTTGATCATAAAAAAACGTAGATTAAAGAAACAAACGCAAAAGTAGTTATCTTCTATTGAATCTAAAATACAAGTGCATAGTGCAATAGGAGAATAAGGGTCAACGCGTGAATGTGTTTGTCATGTGACCTTTACGCGCACACAGAGACACCAAGGTACAAGGCTGTATGGCTTCCATAGTTAATGTCAGCCTGACAGCCTCCTGTCTCTCCTCAAGAGTTAACTTCTTGAGTCACTCTCAATCAGCCAACAGATTATCTGCCCTAACCCTGGGGGTGTGGACTCAATCTTGAGCCCAGCAGTGAAGTGGAGCAGGGATTTCTCCCAGGAAGAATCAATCTCCTGAGCAAGCCGCTCTGAGGGCAGCCTGGGCGCTGGAACTTAACCGCTGGTCACAGGCCGACTCTCCCCGGCTAAGTCCCAGTGTGGCTCCGGGCGGTCAGCAGAGTGGATGACCAAATCCGTGGTCTAAGGACTTCACTCGTGGTTTTAGGATTAGAAAAGTTTAGGTAGCTTAAATAGGAATTCCCCTCTCAAATACAAAGGTAGCTAACGCGCGGTAAGGGTTAGCGAGTTAAATGTCAAAATGATCTGACTTTGGGTATGCGCAGTATCTGTGCATCTGTCTCCCATTGCAGTGTGTGTGTGTGTGTGTGTGTGTGTGTGTGTGTGTGTGTTTGCGTGTGGTATCCGGTGGCAGCAGTGGAATATTCAGAGATGATCACTGCAGGCCATATGTTGCGAGTAATCTAGGGTCATATCGTTTGTCATCTAGTGTCATTTAGTGAATCCCCCTCCAACCCCTTTATCCACTCCAAAGTTCAAACAAACACAAAGAGGATAAAAACAGGGTCAGAGAGAGGTCAGTTTTTGTCATCGTTATTTCAGAAGTAAATAGAACAAACAATTGACTGCGTTATTTTTTTTTTTTTTAGCAAAAAACACATTATGCCAAGCAAAGAGTGGGGAACGCAAACTTTGATACAGTTCTGAAAACAGTCCAGTGATAATGTGCATCCAAAGTGTGGAGTAGCAACTTTGCGAAGACTGATTGAACTGTGTGTGTTTCAGCGCGATAGAGCTGAAGTTCATTTTTGCCCCGAGGAGCCTGACAGTTGTTCGTTATTTGTTTTCCCGCTCCATTAAACAGATGCATTATTTATTAAGTCAAATATCCAGAGATCCCTGTTCACCAACGTTAATGGGATGTTAAGATATGAGGGCTGCTGAATCGTTTGCCAATTACTTCCCTGTCTATGGAAGAGTGACTTCCGAAACTCTCCCCATCAGGAAGTGGGGAGGAAGTAGACCTGCCACTAAACAGGATGTGACACATCCGTAATCTGTTTAACCATTGGAACAGACAGGCGACACAAGTCAGACAGCCATTCGAGCGTAGTAGGGTGGGGGCCTGGGTGGCACGCCCCATAACTATTCAAGTGGCCTTAAGTAACCATTTAAATGCATTAAACTTTTCTGTCAAGGTGACTCTCTCTGACACTGTGATTCTGTTTTCTCTATTTGAGCCCCACAAGTGCGGCAATAACCACAAACAGCTCTTTTATCCCCAAATCCCCTGCTCACTGTGATCAACTCTGTCTGCCTTTACAGTACTTCAAATAGACTGGAGATTGGCTAAGCCTTAAAATGTTTTGTGGGTATGTACCATTCATCCGAGTCGCTGTCCTGATTCCTAATTTCCTCGTTAAGTTCTCCATATGCATTTGTGTCAATGGAACACCGTCTGCTACGTGACAAATAGCCAGCGTGGACTATCGAGTCTGTGCTCAACAGAGTGGACCCCCCAAACGCAGATAGAACATTATTTAAACAGACAGTACAAT
The DNA here is from genome assembly GCA_017639675.1 of Aplochiton taeniatus. Taxonomy (NCBI): domain Eukaryota; kingdom Metazoa; phylum Chordata; class Actinopteri; order Galaxiiformes; family Galaxiidae; genus Aplochiton; species Aplochiton taeniatus. The sequence continues at coordinate 46,677,577 of CM030172.1, forward strand.
TGATCAGGGGACTTCATCAATAGCTGTCAAAAGCCATCAGGGACAGTGCATAACAAGTAGACCGATAGAATACAGCCTGTTTTAGAGGGCAGTCGTTTTTGTTCTTGTTTTTTTCGTAATATTGGGGCCTGACTGTAGTTAATTTGAACCCAGTTATGAACCCTAACCAGACTACATAATCAATGCTAATAAATGACAATGGCAGCTTCAAACAGGTGGTATGTCTGTATATACATGGCTGTATGTCTACTGCTATGCACTTAGGCTCCATTATGACAAAAACAACATGGCCTCTGTCTCCTACCTGAGTGTAAAGCTCTCCAGAGCAGACACGCTGGACAGGAACACGTAGAAGGTGGCCACGTCGTTGGTCTTCAGGGGTCTGGAGGAGGTCTGCACCACCACAGCGCCCCCTAGCCTCAGCCGGAAGAAGGTCGGGTTTCCCGTGGAGGCCCTGAGGAGGCTCACACTCCCTATCCTCCTCATGGGAGTCCCAGACTTGGGCTGGCCTCCTCCCCGGGCCATCCCCACCCGTTTCAGGCTGTCCTGGGGCACGCACTGGCCCGTCTGGTCCCTGCGGCTCTGGAAGTAGACCTCCGCGGGGTTCCCCTGTTGCTGGGCCCCTTTCCCTGCTTCTTCTCCCGCCTCCTTGATGGAACTGCCGGGGGGGCGGGTGGCGGGGCTGAACCAGGCCGGCTCTGGTTTTAGCTGGGCCACGCAGAACCCTCCGGGAACCACCATGCACGCCCCGCGGACCTCCCGGGTCTCCCAGAAGGCGTAGGCCGTCACGCAGTGAGCCTCTTCCTCCTGGACAGAGCTGGTCCCCGTCCTGCCTGGAGCAGCCTTTGCCCCTCCAGCAGACTCCGCCTCTCCCGGCCAGCTGGCGGCGGCGGCGCCGACATCACTTCCTGCGGGCATGTGAAAGAGAACCCGGATGACGGGAGCAGAAGAGCGGACCTGGCGAGCCAGGAGGACGGGTAGGATCTGCCGGCCGTGGAGGAGCAGGTCGGGCTGGATGGGGGCCTCGATGGCCAGGGGCCCATAGGTGGCGTTAACGGCTGGCCGAAGGAGCCCCGCGCCAGGGCCCGTGACGTGGAAGGCCTGCCTCTGGAGGCGCAGGCTGGAATTGCCCCGGGGCTCCAGGTCGACCTGCCTCAGCAGCAGGTGGTCCACGTTCAGGACCTGGATCCCCACCGTAGGGTATCCTGGAATGGGGATGGAGCTGTCCTTGGGTTGCTCCTGGCATAACACAGCTGGAGGGAGGGAGACCAAATACTACGTTTACCAGAAGGTAAATTATAGCAAAAAAGTCTCGTCCGCAATTTACTGCCACCAAATTATAGTTGTACCGGTAATATGTATAATGCTAAATTGTAAGGCATTGAATCAAAGTAAGTTACACTATAAGATAAATATTAACATAACCTTCCAAATGGTAAACATATCAAGCTGAATGTAGTCTGAATTAGCGTTCAGAGCAAACCCTTTTGAAGGACAAGGATGGCTACCTAAAGCTGATATCTCTTTCTCTCTGCATGTGTCCACACAAGAGGAGATTTCAAAGCCCCTCATCATGAGCTGGAGACCCCCACAGAGCCCAGTGCTGAACGCAGGGACAATCCCCTGGTATGTAAGCAGACACCACTAAGACACTGAGAGAGGCTTAGCAGCTTAACAATAGCGTGCAGTTTGAAGCGACAGAGTCCTCTAAGAACCGAAGACTGTTGCAACTCGTATATGTGTAGCGCACTGTTGGATTGAAAACGGAAAGATAGGTTGACAGACAGGTACGGGGAGTGAGTGAGTGAGAGAGGGGGAGAGAGGGAGAGAGGGAGAGAGGGGGAGAGAGGGAGAGAGAGAGAGAGAGAGAGAGAGAGAGAGAGAGAGAGAGAGAGAGAGAGAGAGAGAGAGAGAGAGAGATGGATGGGAGTCATTCTTTGTCATAACTACCTTTGGAGAATGTCAGTGATATATATATATATATATATATATACTGTATATATATATGTATATATATATATACAGTACTGTGCAAAGGTTTTAGGCAGATTTGAAAGCAGAGTGGTCGCAGCAAATATTGATTTGATTTAGATTGTGCTTTTGTTCATCCACTTTGCATTTAGTGAATTGATTAAAAAAAAAACTATTAACACTTTGATTTTTGAAAGCATTCTTACTTTACACACCTGCCAAAAACTTCTGCACAGTACTATATATATATATATATATATATATATATATATATATATATATATATATATTGTCACCTCATGCCACAGGCCGATATGGCAGCCTGAAAGACCCTCGCTCACATTTTGTTAGACAGAAGGAGGTCTGGTTTGTGACGGGGAAGAGCGCCTGGTGTAGGTGTGTGAGAGTCCAGACAGGACGGTGCACACATGCGTGTGTGATACAGCGATATGGAGGGAGGGAGTGAGAGAGAGAGAGGGAGAGAGAGAGAGAGGGAGAGAAAGAGAGAGATGGAGAGAGAGAGATACGGAGAGAGAAAGTGACCGTGTGTCAGCACCCATCCCATCGCCTGCAGGAAACACTTAACCTTTCTCTCCCGACGGCCGACTCACGCCAACACTAAAGAGCACCATCGGAAACAAAAGGTTGATCTTGATGTGCTGCGCCCCTCTGAAGTAATTTGTCAAGAAGCGTTCCGTGCATCAACTCTGACACCGGAGTGTCAGTTCTCGTGTGCTTCAGGCATGGGCACTCCAGACAACAATATAATAACACCACCCACTCCACACAGGAGAGGGAAGCAGAGGAGGCCTACCGATCAGGTTTTATAACAATTACCGGTCAGCCATGCAGAATGGAAACGCTCTTCATCAGCGAGCAGGGAGTCAGGCCAGTCAATGTCTTGAAGTAGCAGGATAATGGAGTCACGTCTGGACCTATTTGGCCGATGGACTATGAACTAGAAACACAATTTCACCTCAACTAGGCCATAGGAGGGGAACAAGGTGGGGGTATTATTGATTACATAAAAAACCTTGAGAGCTTGTGTCACAGCCTGTCAATAACATCAAAACAACATCACTCCGTTGTTATGGATAGCGGAGGGTTTCCTACGCCCTGGCCATATCTTACACGGCGCCGGTTGGGCAAACTTTCCTCGTTTACAGTCAACTAATTGGCTGGAGATGGAAACAGTGTGGCCTCTCTGCCAGCCAGTTCTTATTCAGACGCAGCCCACCGGATGTCTCAATGTTGGAACGCCATGAACGATAACAGCCACATGCATATTCATGAAGCCCAGGCAGGGAAGACATCAGGGACTGATCTATATCTTTTAGACAGGCATTAGGAACTAGGAACACACACACACACACAAAACAAAATGTTTTGTTTCTCTCATACATACCAAAACAAACACACCTTTAACATCCTCACCTAAACACTCATAATTTCTCTACTAGGCCCCCCCCCCCTCTCTCTCTCTCTCTCTCTCTCTCTCTCTCTCTCTCTCTCTCTCTCTCTCTCTCTCACAGTGGTCTGACAAAAAACAGTGGTCTGCTATCTTTATCAACAGGATACAGACAGCTTGGGTTTGATCCCCCATGATGCAGGTTATCTTCAAACAACCAGAGTGATGCCTCCGCGACCTCAAGTCTCCCTCTAATCCTACTGATGAATATATTTCCTCTGGCACAGTATCTGGTGGCCAGCCCACTCCCCAAGGGCCCAGGCAAGCACCACAAACAAACCACACAGGCACAAAGACACGCACAAATTAGCACACATAGAAATACAAACACAAACATGCACACTCAAACACGAAGGCTTGATCAACAGATCCTGTTGTTTGGAAGGTAGGGTCACTGCCATTGACTCGTTTTGTGAGGTTATAAACTAAATATAGCATATGGTTAATATACAAAAATGTTGAGGATAATTCGGATTTGTTTTTGTTTTGGGTTGACATTTTAGTTTTTGTATCAACGCACCTGACCACGGCTAATGAAATTGTATCTCAAAGCACATAATGACATTCATATTTTCTTCGGGAAGCATAATTCATAGCTAGAGGGAGAAGAGAGTGTAAGATTTTATGAGAAAATAAGTTGCAATATTACATGTTTCGTATGTGGGACAAATTAAGTACCAGGGCATCACAAAAAAGTCTTACTTGAGTGTAGAACTGTGAAAACAGCCGCAGCAACAACAAATATTCGATGACAAGTAGACACGAGCATTATCTTGGCAAGGAAATTTTGAATGATCCACAGTGGCGCTCCAAACAGACTGTATGAAGCGCAATGACGGCTCTCAATTGACATGTATAACTGCATTGTTTACATTGTCTAGCGTTAAAAGTTACCATAAGAGATAGCGCCGATAATTCCAGAATTCAATACAAATTTCTGTCGGTTTGCTGAGTTTGTCCAGTCTAACTTCTGTATCCACATTACGCTCCAATTTTTGTCTATTTAAATCGATTTCTTCATGTGGAAAAGAGCAAAACATTAGACACGTTTTGACCTACCTACCAACCAACCAACAAGTGTTAGCGAGAGAAACTTCTGTGACATGCTCAAATGTAAGCTACCAACTGTCATAGCAGCTGATGCAAAAAGAAAACGTCAGTGGTAGTTCATCCTTGTGTGAGATTAGTGCGTCCCGTGCGTAATCGCCTGGGGGAAACGCGCTGCAAGCAAATTAAATGCACAAGAGGTCAATGGGATAGCGATTTCTTCATGTGCCGTGGGTATTAACAATATAGGATACGCTCCACTAGTTTATGTGTGCAGTTTATGCAATTTCTCATAGGCCCATTTTAGGCCTGACCGGTGCTGTTTTAGCCATGGCTGTTACTTTAATTAATTTCCATCACCAGCATATACTCTGACTCAAAAAACAAGTTAGTATGAGCAAGACCAAGATGAAAGGGCCAACAGCATAAAACTGCTAGCCAAAATCTGTCTCATGGTCCTTCTATTGAGCTGAATCAGAAATGGCCTTTGCCATCCATACATATATATCACTGCATCTCTGTCTTGTCCTGGAATTCCATGCACTCACTTTGTATGGTACACTGAGCATCAGTGTGTCTAAGGTTTGAATTGAAATGCCACGGTCCCCTGTGGCAGCGTCTCTCCCGCCGCCGCGCTCCGGGGAGATAGACAGAGCTGATGAGATGAGCAGTTTTGTGGCTGAGCGGGGAGAGGTGAGGTTATGGCTCATCAACGCTGTGTCATCCCATCTGGACCCACGCCAAGACTCTGGCTGTCTGGCTGGCTGACATTAAATGTACACAATAGAATATCTAACAGAACATCGAACAGATTCAATGTGGTGCGTCAACAGTCAAACTAGTCCCCTTCCGTCTCTGATAATGCCTCCCTTTTCAATGGCATTCACACTTCAATGTCCTCCATGATTTTTTTTTGTTTGTTTTAGTTTTGTTTAAAAGGACACCTGTGTCACCACCAACAACAACAACAATAACAGCGCTTTATTTCGGAGATAAATCAGCAAGCCAACGGAACACGGCTGCCAAGTTCCATGCCGCTGACCGCCCGTGTGGCTCCCTACTTTTAGTGGAGATGGTATTGCCAAGGTGCCAGCTTTGCAGCTGATTAGAAAAGTATGTGCCATAGAGAGGTATTAGATGGTCTTTAAATGCCCCTAGAGAGGAAGGACTAATAGAGCCTGTTGTTACGGTACAGCAATCTGAAAATCTGACTCCATGAACCTGACTACCGCTGGTACTTTTTAATTTTTTCTTTGAAGCAGACAGATTTTTAATTTACGAAGCTAGCCAGGGATTTATTTTTTTCTGTTTCTCTACGGTTATTAAAGCTCTTGTTTGACGGTGGACACTGTTGAGTCTGGGATGGGATCCAGATCTCCGCTGTGTATCGGGTAGACATGCAACCTGCTGCTGTTCAAAGGGAATGGGGTAGAGGATGAGGAGCGGGCATGACCCGCTGAGAGTGGTGGTCGCTGGGCAGCTGGCACAGGACACTGACCTGCTTAAAGCAGACAGCCGCCAAGCGGCCCGAGAGGGCGTTTTTCAGAGGTCGGCTGAAGTGGGTCAACTCGATTCGCCTCCCGTCCAATCCCGATAATGGGCCCGAGCGGTAAAGACAGGAAGCTGTCCAGCTGTTGTGACAGATGAGTGGCGGAAGAGAAGTAATTACCATGGCGACTGGACAGAGGGGTGGCGGCTTAGTGAGGTCATCACTGAGGCTGGGAGAACAGGGGAAGACCAGGCAGAGATCCCTGCCGCAGGAACGTGGGAGCTTGCTTACAGAGCAGGCAGTCTCTGTTCTCTTAAACGCACCGGTGTCTGTCCTTAGTCGACAATGGCTTGCGCCACACACATTGTTTTGCTTTGTCCAACAACGTTACGCACGTGTTTCAGTGTGAAAGGGAACAGACACAGTTTTGGCCAATGACCAAAGAAGCAAAAGGAAAGAGACTGTAAATAGTGGCCTAAGGAGGAAAATGGCCCTTAAAGGTGCACAGAGACAGGCAGGGGTCATGCTATGATCAGTAGGCCTGTTAACCTTTGTGGACACTAATCATTCCTCGAGATGGATAGGGTTGTCTCTTAATCTTTCTCCAACCTTTGCATTACCCCCACATTAGCTAAATGGTGATGTGATCTACTTCTCTATCAATCCATCAGAGCACAGTCGGGCAAATCCTGAGCTGAATTTCCTAATTGAAAGTCCTAGCTCCAGTATTGTTGGCGTATAAGGTCAGACCTATGCATTTTACCAAATTGGAACAACGAACTTCAGCTATCTTCTCTCAACACAATAGCTGAACGTACAGTACATTTGAAGCAGGAGGTTTTGAACCGCACCCAAGATAATAGAAGCCATTCAAATGTTTAAACCATGTAAGCTGTCAACAGCACAGACCACTCTGTTGTTCACTGCATCTACAGGGTGAACTGGAGTGTATTTTCTGAACATGTACACTGTTTTCCAGGGCTGCGCAAAAACGCAGTCCAGCAGCCAGGCGAGGAGTAGTCGGCTATCTGCTGGCTGCTTACCAACGCTCTCCAGTGGAGCAGAGAGCTAGCCGTTGCCCCCCGGACACGTCCCCTGCTCAGAGCTCAGTACAGCCCAAGACGAAGATGAATGTTCGGGGGGGCGGGCAGGCGGAGACAGCTCCCTTTCCCCGTGTCAGCCCCGACATTCTGCCGGCGATGACGAATGGAGGTGCCTCTCGAAGCGTGGCCGCCATACAACATCAGCCCGGCGCCCCGCGGGATCCCAGGATGAGTTACAGGCCAGGCTAGGCGGAACGTCCTCTCGCCTTCCCTGCCGCACCTGTTCCGAGATGAGCGATGACGGGCAGGGTTAGAGGTCGCTCAGGAGGCCCTGCTTGAAGAGCCCGTCACGGAGAAAAGGATGAACTGGAAAGAAGGGCGTTCAATGTGATCCACTGTTCTGTATTAGTAGTGCTGACTAAGGGAATTTACTTTACCTATTGTACCAGGTTGATTCCTCTTGCTGGGGCTCACAACATGTGCATGCACCAAAAAATGAAACGCACCTACGCGCACAGTAACACACGTGTTGTTCAGCTGTTCCAAGTTGTGCGTGGAGACTTCAAAGGAATATGAAAGCACACTTGGTTGGCCAAAGCCTGTTCTGCCATATAAAAGTAAAGTGAAACCCCTCTGTAGCCTAGCTGTTCCTCTCAAAGATGTGAGGTGCCCCCCTGCTGGGCTGGTGTGCTGAGGGGGATCAGGAAGGTGCCGGCAGGTTTAACTGAAACTATTAGACTCTGTGAAATATTCATCAGAAGCCAGCTAGGGCCATGTCAGTGGAGAGAGGAGGGGAAGATGGATGCCCCTCTCACGCCTCTCTCTGCAGGTGTGGCTGGCAGGAAGGGAGGCTTGGGGAGGGAGTCAGACAGACAGAGAGGGCAGTGATGGAGGGGTCACAGCCGCTGAGAATTTTAAACATCGCCCTGCCGAGGCCTCAAGAACCAGGGGGAGGCTTGCAGCTCACTGTGGAGCAGGAGGAGAAGGCGAGGGAGGAGGCGGGTGGACAGGGACAGGAAGAGAGGGAAGAAGGGGGTAGAGCAAGAGAAGGAGGGAGAGATGTAAAAGAGGAGCAGAGGATAAAAGAATGGGTGACTTACATTGATGTACGAGTGGAGCCCGAGATACTTCTTTTTTTTCTCTCTCTCTTTCTTTTGAGAATAGTTTGCCGAGAAGATGCATCCACGAGACTGCAATGGATGAAACATTCTGTTCCGTTTTGCACATTCGGACAACATTTATTTGCTGGCTACCAGAGTACCAAGGACTTGCTCATTGCCGTATCACATGGTCCGCAAGTCAGCTAGGCTACATGATTAGTGCAAATTTATTGTTATAATTTCCAATGGAAATGAGATCATAAACGGTCCTTCTGAGCTCTTGTGCTATGTGTTTCATTATAAAAGCCACTGAACCAAGCAGTCTTCCAACCGTTTGTTTGGTTTTTTAACAGAGGCCCGTTCTAGGCCCATGCACTGTTTGAAGGTCAATCAGATGGTAATGTTTGCGTAACATGGAAGATCAATTAAATACAGCTCATATTTTGGAACGAAAATTATTACTTTTTGGGGGGTGGGGGGGGTTGGCGGGGGGGGATTGGGGTATAGCAAGGGCGTAGATTACGGGGGTGTTAGGAAAGAGAGATGTATGAATGTCTTTGGTGCAGGTGAGTGAAATGTGCTTAGCAACAAATCGCATTGCCGGATCCTGAGCCATGCTGCAATGTAATCAAATATAAATGAGGAACTTGAAGAAAAAAAAAATGAGAGCAGTTTAAAAATGATTTTGCAGATTAGTCAGGAATTGCACTTTTCAGCTTCCACTTTGACTTTCCCTCTTGTTTGTATAGCAGTGTAAAACGAAAAGATACATTTGAAATGGAAGTAAAACCTTTAATCAAAAATAATGTTTCTTCTACGCTCTCTTAATTAACTGTGGGACGATACATTCAATATTTTTAGTCTCGATTCCTTTCAATTTTGGTGGAGGAAAAGGTAATGTAATGGTAATGCATTGAGGAATTTCCACCAGAAATTGCTACTATATAGCTGGTAGAACAAATCAAAGTTAAACTCAGTGTTGCGTGTGTGTATATATATGTTTGTGTACACACACACACACACACACACACACACACACACACACACACACACACCATAACCCTACACCCTTGGGGGTTAGAGAGGAGAGAAGCTCCGTGTATTGATCACCGCCTCCATCGGTCTGAGATTGTTGATGTAAAGGGTAATACTGCCCCACTGAGGTGGTTCAGTGTGAAAGCATGCCAGGAGATCTAGGAGGCTCCCAGACCCACTTTACGGTGCGACAACAGTGCAACAGCGGAGTTTTGTCTTGAACTAACTCCTTCAGACACAATGATAAATAATTGACATTAATAAATTCCCACCAGATGTTTCTTTTTTTTTTTTTTTACAAAATATCAAATTTTATTTTTGATAATAAAAATGTAATTTTTTTGCACATGCACACTCACACAGTATTTGATCACCATAAATGTTATCAGATGGTTTACCTCTTTGATTCACAGAGCAAGCACATGACCGTGGACAGAAACATCTCATGTAGAAGAACGTGGAGGAAAGCTTGCACACTGAATGGGAAGAAGCACTCTCGATACACAAATAAATTGCGGCCGGAAAATCAAATAGAAACCTTTGGAAATATTATACAAATGGATTAAAGTACATAAAGAAAAACAGCCTTGAGACTCGATCCATTCACAAGTGAACGATTGGTGTCAGGACTAGAATGAATGAATGCAGAGCCAAATGCACAAGACATACTGAAGCTTTGGATAAAATAATTTCATACATTCCGTTTTGGTAAACCATCTATATATCGCTCTCTATTTCACACCACATGAATAAAGCCTAGGATGGCAAACCCTGTGAACTCTCCTGGTGTTTGATTTCTTCAACTCAAATATGATATATTTTCATGTTTCCCAAGCGGTTGTGCAAAACATTAAAGAGCCTAACAGATGCACCAGAAGATGTGAGAGCTTTAATATCAACACAGGCTGTCGTTAATGGACTGTGGGCTGAAACAAACCACCACTCTGGTCAGAACGGACGACGGTGACTGCTTTATTACTTGGTTTTAGCCCACGTCACCTCTGCCGGTTAGTACAGTGTGTAGGTCCTAATCCTAACCCATCCCCCTTGAGTCCCTAAGCAGGGGCCTCTCTGAGGTCCATTAGAACGTATAGAACTATGTAAACAGGAATAGAGGCTGCAGAATCCGAGGGCACACTTATAGACATCTTAGTTTAGTTTATGAGGAGACGATATGGCCCATGATATCTCCATGAGATAATCAAAACATTATTACACAGGCAATGCAGATAGCAGCACACCACTAGATCACATGACGTATAACTACATGTTCTCTTTGTTTTTTTTTTAATTTTGTTTTTGTTTTCTTCTTTGAAAACGGACATGAATGCAAACGGATCGAACACACAAACACACTCGAACAAAGCCCGACCTGTACACACACACACACACACACGCACACGCACACGCCACACAATGTCTTCACCAGCCGTCAGACGCACAACATCCTCCACAGACCTTTGTGCAGTAGGAAGGCAAACACAGAAGGTTGTCTTCAACTAGGCGTTTCATGACAGATTCGACAGCTATGGCAATACACGTCTCCTTGTTATTGTTTTATCTTCAAAGAGGTTGCACCAGGGGGTTCTTGGCAAAGACTGGTGTCATTGTAATATCAACCTTGTCAACCATAGAAAAATGAGGAATGGTATGGTCCCGCATTTGTATTTATTTCATGATTTGCTCTTTTTTTATTTATTTTAAAAGGCCACTAAGAGGGTTCAGCTCTAATGCTACTCATGCTTTGTCTGCCTTAAGGCCCGATAGCCAGTCATCTGCAGTTCTGTCTGATTTCAAACAGAAGTACTATTTTTGTGTGAAATTATGAACAAAGCCCCCCCCCCCCCCCCCCCCCCCCCCCAAAAGCTCTTCTCTGCATGAACAATTCAAAGCTATGCCTTCATCATGCGTATATTGCACTGAATAAATGCCACTGTCTATGTCGCCTACAATAACAGAGAAGTTGTCATCCTTCAGCCCTATTGTTCTCCTGCTAGCAGCTCTTCCAAAATTCATCCGCTCACTGGAGAAGTAAGGCCGGGACAGGGTTCGAACGTTGACATCGACTCTTTACCGTTACTGTGATGTTTCGTTTCTGTATTTCATTTTTTTCGCTGCAAGAAACTTGATCTAAAGACAAAGTTTCCTTTTCTGTATTTTTTTCCACTTGCATCTACCCTGCTTGAAACCAACTTGCACCTCATTAGTCAAATACTTCAAAAAAGAAACAAATCAAACCAGTGAAAAACATATGTCATGAAAATCCTAGTTTTAAAGTTGTGTGAATGTCCTTGACCTTGAAATACATCACAGTAATCACACGTGAGCCGACTTCTCTTTTGATTTTGGCACGCTGTTCTGTACATTTAGGTAAGTATGTGTACTAACCATGACCGTTATTAGTTCTAGCGATGACTACTTCCATAAGGCGCTCCTTGTCCTGCATTCATGGCACACGTCCAGATAACGCTGCTGTTTCACTGGATCAACGGGTTTGATTGCACGGATGCAACGTCAGTGTTCAAAGCTCAGCAGGCGGACTTCTGTCGAGGCCAAACCACCGTTACTTCACCGGGGAGAGCCTCTTGAGGAGTTTCTTCCCTTTGGACAGCAGTCCCTTCTTCTTTTTGGACGCCAGATCCTGGGCGTCTGGGGAGTCCCGCTGACTCCTCGACGGATTCAGGGGCCTCATGGTGCCTGGGAGCAGGGGCTGTCCAATGGGCCGCACCATGGGGGAGGGGGCCCGGACAGGCAGGGTCATGCTCTCAGTCGCTGTCTCTGTGTCGACCTGAGGGGAGAAGGGCCATGGGCAGGAGGTCGGAGCAGGGGGGTAAAGCGTTAAATAACCAACGGGGCTCTGGCGTGGTGCCCACCACAGTCCACACTGTCGTGCTGTTACATAGTCTAACGTGGTTTAGCATGACCTGCCCTTAAGAGGGGTCACAGCCCAACCATCATCAAAGCCACAAGTCTATATATTTATTTTTTGGGTATTGAGCTTCACTGTGGTGTATTGTCTTCACGATCTATCTGGATTCTAAGCGCAGCATGTCAGGTGATTGAGCGTAACGCTCTACCACGGTAGGGTCAAGCACAGGAGAGCGACATGATGTTGCTTTCCCCCATAGCCTATTGATAAACACGTTTGTTTAAACCATCTGGTTCTTCTGGTTTTGACAAATACATGGGTTCAGTTCCCAAAGAGGTTCGTAAAACTGAAAGGTTCCCAGTCACATGGATAGGGGGAAGGCTTCCTATTCTGATGTGTTCCAGAAATGTATGCAGGCCTCAGAACTCGTTCATGCTTCATAATCAATGTTAGCTATGTGGCTATTTGTCCGCTGTGAAATAAATATGGCATAAAAAACACATAATTGCATATGATAGCAAAATCAAAGCTATGTAGCACAATAATGAATTCTATGAAAATGACTTCTTGTAGCTTAATGTCATATTACAATCATAAGATTTTAATTAACATTTTTAAATTAATTAAAAATAAAAGTATTATTACAGTCCTGTTGATGTTGACAAGAGGTTATTGCAGTGGCGACATGGTATTTACATAGAGCACACGCATACGACATGGAGAACAGACAAGGAAAGGGAAAAAGCCATCCAACAGTGACATCGTCGTACCACCAAAGTCCACCAGGGGGCAACATCGAGTCATCCACCGTACGGTACAGGACAGTGCAGTACAACACCCTGGGAGACCTGACTAGAGATACAACGCCTCTTTATCTAATGCATGTCCTGGATACGTCACTATGTATCCAACCATTTCACCAACCCTGGTCCCAGCCTGAGAAATTGTGGAAACTTGATTTCAAATTTGAAGGAAAATCCTAGCTTTTTTACTAATGGTGAACATGTCTTGGTTTTGGTCAATAAACCACATGTTTGTAAAAGAGTGCTGTTGAGCAAGAGACTGACCCCAAAACATTGCAATTAGTTTGGTAAATTATATAATCTGGTATGGTTAAGTGAATTGTCAGATTCAAGGACTTGTTCCACCTGACAGGTTTAGACCGTACTGCTAAACCCTGACAACAAAATGGCTGCATTAGATCTTTCAGGTTGGTATCTCAAGTTGCCGACTTACTGTACAAGGCAGACAGTGCAAGTTATGCTGTGAAATGAACAATCTTCTTCCGTTTGTTTGTGGTTGGTTTTGCCAAGCAGGTGAGGGAAAGAAAGCAAATCAGATGCAGAGGCGGATTCATCTTTGCAGTAAAAACACCATAACCATGAGAACTGAAAAAAACCAATAACAGCAGCACCACCAACAACACCGCCGATTACTACAACAACAACAACAACAACATCAAAGCACACAAACACAGAGCGCAACTGAATTCTTTTTATATCCAATGTTTCCCTTTATTGTTCCATTGTAACATTACATTTGGGATGTTCCAATGTGACTTGTTTCCTTCGCTTTTTTAAATTCTGACATAACATAGCTATATATCCCATTTGATCAGGCTGAAAAATAGATCTTTTTTACGTGTGCAGAATACAAAATGAAACAAAGCCTCTTTCAGGAAATACATCAGAAAGTTTTTAGAAAAGGTATCAAGTTTACTTTGAAAAAGGCATGCTTCGCTCTTTTATCGTACTCTACAGTTCAATTTTTCCAATCTTTTTCTTTCCATGGTTTAGTAATCAGGTGTGTTCATAAAGCACTTTTGATTGGACACAATATTCATGTTTTGATCTTGTGTTTCAGTGCAAAGAAACGACCCAATTGATCCTGCGTTAGGAATGACTTAAGCCTTTTTCAAATCCCCACAATGCTCCATGCATAATGGTCCGTAATGACACAGTTCGCTTGGCCTATATCTCTGTCCGGAGCAGGCTTTGCTTCTTCCTTTCTATGAGGCGCAGAAAGGTCGAGCTGGAACTGGCCCTTCCCAAAAAAAAGGAACAGGGGGAGGGGAGGCTAGCTTGTAAAGAGTCACCAATGTCACCACACGGACAAAAAACAAGACACAGCACAGCACAGAGACGGCAAGTGGAAGAAGCGAGACACGGACAAATCAAGAGCGGAGGACGGTAGGAGGAGAAGGAGGATGGATGGACAGAAGGGCCTAGCGCTGAGGGCGGCGGCGAGGATGGTGTACCCGTTTGGCCTCGGCCGCGGCGGCGCTGGCGCTGCTGTTGGCAGCCGAGGGGGGCCGGTTGGCGGGCTCGTCCTGCGGGTAGCGGGAGGGAGTGTCCGTCAGGTAGACCTCCACGTCGTCAGGCACTTCTTCCAGGAAGTTGGAGGGGACCAGGCCGCGGTGGCCATTGATCTCCCCCTGGAGAGGACACGCCGTTGGACGAGGGAGGGAGGGGGAGGAGATTGGGATGGGGACGGGGCAAAGGGAGGATGGGGGTGAGAGGAGGAGGGAGGGAGGGAGGGGGGCGTATTAGGTTAAATGAAATAACATCAACTCTATTGTGCTCTGGGGGGTGTAAACATTTTAGTTTTAAAACCATGGCATGAGCATATAAAAGTATACCTGGTATTGACCTTATATCTCATTTATTCAACATGTTCATTTCCTAAAATCGACATAAAACTGGTCTCGTCTATAAGCAGGTGTGCGGAACACTTACGTAATAGAACCCATCCTCGTCGATATCCCCGGACACAGCCATGATGTCACCAGCACAGAAGGTCAGCTCGGCCTATCAGAGAAGAGGGAGAGCATCGACGTCACACATACCGTCAGCGGTCTAGCGGGGGGGGGGGGGAGGGGCCCACTCTTCCCGTGCCCTTTGTCGGGATCCTACACAACCACAGGCGGATGTCTTTGCCCGCTTCTGACTCAACGTCTATACTGTAAGCTGCAAGCACATAGACCCCCTCATTCTAGACGGCAGGCGTGTCCATTCTGCTCAGTCTAGCTCTATGGTGCAGTACCTCTACGTCCACGTTGGGGGAGCTCTCCCTGGGGTCGTAGTCGTACAGCGCCACCATCCTCCTGGTGGGCTGGTCCCGCCGGAGGCCTCGTCTGTTCTGCTCTGAGAATTGGAAAAGAAACAAGGGAGCCATGGATGAGATTCTACCGCTTCAATTTGCCTTTACGTCGGCTGAATTCACGCCCGTTGGAATGAATTTATTTTGACATGCAGTAGGCATGCACTACGCAGTGACACGCTGAGTGGGCGAGTAGGGATAGGGGCTGTGTGTGTGTGTGTGTGTGTGGGCACGCATATGTATGTCTATAATTTGTGAGTATATTTCATTTGCATGCATAGTTGTATGCTGTGGCTGATGCCGCTCTTCCCCCACACACATTTCTGTTTCTGTTACCCATGTGTGTGTCTGTAATTTTGTGTGTATGTGTGTGTGTTTACCTGCTTGTCCTACCCACACTATTTGCTTTTTTCTCATGCTTATTTCAGGTGTGTGTATTTTTTTTTTACCTGCGATTCTGTCCACCGGGGTGTTGAGCGGTAGAAAGCCTTGTTTCAGGAGCTGGTCCATGGTTTCATCGTCTTCAGCTCTGATCTCAGAGACCATGTTACAGGGGATCAGCCCCATCCGACCCCGGACCTCCCCGCGGTAGAACCCGTCTGTGTCCTTATCCCCATACACCTGGAGGGGTCAGAGAGCGAGCAAGAGCGAGAGCGAGAGAGAGAGAGAGGGGGGGTAATACCATGGGTTCAGGGAGTGAGGGAGGGTTGGAGGAAGGGAGAGAGAGAGAGAGAGAGAGAGAGAGAGAGAGAGAGAGAGAGAGAGAGAGTTGGAGGAAGGGAGTGACGGAGAGCAAGTCGGGGGTTCCGTGCGACGTGATGATGGAGGTAAAACAGAGAGCGGGGGGGGGGGGGAACAGAAGGGAGGGTGGTTAGACTCTGACCGGTAAGACCGACGGACATGGAGTCGGAGGATAACTGACGTGAGCGAGCGGAAGACATCCGCGGGAAACAAAATGGCAGCTGTCACTTTGCGTTGAGCCACGCGCGTTCAAACGGAAACCCCTCGCTTCAGCCGTGGGCTGACAGACGTTCAGCCAACACGCTGACGGCTGTCAGGGGAGACGACATGGGAGACTCACCCGTATGATCTGGCCCTCTTTGAAAGGCAGCTCCTCGTCCGCGGCGTCCGGGTTGGGAGACATGGAGAGGGGGTCGTAGTCGAACAGCGCCACAAACACCCGGAACGGCTCGTCGGGCTCCGACTCGTCGTAGAACGGCGGGGAACGGCGCTCCCGGTCCCGGTAGCCATCTTGGAACGATATGAAACAAAAGAAGAGAGAGACATTCCACTGGCGTCTCAGGATGGAGGGTGGCATCGCTGGGGGGTGAGCTGGGGCCTCCACCTGCTCCCCCACGTCTTTGAAACGCCAGAGAAGCCTTTCAAAGAACAACACGGGCCCGTGGCCCCGCCACACAGAAGGCAGACAACTGCAGTGTGCAGGTGAGGCATGTTGAGCATGCTATTGTGCACAAAAACAAAACAAAACAAAACAACGGACTAACATTACACTGTGGTTAAAGAGACAACCATTGCATCATGCTGTGCTACATTGAATGATGGATGGAGGTTCTCGTCAGTCCATTCCTTGTTGTTTTAACATGCAGACGGAACCAATCCATCGGTTTGTCCTTTCATTGGTGTACGGTTCAATAACTTGGTTCTTAGGTTATTTGTGGTACAGTATTTATGAAAGAGTTCTACACCACCAGCATACTGTGTCACAGATGGATGGAAGGCAAGACCGACACAGTGACAGACATGGACTGGAGTAGAGGCAATGGGCAATATAACCTCACAACACACCCACGCGCACAGACACACACACACACACACACACACACACACACACACACACACACACACACACACACACACACACACACACACACACACACACACACACACACACACCACACACACACACACACCACACACACACACGCTAAAGCCTTTAAAAAAAAAATCGCTAATCCAAGCCTGGATATCAACTAAAAATATCACCACTTGGTCAAACCTGAGTTTTACAACATATTAAGAAAGTCAGGTACAAAAAAACTGCTCCATAGTTTCTGTGGCCTTTCTATCATTTTAAAGGTAAAATAATAATAGGTCAAAAGCAGAAAGCCCCTGACTACCCAGTCATGCTTGCACTTCTGAGTGGTAGGAGTGGTTAGATTGAAAGGGGGAGGGGTCTAGCAGGCATCTGATGGGAGATAGAAAGGTTGGGTTGGTGGGGGGGGGGGGGGGGTTAGTGCAAAGGAAGAGGGAGGAGCATTCACTGAGCAGCAGTCAGTCAATCATCTCAACAGTTGGGCGGCCATCTTGGGGGCCGAGACAGTGGGGCTCGCCGAGCCGCCATTTTTTTGGGGGGGTGCAATGCAGTGGGGTCATGCTGTGCGACTGGAAGCATGTGAAGGCACACATCGCAGTGGGCCCCGGACACTTCGCTCCAGTCTCTCTGGCTGCTGGTGCCATTCTAGGGGGGGCGGTGCTTGGATGGAGTGGTCGGGAGCCCTGGAGCGGGGGGCACGTACCATAGGGAGCCCTGGAGCGGGAGGCACGTACCATAGGGAGCCCTGGAGCGGGAGGCACGTACCATAGGGAGGCCTGGCGCTCGTGCGCCTGCGAGACGTCTTGTGCCGCGCTACTCTGCCATAGTAAACATCGTCGGTGACGGGAGAGAGGTTCCCCTCACTGTTACTCTCTGTGGTTATCTCTACAGGAAACACCAATCAGAGCGTGGGGGTTACAACGCGGAGCTCGCTTACTGACCCCCCCCCCCCCCCCCCAGGCGACAGCTCGCTGAGCTAGCGTCCCGGTATGTTACGTTAGCCTACTGTGCTGTTAGCAAGGCTATAATCATCACAGAATGCAAAAGCAAAATATAATCGTTAATAATCATTTCCCCTGCTGGTATTAGTCCACATTAGCACGGCCTCTATGACCAGCGACTAATTAGCACACACGTACTGATGTCTGTTAGCATAGAGAAACTGTTAAACAACGGGACGGCATGAGCATGGTTCAAAGACACAGAGGTGATCTGTGGACACATAGAAGCTCATGGAGGATTAACTGCAACAGAAAGTAAGGAACAGAGAACACTGAAACACAGAAACAAACTCAAACTCCCAGAACCCTCTCTGTCTCTGGTCACGTGACCGTACTAACCAATGGAGGGGACCATGAGAGGTCGTCTTTGGGGCTGGGGTCCTCCGTGGGGTATTCTCCTCCCTTTCTCTCGGTCCACTCGACCACCAGAGGGACTGTTGCCCATGATCTGAAAACACACACGGGGCCATCCCCAACAACGGTAAAGCTGTTAAAAGCCGTAAAACTTTTTTAAACAATTGAGTGCTATCTAATTTTCTATTTTACTATTTGGAAGTTTCAAATAGTAAAAAGCTTAAGAAATACCAGTCATAAAGGTAAATGTGAGCAATGTGTGTTTCAATAGACGTATACCTTGAGCGCGCTGTGAGAGTTGCGTCGACGTCCTTCCTCCAGCTGCATCTCCGAGTAGAGCTCCTCCTCATCCTCCTCCATGATGTCTGACAGGTCGGAGCCTCGGCTGCTGTCGCTGTGGTACTCCTCGCTGAGACTGTAGTGGGGCTGCCACACACGCGCACACACACATATACACAGTTTGCTACTGTACATGCCTACATTAAAACTCCTCACATTAACAAATTTGAAACTACAGCACTAATAGAAACTAAATAATTGTTTACAATGTTATGATTTTCATATACATTCTACGGTCTAAAATGTCTCATAACCTTGGCCCCAGACGAACCCCTGCTTAAAAAGAAATATATCTTTCCGAGGGAAGCAACCTGTATCCGTCACCGACAAACAGATCCCATGGCGGATAGTTAAGGCTTTCGTTGAGTCAGTCAGACTTGGTTGTTCTCTTACCGGCCTGCCAAGCTCAGAGCCTCTTAGGAACTCATCCACAGAGGCTCCTCTCCTGCGGCCGTAACCCTCCTCATCCTCCTCTTCCTCGTCCGAGTGCCGCTGCTGGAAGGACTGGCCCTGCTCTCCGTACTGGCCTGCTCTCCTGTCCATCTGAAAAAACGTAGCAAACGATCGTATATTTTATGTGTACATAAAAATACAATTCCATCTTTCTGTCAAGGTGCTTGGGAACTGTACATCACTCGAGCCTTGAGAGAAACTAACTCAAAGAAAATCTTTAGTCAACATTACAAAATGTATTTACTTTGTATAAAAAATGTAATGTTAAATTCATTCAATATCTTACTCTTCCAGTCTATCCACATACAGTATAATGGAATATAGTGTAGATATAACAGTCCAATCATTCAATATCAGACAGCCATCTTACTCTTCCAGTCTCGGCGGCCACCCGTTGTGCTGCCTCGCGGGCGATGGCTTTGGCTACAGTGTCGGGTATGGAGTGTGCCCCGCGGCTGTGGCAGGATCCTCTGGGGCGAGGGCGAGCGGCGGTTTGGGTTGGGCGGCGCCTCCAGGGTGTGTCCGTGCAGTGGGGCCCCTGAAGGCTGCTGGCCAGAGGGTGAGCGCGACGGGTCCCAGGGCTGGCCTCCAGGGGGCGCCCCTCCAAGGTGGAGCCCCATCCCCGGTTCTTTGGCTTCCAGATCTCTGGCACTTACTGGTCTCTGGGGTACGGGGTGAGGGTGAGGGTGGGGCAGCAGGGGCAGTCGGTGCTGGGGCCGGGGGCCAGGGGGAGGGCCAGGGTGAGGGCCGGGGTGAGGGCCAGGGTGAGGGCCGGGGTGAGGGCCAGGGTGAGGGCCGGGGTGAGGGCCAGGGTGAGGGCCAGGATGAGAGCCAGGATGAGGGCCAGGGTGAGGCCCAGGGTGAGGCCCAGGGTGAGGCCCAGGGTGAGGCTGAAGGTGCAATGGTTGCTGGGGGTGAGGGGGCCGGGGCTGGAGGTGAGGCTGCTGCTGCTGGGGAGGACCTGGATGGGGATGGCGGGCCTGTGGGTGAGCCAGGTGGGGTGGCCCATGCTGTAGGGGTGGAGCGGGCAGCTGGGGCTGAGGGTGGGGGAGGTGCGGGGACTGGAGGTGGGGGGGCGGCAGCGGCGGCGGTCCCACGTGGAGGTGAAGGGGGGGCGGCTGGGGATGGGGGGCGGGGTGGAGAGGCACCAGTAGGTTGTTTGGAATGGCTGCGACGTGGGAGTCCATGGAGTCGCCCTGGGTGGAGAGCGTCCAGGACGATGACCTCACGGGCCTCAGGCACTGGATCCTGGTCAGCTCTACGGTCACGTAGTCCGCCAGGGGATACAACACCTCCGCTATCTGACACCACACAGACACAACCAGCATCAGCACTGGCTAGTGGCGGCACACACAGAACGAGTCTAATAGTATGTTGCACAATAAAAAAACAACTATAGTTTCGTTTACAAAAAGTAGTTAGAAACATTGGTTTTCAGATCGAGGACCATTCACTGTTGAAATTAAAATGTACAAATGTTTTAGGGGTTTGCTTATCACACACTACACTAGAACTACAATATTTACCAGTGGAGATTGATGTCAAGTGGATCTGGATGGTTTTTGCAATAGACTCAACGTTATATAAGATACTGTATTTCCATCCAATGTATTCCATGTAAGACTGTTCAATTTCAAGCAACGATTTCATTATTACTGATGTAGTGTTGAATTTAATGACTTTTTAAAATATCCTAATTTAAAGATTATTCCTGCAAGGGTCCTATTTTGCACGCAAAACCGAACAGGAAGTGAAGACTTAATTTCTAGGCTACCTGGCACAGGAGATGGTTCCTATCATTATTCTATTCCTACACATTCAGGGTGTAAATATTTGATGTTGCTCAACAGAGGGGGTGAGAGTGCTTTCTAGGATTCTTCATAGTATTCTTGTCTATGAAAATGGAGGCTGACACCAGCAGCCAGGGGGCGCTGCTGGGCAGTGACGCTAATGGGGATGACGTAAGAGGATGATGACACGCAGAGGAAGCCAGACAGACAGTAAGGAACATTGTGTAGCTCTCCCACATGCACTCTGTTTCCCTCCGTTAACCATTCACTTCAAACAGGTAAACAGCAACCAATAACTATCATCATTCATGATGATTCCAGACCCAATTCTAAGCACTATGCTTCAGCATGTTTGGAATTTCTCCGCACCTTAAGTTTTTAAATCGATCAGAAATCGATCAATCTCAAAAACCCTCTTTCCATCGCGTACACGAGGACTCGAGACCGTCCATCTCAGCCAGTGCAGCCCCCCCCCCCCCCCCCCCCACACACACACACACACCCCCCTCCGGTGCGGGACCCGCAAGGGACTGGTAACTCCCACATTCAAAATGGCCTACCCTACTTTTCTTTTCAAAGTAGGCCCTCAAGGATGCCCACCTTCTGTCCCTTGGTGCAGACGGCGTAGCCAATGACGCTGGCCCCGTTGGACGTGCCCGTGGGCGAGAGGGGCGGGGGTTTCCATCGGACCTGCAGGACCCCGGGGGCCTGGCTACACTGCACCTGCACATCCTGGGGCGGTAAGGGGGGGCCTGGGACGGAGAGAGGGGACAGCATGAGAAGCAACATACCTACAGAACAGACAGGCATGATGGGCTTATGACGCGCGCGCGCACACACACACACACACACACACACACACACGCACGCACGCACGCACGCACGCACGCACGCACGCACGCACGCACGCGCGCGCGCACGCACGCGCGCGCGCGCAAATATATTGAAAAGCATGCACCTTGGCGCGCACACACACAGGCAAGCGCACACATAGCATAAAATAACAGATGTTGCTGGAAGGGGAGGGAGTGAAGCATTCATTAAACAATAGGTGCTGTTGACTCCCATTTACTTTCCTGAGGAACTATTCTGGTTGCATTAAATCATTTATCCATGTTCATTTTATGGCATACACTGCAATCACAATGTACATGCAACAGCCTTAACTGAAGTGAGCAGTGAGTATCCCGATCTGTTTTCCTCCAGTAATGTTATACACCCAAACATTTTTAAATACTTAGTGAGTAAAGGATGTGTTTTGATTTGTATAGAATAAACTGTGCATTCATTTGAGTGTAATTAACAGTGGCTCTAGGAAAGAAAAAAAGGCTGCATTTGTGTGTGTGTGTGTGTGTTACACTATGGTCACCTCAGTGAGCAGAGAGACAAAGACAAACAGAGGGAGAAATAGAGTGATATACAGAAAGAGAAAGAGAGATTCAGAAGACAGGGAGGAAAAGAGAGAGAGACCGAGATATCTATAGTGAGAAAGAGTGAGTGTGTGGGTGAGCTGCTGTTCCTCGTAGCATGGAGCCCTTCAGGGTGCACCGAGGAAGCTCCTACTCATCGCAACCCATATGTAACACCGTGACTGCTAGAGCTTTGGCTAATCTATTTGGTGTGGGGATGTGGGTGTTCGCCGTGCAGTGCGATTCCCATGCCAATCAATACGCTTCCCAGCCATATTTAATTTCATAACCAGCGCCGTTAGGTTCATTTCTGACCTGTTCTGCAATATGGTCCTGGACCTGGACAAAACACAGCAAACATACAAAGCAGGGTAAGGCAATGAGCTCTCTCTTACCCGGGAGAGATTGCTATCCAAAGAAGCAGCAATGGCAAGGACACTTAGAGACAAACGTGTGCTACCACATGGACCCTTATTTAGACAAACAGTTAGCTTTACGTGGAGCTTTCCCTCATCCTCTCACTGTAGACGCTCTGGAAACCTTCTATTAAAATGATATATTTGACACAGGAACATAAAATTGGGGCCAGGCTGCTCGCTAACTGGATCTTTAATGAACGTCCACTTTGTTCATTAAAGCAGAGCTGTTTCCTTCATGTCAGTTTCCCTTCGAGAGGTCAGAGGGCAACAGGAAACTGGTCACCTTTGGATTGCCTTTTCCTTATTTTCCTGTAGTAAGACTGTCAACATCAATAAACTACAGTCTTACTCTGACACCTAGGTCAAAGCCCATTTGAATGCGGATATTTACTTTTCTACGATAGTGTCGCTTTTGACTGACGCGATGCTCTTGACATCCAACCATCCGATCCAGCACGGAGCCAATCTTGAGGCCTCACCTGCAGCCTGAGTACAGAACTCCACCCCGGCCTCCTTCTTCTCCCTCTGCTCCAGCGGCAGTTGCCACGGCACCTGGTGCGGCCGCGCCACCACCCGCACCTTGTACACCGTCATGGCCTTCAGGTTGACGAAGCGCAGCCGGTACCGCCCGGGCTTGACCGCCGCGTGCTCCGCCCCGTCCAGGAACACCGTGTGGCCGTAGTTGCTGTTGCTGGGCAGCCAGGAGAGCTCGGCCGACTCCATCTGGATGTCGTCCACGCGCAGGCCGCACGGCGCCACCACCACGTCGGCGCCCACCAGCAGCGTGCAGCGCAGCTCGTCCGAGAGGCCCCGCCGGTGGCGCACTGCAGGGACACGCGGTGCACGCAGCCGTCCAGGTCCAGCTTCTCCAGCAGGCTCTTGGTGCGTCCGCCGTAGGGCACGGTGGCGCGCAGCTCGCCGTCCACCAGCACGTTGTAGCCGCTCACGCTGCCCCAGCCCGCCGGCACCGAGGGCGCCTCCCAGGCCACGATGACGCTGCGGGCCAGCTGCTTGATGAGGTTCACCCTCCGGGGGTAAGGCACCACGTCGTCCGCCAGGTCCTCGGGGTCCATGGGCCCCGTGCCGTTGCTGCAGGGCCCCCCCCAGGGGGTGGGTGGAGCCCAGGAGGCCGTCCGGGGGACCCCCTCCTCCGTCCACCCCCATCAGCCCCAGCGGGGCGCGCTCCAGGGGGCACAGGGCGTCGCCACCCTCCCCGGCTGCTTGGATGGCGAGCTTCTCTTTGTCCTGGACGAACTCGACGAAGTTAGAGGGGACGAGGCCTCTCTGGCCGTCCAGCAGCTCACCTGTGGGACAGGAAACAGGCCGAGAAAGAAAGAAGAGAAGAAAGGGAGAAACAGTGCTTTAAAGGTCTACACCCCACAAGCACCCAAACACATGTGCAAACATAGTGTTGTGCAAATGGTCAAAATCAAACTGTCTCTTAAGCTTAATGGACACCGTTTTGAAGATATTGGGTTGCTTATGCCCAACTGCAGCCAAGCCAAAACCTAGCCAGCCTACTAGTCTCAGAACGGCACAATGAGTCCTTCTCCTCAAGACAGATACAAGCCACACCGGCGACTTTAACGACGCCTGCTGCAAATGCTAACAACCCGGGCTAAAAATAGACTGGCTCATTAAAAAGAGAGAGAGAGAGAGGAGAGAGAGAGAGAAAAAGAAACAGAAAAGGAAAATAATTACTCGGGAGCCCTCTGGATTTAATCCAAGTGTGATGAGCGAGGGCTGTCTTCCTGGGGAAAGAGTGGGAGGTGGGAGATGTAGTCGCAGCGGCGGCGACGCCAGGCTCCACTTTGGGATCCTATGAAACTAAGAACCGCCCGCATATACCGTGGGTGAGGCCCGAGGCGTGGAACGCAAACAACCAGGGAGACAGTTGAAGAAGAACACGGCTCCGCTGAGAGACAGGCCTCCAGCCGGCCACGCTACGGAACGCCTTGCAGAGCCCCGCGTGGGAAGTGGGCTTTTCCGTTCAACGCCACGTAAGATGCGCCGAGAGATTCTATTTTGGGATCAGACGAGCGGGGATGTGACTGACGAGGATGTCGAGGAAGTGCCTCGGTGGGAAGATAGAGAGTCGGACGGACAGAGACGCCGCGACTCAGTAAAGTGAAACGGACAGACACTGGAGGGCCCGCTGGGAAGGGAACACTTCTGTGTGTCTCTTCAAAGACAGCTAGTGTAGCCCGTCCCGCGCCCTCACGTCTCAACAGCAGGGGTTGAGAGACTCGGGGGTCCCAGTGAGTCTTCGGGGGAATATGTCCGGGATTAGGAACAGCCTGCACGGATTAGCCGTCAAGCTAATGGCGACTCGGGGCCCCGTCTTGACAACAGCTTGAGGCTGATATTCTACTAGCATATCTGGTGGTAAACCTTTTTCTCCCGGCTCGGCAGAAACCATTTCACCGCAGCCCACCCGCCCCTATGGCTGGTGAGTCACCCAGCATCAGAGGCCTACTGTAGCCGAGGATGGGCGGGGAACGCTAGGGAGGATTAGCATAGCTGGCGACAGAAAATACTTCACGGCGCTAATGTGTTTAGATAGGGTGGTGACGCATGTTAGCCTGTTGCTAGCAACGCTACTGGCTGCACTACACAGGGCAACTTTCAAGGCAAAGACAGGAGAAGATTTTCTTTTTAATGAACTTGTTTAACAACTAAACATGTTCACATTTGATCCCTGTTATTCTTCCCCAGCCCTGATGAGATACATGTAACATTTTTCACATGTTCAAGATATTGACCATTGTCTCATGAACCTAATGGTGACACCTCAGACTGATTATTTTACCCTGGTAGAAGCCATCATCATCCATGGTGCCGTAGACGTAAAGGTACTTCCCAGACACCAGGGGGAGCTCTGCCTCGGGGTGCTCATTTGGTCCATCATATGGGTTGTAACTAGAAGAAGACACACGAGAAAAAGAGGATAGAGATAGGGCTAAGAAAAATTGACAACTTATTGAGAACTGCAAAGCTCTGTTCTGTTCTAGTTTGTTTTATGTCAGCTCGCAATGTAAACGGCCCCGTTCCTCTGCTGGTTTCCCCAGGGACAGGCTCACCTGTATCGGGCAGTGCAGAGCCGGACCTGGCCTGTGTAGCGAGCCTTGGACCTGGGTGTTGGGCTGACCTCATCCTCCATCTTCACATGACCAGGGCGGTATATACGTTACACATTAGTATACATTAGTGATTCCCTTTTAGAACTCTTTGTACTTAACTTTTTTATTTGTACTTTTTAAGCAAGCTCATCTTTCAAATATTTCATTTGACCAATGCTCCTGGTCTTATTTGGACTCGATGCAGCCGTCCCAGCTTTACTAACCTCTGAAGGGGTCGCGTGTCGAGGGCTGCTCGGGCGACTTGTCGTCACAACGCCGGGCTTGACAGACAGCAGGTCGGGCCTGTCTCTGTCAGAGATTGGTAGGGAACGGACCAGGAAGTGGGAGATCAGCGACGTGTTGGCCGAGCTCTCATCGCCTGGGAAACAGGTTTCCAAAACACATAAAGAGCACCTGTCATCTCTTCTGCTTCCATTCTCAGCTCAGGGCACGGCTATTGATTTCTTACTAGCGGGAGTACTCAGCAAACACACTTTATAGCACAGGCTCCACTGTTTCCAGGCCTACCGACGTTTGCACGAACGCGGGCGCGCGCACAGACAGACAGACAGACAGACAGACAGACAGACAGACAGACAGACAGACAGACAGACACATTAACCACACTATATATTCTGTAATATACAATCCCAAACCCCCAACAAATACAGCCACACAAATCTGCGTAGACAAGTAGACAGTATATCTTTGCAAGTGCTCAATCACGCGTGCATGCAACCGCACCCAAATAAAGAAACCTCCCCCATATCTCTCCCCCTCCTCTCGACACATCTGCAATGCATTCCTCCGGCGCAAAAGACTCTCTACTGCTCCCCGGAGACACAATAGATGGAGAGAACTGCCGACTGCGGGAACGGGGGGGGGGGGGGGGGGGGGGGGGGGGGGGTGGGGGGGAGCAGCTGAGAGCCCTAAAGAAAATCAAAGCAGCGAAACCAGTAGCCAACAGCTCTGTGATGTAGTCCCTGGCGCCTTCAGAGTACAGTCACGCGGCACTCTGTGTTCTAGTGGCACGAGCGCGGCAAAGATAAAAGGCTGGAAGGGGAGAACACACGGAGAACAAAGCTGCACCGTCTCTCCTTCTGCCTGGCTGTGCGGTGAGGATCTGCACTGCTGATGGGGCTGCAGCAGCTCTCTCTGTGTGTCTCTCTCACTTTCTCTCTCTCTCACCTCTCTCTCACACACACACACACACACACACACACACACACACACACACACACACACACAACCACACACACACACACACACACCACACACACACACACACTGCCTATGTCTCTCTTTATCTCAATTTCAATTTCAGGCTGACACGTGGTTATTGTCAAAGCATTGGTCAAAGAAAACTTTAACAAAAAACATTAACAACTGGAATAACTATAATAATATTAACTATATATGTTAACACATGATACACATTGTATAGCACGTTAAATATAACACTATGTTGCTCTACTGGGTGTCCCTAACGTTGTGACAGGTACTTACAAATTGTGCAGTGAGAGTATTACATTTCTTTTTCAAATTCGTTTAATTCGTCCTTTTAAGTAGTGAAAGAAATGTTCTGTTCCTTTTTTAACCTTTCACAGTATAAGAGGAAGTGGGTCTCCAATTTCTCTTAGAAAAACTAAAATATCTGCAAATAAAATAGTTTGCATTTCAGTGCCACTCAGGTGGGTAACAGGGGCTGTTCAATCCTCTTGTGTTTTGTCAATTGATTAATATAATGTACACACCCACACACATCATATCTTTTGCATCATTACTATTTTTTAAGACATATAATCATAATATCCATAAAACCTTGCGACAATTTGTATGGATTTGTGTGCCTGTGTATTAGTGTGTTTGGTATGTTATTGTGCATGTGTGTCAGTTTGCTTATCATGTGTAGGTGCAGGGCAGTGTATGTGTGTGTGTGTGTGTGTATATACACACGTTGTGTATGTTTGTGTGTGTGAGGGATGTAATAAATGTGTTTGCCGTGTGTGTGTGTGTCCTGTGTATAACGTGTAGCATGTCAGTTTCTCCTTACTTCTTTTTCCTTCAGTCTCTCTCTCTCTCTCTCTCTCTCTCTCTCTCTCTCTCTCTCTCTCATTCTCTCTCGCTCTCTCCTCTCTCTCTCTCTTCTCTCTCTCTCTCTCTTCTCTCTCTCTCTCTCTCTGGAATACTAATGTGTTGCCTCTCATTAGCAGATGTCATATATCAAGCCTGCGATCAATGGGCAGCCCTATCAATCAGGCATATTTATAAAGCGCTGCTTTCCACTGCAGTGGGTCTGTCAGCCCGAGGGACAGGACCAGAGATGGACCGGGGATTGAAACGTCCTCCTTGATTTCCTGTGCATTATGTCTTCATCACTGCTGACTGAG
Source organism: Aplochiton taeniatus (assembly GCA_017639675.1). Taxonomy (NCBI): domain Eukaryota; kingdom Metazoa; phylum Chordata; class Actinopteri; order Galaxiiformes; family Galaxiidae; genus Aplochiton; species Aplochiton taeniatus. The sequence goes on from CM030172.1 coordinate 46,705,806, forward strand.
CTTGTGGGCAGTGTGGATTCCCTCCGCCCTAACCCTCAGGGTTTCCTTTTAAAATAGACGTTTTTCAAAAGAGGAAACGGGAATGTCTTTCCCGGGTCCAAATGATTCCTCCAGGATCGGATTCATTGGAAATACGCCCACGTATGCAAAATGGATTGTCACCAATTTCAGAGGGTGTCGGGAGTGAGTGTGTCTGAGAGTTTCACCCACCTTTCCCTGTCGTCGAGGCTATTCCGTTGAGGATGTTTGAGAGTTTTTTGTCTGGGGAGAGCAAGGGACTGTGGGATTTGGAGTAAAGGTTGCTGCTGCGTGTGTCCACAGTGACCGTCTCTTCAGGGAAATCCAACAGCTCCTTGGACAGCTGGCTGAAATGTCTACTCTGTGACCTGCATTTCTGCTCCAGGTCGCGAACCTTGACCTTTCACAGGATTAGAGAAAGAAAAGGAAGATGAATGATAGCCAGTTATACTTCTATTAGAAGGAAATGTGAAGAGCGGGGTTCAATGCCAAGCCAATGTGTTAATACGTTTCTAATGGACTGCGCAGTTCTCTAGAAACAGCACATCCCAATCGGTAAACCGTTGTAACTTCTCTATGGGGAAAACAAAATCTTTCGCTTTATTAATACCTTATCTGTTTACTCAGATCGCGAGTAAAAAAGTAATTATAGCGCGGGACTCCCCTGAGAGCCATGTTGTAGCTGGGAGCTCCTTGGTTCAATCACAAACACGGGCTAACGCTGAATCAAAGTGTTCAGGGGAGGCTCTGGCTGCCGCCATGCAACGCTGCCTGCGCACACTTTGATAACAAAGTCCGAGCTAAGAGGCTTATACGAGTGCGTACGTTAAAGACATTATCTGAGCCACTCACCACTACGATTGGAGACCCGTAGCTAACGAGCGATGAGATAGCAATTTTTTTATTTTACTTTTTTGGGGGGGGAGGGGGGGATGAAAGCTAGGAGGCTCAGGAACTATGGCCTGCTTCGTAAGCGATAAGGCCGGATGTAGGGTCTTATAAACGAAGACCGGGGGGATTGATGCTTTGGCTATATGATAACACCGCACACTCATAAAAACCCGTGAGTCAGCAGCCAGATGGGAGAAGATACTGTGAGCGGGGAATGAATGAGGAGCCAACAGGGAGGCATTACCTACGGCGTGTATGATGGGTAGAACACACGAGTGTGCACGTGTGTGTGTGTGTTTGACAAAAAAAAGAGTGCTAACATGCAGACAACTACAAGAGATTGGCAAAGGTAGACCTATAGCTTGATGTGCAGCGGCAACGAGGGCCCATCGGATTAGAGCTCAAACTCATTCAGCGTAAGTATGATTGCCTAATTAGCATGAGGCCCAGAGTAAATGTCTTAATGGCAGCCAGCCTGCGATACACGAGGAGGTCGGCCGGGGAACGGGCAGGGAATATGGGTCTCTGCTGGACGGGCCAGCGGAATAAATACCTGCATTCTGTCCATATGGTTCTGTTTAAAACACACACACAGAAAAGAAAAAAAGGGAAAAGACACAGACCAACGTAACGTTAAACAATGACGAAAGCAAATAAATAGAAAACTCCAAACCATATTGAACAACACTGGATGGAGGGAAGGTGACCAAAAGGAAGGGCCGGGATGCCCTGGGCCGTGAAATAATAACAGACATAACAGCAACCATAGGAGGCGTTGCACCTGTATTCAGTTGGACTCATCGATTGTTATTATCGCACAAGAGACAAAGTACTACTGACGCTTTTGGCACATAGTTGTCTTTCTTTTGACGCCAAATTATTTCATGCCAAGGTTGTGTGTACTGACCGTTTCCTTAAACTATTTCTTCTAATACAAAAGTCCTTGGAAAAGGCTAGGATGGATCTGATTCAAAACTCATTTCCCACTGCAAAAGTTCTCTAGCTATAATTAGTCAAGGGAAAAAATCTCTATGGCAGGTGAAGTGTTAAACAGGAAATGGTTCAACAAATAATGGGAATGATAATAACCCTTTCCTTTAGTTTGAATGATCACCACCTACCTCTAAAAGGTGAACCTCTCCCTCATGCTCTTTCTCAGCTTTAACCTGAGCCTAGAAGAATCACACACACACAGTACACACACAGCCCACACAGCACACACACACAAACATGGTACTGTTGATACAGTGCTCAAATGTAGGCAGGTGGTTACCATAGACCACCGTTCGAATAGCTGTGAGATTTCCAACCTATTGGAAAGCAACGTCAGACAAAACCAGTGTTTAAACAAACCCTTCACGACTCAGCACTCACAGAGTGAGGTAGGGTAACACATCCGCCGCCTGGGAATCCATGCATCAGCCAGGGTGGATGTTATATAACGGATACCAATTCAGAGCCATGCGATCAGGATGCCTCTTCCACTCAATAATAATGACTCGCGCATTATTTCCGCTGTCCGGTTGACTGTGTGTGTCGTGGCAGGGGAAAGTCAAACCTCCTGACTCAGCAACACGGGGAACTAGAGCAGCCCGCGGGAGTCTCCGGTCTTTTTAGATCTCCTGTCCAGGCCCTTAGCTGTGATAGATTGGGGGTAAACTCAACGCCACCAGGCCAGAGGGGGCGCACTTCCGAGTCTCAACCGTAACAGAACAAACCAAAAACGGAGGCGCAGACACACACACCAAATGGTGCCAATCGACTTTCAAATGATGTTGCACGCCGATTAAGATAGCCCTACCAGGTGGCTACTTAACAGGGCAAGCAATTAGCCACAGGGCAGAATAGCCAGTGAAGGTCTACAAAGACTGTTCCTTGTATGTTCTACGGGCGTGAGACAATGTTCCAATGAACTCACTCATCTTGGAAGATTGTGTTTTGAAAGGATGCCCGATATCAGCCATCTTGGAGGTAAAAGTAACATCTGTTTGTGTGTCTCCAGAGGAAGGCACTGGGTTCAGGCGGAGTCACTAGGGAGCCTGTTGAGTCGTGATGCGTTTGCTGTGTTATCTAATTGCTGCGTGTGCCTGCTAAGGCTCAGAGCACCACACGCACGCGCACGCACGCACACACACACACACACACACACACACACACACACAGGCAAAACTCTTAAGGGGCTCAAAATGTATTTGCCCATGCAGAAAACCCCCACAAAGAACTGATTGTATGAGCAGTGAACTTCCTTATAACTCATTGTAACCTTATAACAATAATCAGCAAACAACCGTAAAACCCATGCTGTTAAATACATTTGGAATGGTTTTTCCTCAAAATCAAATTCAGGGAAAATATTCAAAACAACACGTGGTAATATCTAGATGCCAGTTATTTATCTGTCTTCTAATGTGTGGTCAGAGTTCTTGTGCTTTGTCTTGGCCCAACGTCTGTGTATACAGGGATGTTTTCAACGCCCCCCCCCCTCCCTGGAGAAAGCTTTGGCCCCAGAGTGGAGCGTCAGGCGGGTGTTGTATGAGGGAGTAGGGCGCGGTGCTCTCACCCTCTGCAGAAGGCAATCTCCTGCTGCTTGGGGTGCTGAGGACCTCCAAGGCATGCTCATGGCTCTGCCTGCAGCTGCTTCCTGCGCTCCGCAGCCTCACGCATATGCTGGACGGGGAGAGAGAGAGAGAGAGAGAGAGAGAGAGAGAGAGAGAGAGAGAGAGAGAGAGAGGAGAGAGAGAGAGAGAGAGAGAGAGAGAGAGAGAGAGAGAGAGAGAGAGAGAGAGAGAGAGAGAGAGAGAGAGAGAGAGGAGAGAGAGAGAGAGAGAGAGAGGAGAGAGAGAGAGAGAGAGAGAGAGAGAGAGAGAGAGAGAGAGAGAGAGAGAGAGAGAGAGAGAGAGAGAGAGAGAGAGAGAGAAGGAGACGAGAGAGAGAGAGAGAGAGAGAGAGAGAGAGAGAGAGAGAGAGAGAGAGAGAGAGAGAGAGAGAGAGAGAGAGAGAGAGAGAGAGAGAGAGAAGCGCAGGTCACGATGGCAGCGGACGCTTTCCCATCCAAAGGGGAAGAGAACCCCTGACCCTAACTGTGGCGACCGTCAGCTATGCGGGAGAACTGAACCCACCCTGCCGGCTTCAAATAGGGACAATATTTCACGAGAACGTCTCCGAACCACGTACCGACAGAGAACTATTCAAATCAACGTGAACTACTTGGTTGCGAGACATGATTTGCAATCCGTCGTCCTCTCAGAGCCAGATAGACCGGTGGCTAAATATTCTATTCCTCTGGAGTGAACCAAAGGGAAAGACAATGTTCATCTTGGTGTGAATCTCTGTGTCAATTCTCCACCACAGATGAGATCAGCATTACAGTAACATGTACTGTGCACCGTAATGATTGGACTTCATTGTGTTTAGTGGTGACTGCCTTTATGTCAATGCATAATAAGCATGCTCCTTATTATGCCAAGTGAATGCAATGATATGATTTGTACCGTTTTGCTCGTCAGTAGCACAACCTGATCAAGTAAACGACAACTTTCAGAGAAGCACTTCTCTCGTCGTCTAAAGCGCTGGATGCAGGTTTGGCTGTGATCCAGCCGTGGTGTATAACATTATACGGCGGGCCAGTTTGGGAAATCTATCCCCTGTCCAAGGAGCCCAGCAGTGACAGTAAATCAGTACGTTTGGAGTCGATGCCCATAACACTGATGTCGGGGGTGTGTGTGTGTGTGTGGGGGGGGGGGGGGGGGGGGGCTTCAGAAGGCTTAAGAAGAGACGTCAGCTCATGAGCCTCTCTCGTCCGTGGTCCCTGTCTCTCTCCCGTCTGGAAGGTCCCCTCCCTGTTCGCCCCTGTGGCTCGTCTTCACTCGCATCCACGCCTCTCTCTCTCTCTCGCCCTGTACCTCTTCCACCATAACTCTCTATCGCTCGTCCGTATCGCTCCTTCTCCCCTTTACTCTCCCCCTGTCACTCTCTTTTGCGCTATCATCCCTTCTGACTTTTGTTCTTTCTCAATTTTTTTTTTGTCGTTCACCCTCTTTTATTCCCAACCCATCCTCTCCGCGGAAGATTCCCCCCCCCTCCCTCCCTCCCTGAGACTGTCTCTAAGGCCTTCCTAGCCACAGCGCACCACTTTGGATCATCGTCCCGGCGACACGGCGCTAAGCCACCGGGGGCCCTGTGGGGGGGGGGGGGGGGGGGGGGGGGGGGGGGGGGGGGGGGTGCTGGCTGCTGACTGAAAGGGTCCTGCCTCCCCAGGTCCATGTCCCCACCGCCGCCCTCCAGGGCATCGCTCCTCAGAACACTGATCCCTGCCAACAGACCGGACGTAATAATGCACTGGCTGACGGCCACTAAGAAGCCGAGGGGGGAAAGGCTCTATTCTCACTGTCGAGAGATAGATGGATAAAGCCCGTGGCAAACTTTGTAATGAAAACCCTCAGTCGCAGCAACGGCTATATACAGGAACACAGAGATTTGGTGTAGAGACTAGACGTATTGGCCCTGGTGTTTGTTTTGTCCAGGATAGATGATAGCGTAGCTGTTTGGACGTGACACAAACTCATTCTCAGTGAGGCAGCAGCGACTTCGTCAGCTCAGAGCTACGCAGCATGCCCGCCTGCTCTCTATATTTCTCCCCCTTGTTTCCGTCCTCTGTTTCCCCCATCTCCCTCCATCATTCTACCCAACACACCATCTCCCCGTCCGCATAATCAATAGACAAGGAGAGGGTGACAAACTCGCCTTTTCTGTTTTAGGGGGCCGGTCAATTGACTGTGATGGGTACATTTTTCTCTCAAATGAAGCTACTCCTCGCAAACAGACGGTCGATGGGAGACGGAGTGAGGCAGTGATTTGTAAGGAGAGTGTATTTTACTGCGCTATGAAACTCTGCCTGATTACTATTGGCGAACCCGGATCCCATGAAACAGAGGCAGCTTGGAAACTGATGACGCTAAACTCAGGCAGCTGCATCCCTGCGTCCCGCACTTTCATCTCTAGAAGGCGTCTGTATGCAATACGCAAAGCTGACGAGCAAAAGGCACATTTCCCCCTAAAACGCATATATGAAACAAAAATTGACAATCGGGGTTAACCCATATTTACCCCAGACTAAGAAAAAGGGCAAAATATCCCAATCCCGATTTTTAAAACATGAATGGGAAAGAGGGAAGAGGAGGAAGAAGGAACAGATTGTTGTATGGAAGTATGAGAGGTCAGATAAGGGAGAGAGGTCCTAGGAGAGAGGGATGGAAGGAGGGATGGAGGGCTGGTTGGAAGGGAAGGAGGGATGGAGGGCTGGTTGGAATGGATGGAGGGCTGGTAGGAATGGAAGGAGGGATGGAGGGCTGGTAGGAATGGAAGGAGGGATGGAGGGCTGGTAGGAATGGAAGGAGGGATGGAGGGCTGGTAGGAATGGAAGGAGGGATGGAGGCCTGGTAGGAACGAAAGGAGGGATGGAGGGCTGGTAGGAATGGAAGGAGGGATGGAGGGCTGGTAGGAAAGGACACTGACCTTGAGAACGTGCTCGAGGTTCTCCAGCTTGCCTTGGAGCTGAGTTCTCTCCTGCTGGGCCAAGTCTCTCTCCTCTCTCACCACGCTGAAGGTTTGCCGGAGCTGCTCATAGTCCGACTTCACCTACAGAGACAGGAGAAGAGAGCGGGGGAGACAGAAGAGAAAGAGGGAGGGAGAAGGAGAGACAAGTCATGGAATGAGGAAGAAAAGAGCAAAGACTTAAAATACGTTACTTCTGTTCCCAAATTCAGTCCTCAGAAGCTATCTTCTTTATTGTCATCTCTTGTGTTGAAAACAGATGTTGCTCTAATGCCACTGCATTGCTTTGTGAATCAGAGATCTTTAGGGTGGGTTGACAAGGAGTTCACAGACTTAAGAGTAATGGATCAATCATTTCCATAGCCCTGGTAAGAACAAAGAGATGGAGAGAGAGAGAGAGAGACTGCTTAGAACTGCTGACTGCAACTATCTGCTTTACATTTTTTCATCAATCAAAAGCCTGGAGGTGAACTCTTCACAGGAGCCTGACTGAATCAAATAAAGCAAGTTCTCCTCACACACACACACACACACACACACACCCGCCCACACACAAACCAACCTCTTCATTAATTTACATGATGGAAACGCTTGCTCAGGGTAACTTTAGAGAGTCCTAAATTACACCAGAAACATAATTTCATTCATACTGCCCCATCCAGCGTGGGAGAATAAATTATTTTGGCTGCACCATCAAAGGCAAATCTTCATCTAAAAGTACATCAAAGAATGATCCATCACAGCACTTCATTTACAATCACGGATTTATCTTTCTCTTTTACTACAGCGCTACAAACTGTTACGCTATGTCCGTGCCCTAGGGACTGGACTGGACTGGACTACACACACACACACACACAAATACCCCCCCACCCCCACACACACACACACAAACACACAACAACACACATACACACACACAAACACAACACAACACAACACACACACACACACACACACAGATGAGTCACGTCCTTTCTTTCAGACATGGCCGTCCTCTCCGGTTAGCTCTTCTATTGTCTGTTGACAAAGCTTGACTCTCCTCTCTGTCTCATTGTGGCTCACCGTGAGTGACCCCCTTTGGTCTCCTGTGTCCGCCAGGGCCCCTCTCTCCCCCAGCTTCTGTGGCATCAATCTCTGGTCTGCGTGGAAGAGAAGGGCCCCTCTGACGTACAGAGGGCAGACACACCAGCTACCCTCCATGTTCATTCACCGTCTCTCTGCGTTGCCAACGGCCCATCAGAGGAGGACAAGGCGACTCACTGTTCCGACGCCACACCTTTTCCCTCTCTGTCTTCCCTCCATTAGCTACACAGCTGGACTTATTGCGATGGGTGCTTATTTCCATGCCCAGAACCAATGCTTTTTTCATAAGATTATCATCTGCCCAGAAACAATGTCCTCTCTCTCTCTCTCTCTCTCTCTCTCTCTCTCTCTCTCTCTCTCTCTCTCTCTCTCTCTCTCTCTCTCTCTCTCTCTCTCTCTCTCTCTCTCTCTCTCTCTCTCTCTCTCTCTCTCTCTCTCTCTCTCTCTCCTCTCTCTCTCTCTCTCTCTCTCTCTCTCTCTCTCTCTCTCTCTCTCTCTCTCTCTCTCTCTCTCTCTCTCTCTCTCTCTCTCTCTCTCTCTCTCTCTCTCTCTCTCTCTCTCTCTCTCTCTCTGTTTTTCTGTCCTAACGGTCCGGTGTAACCAGTAGGCAGTCGCACCCACTTTGACCCGACCGTTCCTCTGTTCGTCCTCTCTGTCCCGGGGGAGGGCAGATGGCGTCTTCCCTTGCGGCAGCAACAGCAGCGGCGCCAGGGCCGGCCGGCCGCTGGAGGAGCCGGCAGGGAGACCGAGGCCAGGGAGAGAGAGAGAGAGATGGAGAGAGAGAGAGCAAGAGGGAGAGAGAGAGAGAGAGAGACGGAGAGAGAGAGAGAGAGAGAGAGAGCCTCAAGGAGTTTGTGTTCTTAACGGTTGATTTGTCCTCTGTGACAGTGACACCTATATCCCTGGCTGACTTCCCAAACCCACCCTACTGCTGCAGTACAGACAGACTGTCCTCGGTCTCACCCCCCACTGATGGCAGTACAGACAGACTGTCCTCTGTCTCACCCCCTACTGCTACCGTACAGACAAACTGTCCTGGGTCTCACCCCCTACTGATGGCAGTACAGACAGACTGTCCTCTGTCTCACCCCCTACTGATGGCAGTACAGACAGACTGTCCTCGGTCTCACCCCCTACTGATGGCAGCGCAGACAGACTGTCCTCTGTCTCACAAACACCTGTGACCATGCAATACACAGAAGGACCGCCTCTGAAATGTGATCTCACCCCGTCCGTCCTCCTTGAACACATGCGTTCTTACGCACGTCCCGTTAGAGACAAATAACAGGTCCACCTTCTATGGTTCGCCCTGTCTAGGCCACAGCATCTTTCTGAACGAGGACACAACAGTAGTTCTGGGGCCAGCGTGCCAGTTTGGTGTCTATGCGACCCTTCACAGAACCTGCCTGTGCCACAAAGTTCCTTTCCTACATCCTCCCTAGTGACTTTCTAGACAGTACGCGACTGGAACGTTCAGTGGAACCAGTCGTCAGGGGGGGGGGGGGGGCCGGCACCGTGGTTCCCGCACACGCACGCTGTTCCAATAGGTAGCGTGCCCTCCCCCCTCGCTCCTCCCTCCATGGAGCAGACAGCTGCTGTGTGGTGTTATTGATGGATCCCAGACCAACCCCAGATCCATACATTAGCCTCTGGGACAAACGACCATCCACGAGGAGGAGAGTGGAGGAGGCCGGCCCTGTCGTCATGTACCACGTCTGGCTATCGATCGCAGGGCGGCAGCAGGCTGTGTATGGGTTTGGGGGGGGGGGTGTTGGGGAGGGGAGGGGGATACGTGTGCTGTGCTTTCCTATGTTTTTTGAGTGGATGCGTTTGTTCGGTGTGTTTTCACATGATGTATGTGTGTGTGTGTGTGTGTGTCTGTGGGTGTTTGAGGGGTGTGTCTTCACCTCTGTACTGAATGTGTTTGTGTGTGTGTGTGTGTGTGTGTGTTTGAGTGGTGTGGCTTCACATGTGTCCTGAATGTTTGTGTGTGTGCGTGTGCGTGTGCGTGTTAGTGTGTGTGTGTGTGTGTGTGTGCGTGCGTGCGTGCGTGTGTGTATGTGTGTGTGTGCGTGCGTGCGTGCGTGTGTGGTACCTGGTCATACTTGGATGCTTTCAGGCTGTGGCTTAACAACTCAAGGCTCAGGCGATTTTTCTCCTGCAACGCATCCTGGAGCTTAGCCTTCTGTGGTCAGGGGGAGAAAAATGGAGGAGGGGGAGGGAGAAGAAGAGCGGGGAAAGAAAGAAGGAAGGAAGGAAGAGAAAGTCAGTGAACGAGACAAGAAGAGAGCGGGGAATGGAGGGGGAACGCAGACGACAGGAAAAGGAGAAGCGGAAGAGGAGGAAATGGAGAGGGAAAGGTTGAAATGCCAGTGTCACAGTGTCATTCTGATACAACTCAACATTCCAGCCGCGCCACTAGATGTGGCGTGCACGTTGAAATGAAGTTATATATATATATATATATATATATATATATATACATATATACTGTATATATAACTTCATTTCTACAAGAGCAGCTCTGTATCGCTCTCTTCGTCCGTAAACACGAGCAGTTATATAAGCAGGAGATGAAAGACTCAGGTTAGCGGATCCTTCCTGTGCGTTCCTGTCTGTGTGCGCGTCTGTGTGTGCGTGTGTGCGTGTGTGTGTGTGTGTGCCACACTCCGTGAGCGGGGCTAAGCTGCTCCTGAAGACTGAGGACAAAACACACAGCTGCCGTCTGTCACCCTCCATTTGGTGCGTGGCAGGAGGGGCGGCCATTAAAAGTGGCCCGCAGCGCTGGCCGACCAATCGACCGCCCCCGAGCCCTTTGAACACCCTACAACCAACTGACCCTTTTGACATGGCAACCAACCCCTGACCCCTGCCCCCACCCACAGGTCCCTGTCATTCATAAACTCTGTTTCCCGTCGTGACAGAGCCCGTAACGGCCCTATTGCGGTGGCCGCTTTCCTCTTAGCGCTGTTTCCAGGTGCGCTCGCAGCAGGTGCCTGCTCCGGGTCGCGGGACGGCGGTGCGTTCGCGACGAACGAGTGCCCCGCCATTATCCTCAGACATCGCGCGCCTTGATGAGGATGGTGCGTGCGTGCGTGCGTGCGTGAGTCTCACTCTCTGCCAGGGACCGGGACGAGCATGCCAAGACTCGGTGCGACGGCGACGAGGTGTGAAGCGGCGGCTGTCTTTAATAGCGTTATGTAACGGGCTTAACTTCTCGACTGAACCCACACCCACCCACCCACACACCCACCCACCCACCCACCCACCCACCCACACACACACACACACACACCCACACACACACACACACACACACACTCACTCACCCACGCACTCACACACTCACACACACACACACACACACACACACACACACACACACACACACAGTGGTGCAGCGGATGCCAGCTCCTGTTATAGTGTGGCGGGGCAGAGCCTCAGCAGGTTCCCTGTCATCACAGTGTCGGCACATATGGAGGGACTCAATAAACAGACGACCGCCACTGAGACTGAGACTCGCCCAGCCTCTCCTCTATGGGTTGGTCTGGAAGAGCGACAAGGTGTGTGTGTGTGTGTGTGTGTGTGTGTGTGTGTGTGTGTGTGTGTGTGTGTGTGTGTGTGTGTGCGTGCGTGCGTGCGTGTAAGAGATAGAATGAGTGTGGCTTTGTGTACGAGTGTGTGTGCATAAGCATTTCGTCCCAATCATACCAGACATGGAGTCAGTCATGTCAGCAGGTTCCTTTCTTTGGTGCATGTGAAACACAGTCAGCCAGTCGGTCAGTCAACTACTCAGTCTGCAAGCCAACCAGTCAACTAATCAGTCTGTGACTCAGTCAGTCAATTAGTCATTAAGCAAGCCAGTCAACTAGTCAGTGAGTCAGTCAACCAGTTATTCTGCGATCTAGTCAGTCAGTCAGTCAGTCAGTCAAGTCAAAGTGAAGGTGAGTATACCGTGTCGCTGAGCCACTGACTTGGAAGGAAGGCTGATCCGGATGTTTCTCTCCCACACAGAAACACACACTCACACAAAAAAAAACACAACCAAACACACTCACTTAGAAGGTGACAGCTCGACACTACCCCTCAGACTTGAGATGCGTGGGCTCAGCCCCATTGTCTGTCTGAGGGAGGACACAGCTTTGAGGGAAGAAGAAAGGGAAAATGGGTGGGCAGAGGAATGCAGTGAAAGTAGAGAAAAACGGACAATGGCTCCCTCCCTCTCTCTCTTCCCGTTGTTGTCCTCCACTCTGGGGAGATGACCTCAACCTGTGCCACACCCAGTGATGAACGAAATCCACAGCACAACCTGTAGCCAAACACACACACACACACACACACACACACACACACACACACACACACACACAGCCCTCTGCCTATGAGACAGCATGGAATTTAAAGAGAGAGAGAGAGAGAGAGAGAGAGAGAGGGTGAATGGAGAGCGAGAAAATGAGAGAGAGAGAGAGAGAGAGAGAGAGAGAGAGAGAGAGAGAGAGAGAGAGAGAGAGAGAGAGAGAGAGAGAGAGAGAGACCCCCACTAAGGTCTGATTCCGCCTGGCCAGCAGGACAGATCTCTCCCCCACACTTTCCCCTTCATCATCATCCTCCAACCCAATAATTTAGCCACTGGTCCTGCATCTGCTCCGGACGCGCCTCAGTCGGCTTGCGCAGGGTCTCACACACACACACACACACACACACACACACACACACACACACACACACACACACACACACACACACACACACACACACACGCACGGTTATGGGAAGAGAGGCCATCTATGTGTTTGTCCGTATCAATAGAGGGACATAACAGCGCTAACGACACCATAGCTCACTGTACCCACAACACTCATGTTTTTGGTAGAGCACAACAGCTATTATTTTGCCCACCTTCGTTTGAAGCAGACTCCATGGCTCCACATCTACTGCGGGGTGGTCAGAGGGTGGAACAGCACACATCGTCTATCAGTGGGTTGTATAGACGTTGGTGAGTAAGGTCTGTTCTGTGTCTGAGGAGGGTGATTAGAGGGTCAGCATGTCTCAAAAGTCCTCCTGGGCAGAGACGGCTCAGTCAACACTAACAGGGCATTTCCCCTGACAATCCACAAGTTGCTGCGTTTGTGCTGTGTGCGTGTGCGCACGCGTGTGTGCATGTGTTGGAAACGGAAATACAAAAGTCAATTCTCTATCTTTGAACGAGCGGTATTGTTGATGTCATCGAGACATAGTGGGTTATGTCCGATGATAGACTTAGACTTTCGTATAAAAACATAATTCTCTATTATTGACATCAATGTACGTCATACCTATGCTGCCGCTATTCCCCAAGACCAGGCCCCCAACTCCAACATGATCAATCAATTCATCTGGGGTTGTCTGGGCAATATTTCTGCTTTTCCAACTCCAAATCTAACATGGCAACCAAAAGTCAAAAGAGGGCTAAACTAAGGATGTTTCCATTTTATCCAAAGCTTTTGCTAAGATAATTGAATGGAAGAGTGGTCTGTCTACAGCAGCAAAAAAAAACTCTCAAATGAAACTGACAGCAGTTTGAATCTCATCATTCCCTCCACTCGATTGACTTGATTCCTCTGTCTTGAAAGACTTCTAAAAGATATACCTGACCATTGCTCAAAAACGTACACCTAACACTACTAACAACAAGTGATCCCTGCCACCCTATTAACTTTGATGAATGGGTTATAGTAGGGAGCGGTAGGTTGTTGTTTTCCTTTGGATTCTTTGTTTCCCTCCATCTATCCAGGCTAAATTCCTGTGGGCACAGAAGTCCTGCCATTCCCTTTCAAGTCCTGGGAGAACCACGGGTAATGAGGCGTCGCAGAGGATACACTTTGTTCCCGGGAACACTGACTGGGAATGCTCTGGGAGCGTCCCCTGCTACAGCTTTGATGGGTTTACTGGCAGGTCACAGGCATTCCGAGATAAAAGGGTTATGAAAGCCATCACTGAAATACGTTGATGATGTATTGACAAGTGTGTCCACTATGGCGCCAGTGGATCCAGGATAGTTACTCACAGGGACAGTGGCTTTATCTGTATTTGTCAATGCATCTCCTGAACAGATTGTACACAAACGTTAGTCACACACGCTTACTATACACACATATTTACCTGTAGTGACCCTGATGGCAATCTGCCCTTATTCTCCCCTTCCTCTTCCCACTGTCCTGTATATATATTGCCTACCTAGACTTTTCCCTAACGTAATGAGCATGTTTAACCTATCCTCTCCCAAGGACTATCTCCTACCATTTTTAAAACTGCGCCTGTCACTCCTACGAAAAACAAAAAACTGGCTTACACACAACCATTCTTGACAACTACTGGCCAATCTCTAACTTTCGGTTTTATTTCAAGGCCCTAGAGTGGATCATTTTCTCTCAAATACAACAATTTCAATTAGCCAATTGTTTCAGCCTCTCCAGTCTGGTTTTTGCCCTCTTCACAGCACAGAAACAGGTTAACTGAGGTCACCAACGATTTCCTTACATCTGCTGGTGCAGGTGCCCTCAACATCTTAATTCTATTAGACTTGAGTGCAGCCTTTGATATAGTGTGCACTAAAATTATTTTGTTCAGGTTGTATGAGTTGGGTGTCGAGGGTACTGCACTCTCTCTGCTTCAGTGTTACCACACAAACAGAATTAAATTCACTCACTAAATGGTTACATATCTGACACTTCCCCAGTCACACAAGGTGTTCCTCAGGGCTCTGTTCTGGGTCCCCTCATCTTCAATATCTTTATACCTCCACTTGGTCAAATCCTTAGACAATTCAATTGTAACTTACACTGCCATGCTGATGACACACAGATTTTCATCAGCGCCAAATCATCCGATAACCCACCTCTTGAAGACACTGAAAACTGTCTCTATAATCAACTAATGGACGCAGGACAACGATCTCAAGCTCAACAGCAATAAAATTATCTCCTCCTAACTGGCACCAAATCCACACTTCGTAAACTTGGCGATATCTCTCTCTCCCTTGATTGATGGCACTACAGTCTACCTCTCCCCTGAATGTTCACAACCTTGCCATCAAAATGGGCTTCACTCTCTCTTTTAACTCTCACATCAACAACATGGTGAGAATCTCCTACTTCCATCTTCCATCTTAATAACATAGCTAAAATCCGATTATCCCTCTCCCACAGTGCAGTTGCAACGCTCACTTACTCATTCATCTTCTCCCGCCTTGATTACGGCAATTCCCTTCTCGTCGGCATCAGTGCCACTTCACTCCATAAACTCCAAATGGTGCAGAACTCTGCTGCTCATCTCCTCACCTCAACCAAATCCTCTGAGCACAGAGCCCCTGTCCTCTTTGACCTCCACGGGCTGTCTGTCACAGCGCGTCAACAGAAAAATCCTTCTTAACTTTAAAGCTATGCTTACCCTGGCCCCTCCCAACTTTTTTTAACCTCCTCCAACTCTATCATCCTTCCTGGTCACTCGATCCTCCACAGCTGGTCAACTGGTCAGCCTCAAATCGAAATTTCAGAACTTTGGTAATCGAGCATTCTCTAGGGCAGCACCCAAATTATGGAACTCTCTCCCCACTAATTCACAATTCTATTTTACTATCAATCTTTCAGTCCCGCTTCCAAAAACATCTTTTCACTGTGGCCCAGCCATAATAACTGTGTTAAATAACCTGGTCCATCCCTCATCTGATATTCTGTTTTCTGTCTGTTGTTCTTGCGGTTGGTGTGTCATTGTCTGTTGCCATGTGTGCTGTTTACCATGTGAATTCTCTTTGGGTTCTAGAAAAGCGCTTCATAAATAGAATGTATTATTATTGTTATTATTACCCCTGGCGGTTTTTCTAATGATGCCGGACAGATATGGAGCTGGCAGAGTGTGAAGAGTAGAAGGAATAGCAGCAGCAACAGCTGTTGTTTTCCGTTCAGCGCCACCTGAGATCTGCAGAGCTCAGCACCCTGGACAGCTCCTCTGCTCCATAGCCGCCTGCCTGCCTGCTGGTTTGCCTGCCTGTCTGCCTGCCTCCAAGCCTGTCTGTCGGCCTGCGTGCCTCCATATTTACATGCAGCACATCAAACCACAAAAGAATACGTCAGTCATAATTGAAAAAAAAGCTTTCAATAATACAATACGTAATGCTGCCTGCCTTTCTGCCTCCCTCCTGCCCAGCCTGCCTGTCTGCCTGCCTCTCTCTCAGCCTGCCTATCTGCCTGCCTCTCTCTCAGCCTGCCTGTCTGCCTCTCTCAGCCTGCCTGTCTGCCTGCCTCTCTCTCAGCCTGCCTGTCTGCCTGCCTCTCTCTCAGCCTGCCTGTCGGCCTGCCTCTCTCTCAGCCTGCCTGTCTGCCTGCCTCTCTCTCAGCCTGCCTGTCTCTCACTCAGCCTGCCTGTCTACCTGTCTCTCTCCCTGTCTGCCTGCCTCTCTGTCTGTCTGTCTGTCTGTCTGTCTGTCTGTCTGTCTGTCTGTCTGTCTGTCTGTCTGTCTGTCTGTCTGTCTGTCTGTCTGTCTGTCTGTCTGTCTGTCTGTCTGTCTGTCTGTCTGTCTGTCTGTCTGTCTGTCTGTCTGTCTGTCTGTCTGTCTGTCTGTCTGTCTGTCTGTCTGTCTGTCTGCCTGCCTGCCTCCCTTCCTTCCAGCCTGCCCGTCTGTCCGCCTGCCTTCTTCCCAGCCTTCCTGTCTGCCTTCCTCCTTCCCAGCATGCCTGCATGCCTGCCTTCCTGCCTGGCTGCCTGCCCCCTGGCCTTCCCTCTCCAGCTGAGTCCTCTCCCTGTCTATACATAGCAGTGATGACTCTACATGCTCAGACCTTTACCACTGCAGTTCTCAACCCTGAACCTCTGCACATCTCCTCACAGGGAGACATCTCAACATCTAACAACACGTCGGCGCCTATACACACCCAAACAGGCATTGGCTAAATCCAAGTGCTCAACCTATAACCACATTATCTGTACACCAAATTATACAGTTTAAATTCCAACGTAATGTTTCACTTCAAAAAAAGTATTCAGAGCTCAACCCAATGAATCTCTACTTTAAGCCTTAGCACAGATTCAGCAATGTCAGCTAATATTTTGACAATGTTCCTCTCACCTCTGCCTGTGTTCTCTCCACAGGCATCTCATTCATAAAACAACAGGACAAGTACGGATAATCTAGTGTTTTTCTTGTGTGTGTGTGTGTGTGTGTGTTGTGCGCGCTTAGGACTATGGGCCATCTTTAAGTCAGTGCAGGGTTGAAAGAAGTACACTCAACCCAAAACAGGATACATCTAATTGAGAATACCCAGGCAGAGGTCGTGCACACAGTGTGTGTGTGTGTGTGTGTGTGTGTGTGTGTGTGTGTGTGTGTGCGTGCGTGTACGTCTTGCATAACCACCAGCTCCAGGAACAGGCTACCCTTAAGCTCCTTGCTCACAAGACAAATGTGATTCCGACCTCGGCGATCTGATTACTTGGTCTGCCTCAGCCAACCCTGCCAGCCGTACATCATCCCAAGTAATGCAAATGAAATCACATACTGCTCCTCTGTTTATATCTACCCAAATCCTCCCTTTACCTGGCATGAAATGTTGTCTCGAGTAATGAATTTCCTGCTCATCCTCTGGCGTGGTGGATCCCTTTGTCTAAGCAAGCAAAACTGTGGGATGGAGGGGGTCCAGGGCTGGCTATGGGATGGAGGGGTCCAGGGCTGGCTATGGGATGGAGGAGGTCCAGGGCTGGCTATGGGATGGAGGGGTCCAGGGTTGGCTATGGGACGGAGGGGGTCCAGGGCTGGCCACAGGCCTCCTACACTTTTTTGTTGTGGAGAGGGCCGAGGAGGAGGCAGGACAGGGAGGGGAGAGGTAAGGACAGTGAGGAGCGCGAGGTCAGCACAGAACGGGAAGGGGGCCGAGGTAGCAGTCAGCGGAGATTAACTTTCGCAGTGTAACGCACCTCCTCCTCTTCTCCCTCCTCTTCTCCCTCCTCCTCCTCCTCTGTCTCGCACTCCGTTACTCGTCATGGAAACCCCTCGCGTCACAGCCTCCCTGCCTTTGTGTTTTGCGTGTGTGTCATGTATGGCCGTGTTCCTAGCTGTATTTGTGTTTACATCGGTGTGTTTAGATGCGTGATGAAGGGGCTCCAGCTGCTGCTTGTGTGTGTGTGTGTGTGCGGGGGGGGGGGGGGGGGGGGGGGGGTCAAGGCAGTTTCAAAGGGGCCAGAGGAATATGCTCGGCCCCTGTTGAGAACAGCCAGGGCCTGGGGTAGGAGTACATGAGGGCAGTGGACTGTACCATTGGAGTGGGGGGTGGGGGTTGATGTGTCCAAGGCTACGCTGCGGAACATCAGGGAACGATGGGGGGGGGGCATTTTCCCTGGGGTTTGGAGAGGACTGTGAGTCTGCTGCACAGGGGCTTACCCTTGAATGGGGGTCTCCATAGAGACGCACGCCCAGTCACGTCACACTACACACGGCAAACGCTCACAGATGCATGCCCACATGCACTGGTTTTACAGTGTACACATGCACAAACAAACACACACACACACACACACACACACACACACACACACACACACACACACACACACACACACACACACAGACAGACCCACGCACCACGTGTCAGTCACCTAGTCAGCCAGTCAGGTAGCCAGCCAGTCAAGCAGTCATTCTGTCAGTCAGTCAGTTAGTCAGTCAGTCAGTCAGTCAGTTAGACAGTCTGTCAATCAGTCCTCCATTCAGCCAGTCAGTCAGTCAGCCAGTCAGTCAGTCAGTCAGCCAGTCAGTCAGTCAGTCAGTCAGTCAGCCGGTCAGCCAGTCAGTCAGCCGGCCAGCCAGTCAGCCAGTCAGCCAGCCAGTCAGCCAGTCAGTCAGCCAGTCAGTCAGCCAGTCAGTCAGCCAGTCAGTCAGCCAGTCAGTCAGCCAGTCCATCCGTCCGTCCGTCGTCCGTCCGTCCCTCACTTTCCTCTCTGGTGAGCGTGGCTCTATGACAGCTGAGGTGGTTATGGGTGGACAGGGCTGTCATGTCAGCTGTAGTCAAACAGGTCACGTCGAGTCTCTGCGGTGCGGCGTTCCCCCCTCCCCTCCCCTCCCCAACGCTCCCCACAGTGCTGAGGCCTGCTGGGCCTCTGTCTCCTGATAAATGATTCAGACCCTGCTACCTACACACCGTCTACTGGGGCACGTCAGAGAGAGGGAGGGAGGAGAGAGGAGGGAGACTGGGAGGAGCAGGAGGAGGAAAAGGTCAAAGGAGGGAAATGGCAGAGGAATGGAGGGAGAGGCGGTATTAAGGCTGAAAAAAACGACATAAAAAAATGGAGAAAAGGAGACTTGTCACACAGAGGACTGCAGTTTTACTACTGTAATGAAGGGAACGTTTGAGACAGAGCGATGACAAGTGGGGTGGTAGAGGGGGTCAGCAGCAAGTGGCTGGTGGTGAGGGGGTCACCATCTCTGTTGACCCAGGGAATCAGTGGGTCAACACCAGCAAAACACACAACACACAGGACCATCTTCTGCCTCCATTGACAGTTTTTTGCTGTCTCTGTCTCTGTCTCTGTCTCTGTCTCTGTCTCTGTCTCTGTCTCTGTCTCTGTCTCTGTCTCTGTCTCTGTCTCTGTCTCTGTCTCTGTCTCTGTCTCTGTCTCTGTCTCTGTCTCTGTCTCTGTCTCTGTCTCTGTCTCTGTCTCTGTCTCTGTCTCTGTCTCTGTCTCTGTCTCTGTCTCTGTCTCTGTCTCTGTCTCTCTGTCTCTCTGTCTCTCTGTCTCTCTGTCTCTCTGTCTCTCTTTCTTTGTTTGTTTGTTTCTTTTTTCTTTCTGTTCTTCATTCTATTCCTCTCCCAGACTGGGTCCTAATCTCTTTATCATCCTCCCTCTCAATCTTCGCCGCTCAAACGTTATTATTTGCAACACGTCTTGACTCGCGTCCCTTGCAGATCTCACCCTCTCTCTCCGTCCCTGTCCTCTCCGTCTTCTCCCCTCTTTCGGCCAATCCCCGTGTCTTGGTCTTGCTCTGTGTCCTGGAGAGAAGCAGTTAGGAGGCTGAGACAGCAGGAAGCCGCTCCCTCTTCTCGTCCTCAACACCGCTGGCTCAATGACACTAACGCTTCGGTGTGTTTGCCCTGAGTCAATGCATTACACACACACACACACACACACACACACACACACACACACACACACACACAAATGTGTACACACATACACACACTTGTGCACACACTCAGGCTCACACATTATGTGAGGAGGTGGGGGAGGGAGGGAGGATCCTGGAGTTGCTATAGAAACCCCTCTCTATTCCAGGTAGAGTAAAAAGCAGGCGCACATGCAGTCAGCCGCCTCGTGTGTGCCTTATCAGTCTACTTGTTTTCTCCCCATCTCCCTCACTCTGTCATACGTGCGCGCAAACACACACACACACACACACAGGCAAACACACACACACACACACACACACAGACAAACAGAATCTCACGCTCTCGAACATTAGGTTCTACCTGCTCATCAAACAGACCCACAGCGTGATTGGAGTGAACAAGTGGGTCAGGCAGATGGCTTTGTGTGTGCGCGTTTTGAAACACTGAACACACAAACACACAAAAGGATGGAAGTGACTACAAAACAGATCCGCACACAACACAATGCTATTAGCGCACAGTGACTTCTTCTAGAAGTTCCCCCCCCTACAAACCGATGTTCAACATAGAATGGCAGCAACATGGCACGGGCACCATGTGTGGGCCTGCGTGTAATGAAGTGTGTCTGTCATTCCTGTACCACGACACGGCCGTGTGCACGGGGGGCGTGCGCGTGTCCGTACATTAGCGTGCGGGCGCAGTCGGGAGCGTGAGAGATTAGTCAAGGCTGTCTTCTGGCTGGCAGACGATTTCTTCGCTAATCCCTAAGAGAAGAGCCAGGAAATACGCGTGGGACTCGAAATAGACAAATTTGGTCCACGCCCCCCTCCCCACACACACACACACACACACACTATCGCCCAACGCCCCATCCCACGCAACCCAGCACCCCCTCCAACCCCCCCCCCCCCCCCCCCCCCCCCCCACGCACACACACTCACACACACACACCCTGCACAACCTCCCATCCCCCCAACCCTAGTCTCCCTCCCCAACCTCCCCCCCCTCACCCTTCTGGCTTCCGGCAGTGCTCAGCTGCCACTGGGTCTCAGCGTGAAGACCAGGGAGAAGAGGGGGGAGAGGAAAAGGGGGAGGTGGACGCGCGGAGCTGCTCCGACCCTGTCGTGACGCTCCCTCCTGCCGAAGGTGGGCAGCCTAAGTCAGACGGACAATCCAGGGAGTGAGGGTAGACGCTGACGGATCGGGGGAGGCAGGCAGAGAGAGGGGAACAAAACGAGAAAGGGAGAGAGAGAGAGAGAGAGAGAGATAGGGGGAAAAGACAGGGAGGGGGAGAGAGGCAAAGAGATTGAGACAGAGAGGGGCGGGGGGGGGGGGGGGGTATGGGAGTGAGAGGGGTATATCAAAAGCGAGACACATACATTAAGACAGAAGTCTTCCTTTTGGAAGTGCTGCAGAGTGGGAGTTTCAACTGTGTACTGCTTCCCTCCCTCCCTCCCTCCCTCCTTCATTCCCCCCTCTTTCTCCCTTCATCTCTTGCTCACTGCCACACACCCACACAGACAGGCATACTGTAGGCATATGCAGAGAGCACACAAACACACGCGTAGAAACACACACCAAGCCCTCGCGACTCAAGGATTCATGAGCAGGTGTGTGTGACTGACAGTACAGTAATTGCTTTAGTTTCAGCTTATGAAAAAAAAAAAACTGTCTTGGCCAAGAAATAAGCCAGCTGCCAGCTGGTAAAACATATTGATGCATGGATACACTTGCCAGTCAAACACTGGTTAAATAATGGTTACATTTTCTCTCTCTCTCTCTTTCTCTCTCTCTATCCTCTCCTTTCCTCGTGCAAACACTTTCTGTAGTCTGTTGTCTTCTCTACACAGCTAGGTCGTCAAACTCTGAAATGTCCGTATTTTTTGTGTAGCGTTAGGGGATCGATACGTGCACACACGTCAAGGCACACATGCCCTCAAAGCAGACGGAGACACTGCCTCAGGAAGATTGATCCCTATTGGCGAACAAGTGTCAATCACGCCGGGGAGCGGGGAGGGGTTCCCATCGTCTCCATGGCGACCGCATGGCCTCGGCTTCAGGGGCTGGCAGGTTCAGGTTACCAACCAACACCCAAAAGCTGCAGGCAGCAGCACAAACAAGCAAGCGCGCTATCTCTCCTTGTCTTCCTCACACACGCAAAAAACACGCACGACCACACACAGACACACACACATACACACACACACACACACACACACACACACACACACACACACACACGTACATGTGTACCTCCACTCGAGCATGTGTCAGTTACAACCGAGAACAACACAAAGCCGCAAGCGCACACTCACACCAACTGACCCCCATGTAGGAAAGGTTGCCGGCGCAGTGCATGGATCACCCGCCCCCCCCCCCCTCCCTCCCCCCCTCCCCACAACCCTTTTCCTTAAGTCACCAGACACAGCATGCAGGGGGGGCCTGCATGGGGACAGGCGGACCTCAGGACTGACCACTCCACCAGTAGCCAGGGCAAACAGGTGGCTGGGCCACGGTCCACCGACCAGGCTGGTCAATCTATTCCTCCCCGAAGAGACACCATGTACCATTCCCCCGTCCTTTCTCTCTCTCTCTTTCTGCCTGCCTCGCTCCCCCTCTCTTGCCATCTTTTTTCTCTCTCTCTCGCGCCCTGCCACGCAAGGCGAGGCTCCGCCGCGCCGCCTATGCTACAGTCACGCTAAAACACACTGCACACGTTAAGGCCTGAGCAAGACGAGCACTCTCACTCACATTCTCTCTCTCTCTCTCTCTCTCTCTCTCACACACACACACACACACACACACACACACACACACACACACGCGCTTACATCATTCTCAAGCAATATTCCCAGGCTGCCGGGAGGAGAGAGCGCAAAAGCAAGACAGAGGAAAGAGAGAGCGGGATGCCGGCCAGCCGTGGTCGGGGGATGGAAGGAGAGCGAGGCTGAGGAAAAGAGAGGAGGGCTGTTTACCTTGTCTGCTGGCTAACGCTGTAGCATGGTGGCTCTTTAGAAGCCGCTATGGTCTCGCTGCTCCCTCCTTCCTCTCCTCTCGTCTCTCCTCGGCTGCTCTGGGGCGTGGGGGGGTGGTGGGGGGGGTGTCAGCCGGCTGCAGCAGCAGCAGCATCACCGGCTCCTAAGCCTGCCTCTCTCTCTCTCTCTCTCTCTCTCTCTCTCTCTCTCTCTCTCTCTCTCTCTCTCTCTCTCTCTCTCTCTCTCTCTCTCTCTCTCTCTCTCTCTCTCTCTCTCTCTCTCTCTCTCTCTCTCTCTCTCTCTCTCTCTCTCTCTCTCTCTCTCTCTCTCTCTCTCTCTCTCTCTCTCTCTCTCTCTCTCTCTCTCTCTCTCTCTCTCTCTCTCTCTCTCTCTCTCTCTCTCTCTCTCTCTCTCTCTGTGTTCTCCGCCCCCCTGACACAATCACTCTCTCTCCCTCTCCCCTATTCCCCCTTTCTCCGGCTCGCTCCACCCCCAGCTTCGCTCCGCTTCCACCCTTACTCTCTCTCACGCTCTCTCTGGCTGCGCGCTGAGCTGCAGAATCTAAGTAGGCTGAATGAATCAAGCAGAAGCAGCAGCAGCAGCACTAGCGTTAGCAGCAGCACTAGCGTTAGCAGCAGCAGCAGATAGCATAACCGACCGTAGCGGGGGCAGCCATTGCAGCACTAGCGTTAGCAGTAGCAGATAGCATGGGGTTTTAGCAGTAGCAGATAGCATGGGGTTTTAGCAGTAGCAGATAGCATGGGGTTTTAGCAGTAGCAGATAGCATGGGGTTTTAGCAGTAGCAGATAGCATGGGGTTTTAGCAGTAGCAGATAGCATGGGGTTTTAGCATCCTCAAGAGCTTTCCACTGGCGATATACTGTTGTTGCCTGATGCTGCAAGGGGTGCATCCTTGCTGCTACAAAACATCTGATGTGGCTAGGCTTACCATTCAGGGGCTAACTGACTGACTGCTTGACTGACTGCCTGCCTGATTGCCTGACTGACTGAATTACAGGGATGCTTGATGAAGCAGGATAAAGGGTTGATGACATAACCTTCCACATTTCCCCCATCTTCCTATCTCATGTTGCCTTCTGTCACTCTACCTTTCCATTCATTAATTAATTCTCTCTCTCTCTCTCTCTCTCTCTCTCTCTCTCTCTCTCTCTCTCTCTCTCTCTCTCTCTCTCTCTCTCTCTCTCTCTCTCTCTCTCTCTCTCTCTCTCTCTCTCTCTCTCTCTCTCTCTCTCTCTCTCTCTCTCTCTCTCTCTCTCTCTCTCTCTCTCTCTCTCTCTCTCTCTCTCTCTCTCTCTCTCTCTCTCTCTCTCTCTCTCTCTCTCTCTCTCTCTCTCTCTCTCTCTCTCTCTCTCCTGGTTGATTTTCTCCGGGTCTAATTGGACATTGGACAGCGTACTGATGGATGCTGCTCTCCCACCGGCATACACACCAGGTTAATTGTGAACATGCTAACGGTGCATTCAGCCCGTGGCCACAGAGTAGAGTACACACCGCAGGACTGATGAATGGGAGAGTGTGCATCCCATCTCTTCTTGGCCTCTCTTTGTGTGTGTGTGTGTGTGTGTGTGTGTGTGTGTGTGTGTGTGTGTGTGTGCGCGCGCGCGTGCGTGCGTGTGTTTGCGTGTAGGGGCTTCACGAATGGACAGGCCGCAAGGCGCCATACCCTCCTTTAGGTAGAGCTCTGGGCAAAGGAAAGCTAGCGTAGAATGAAACGCCACAGCCTCGATCTTTACCCTTGGAGAGGTGAGGGTAAATAGAGAGGGAGAGAGAAGGCTACGCTGCTACCGGCAGGGATAATAGAATCAAACCATGAGAGCCTTACAGCGACGTGAAGAGAGCATTGAGTGGGAACAATCGAGGCATGAAAGGATAGGCCTTATTAGGCGGCGAGGTAAGAACCTTTTGCACATCACTGCCGTACGCTTGACTGCTAGATTAATCTAGCCACCCTGTTATGTTTGTTGATGTTGATCTTTGCCATCCTGTTTGGAAGCTGTAATCCTCAACAGCTTTTCACACCAATGGTATCAGCAACCCCCCCCCCCCCCCCCCCCCCTACTTAGACACACACACACACACACTAACTAACTGCCTACTCATGATGAGTGATGACTATCGTATTGGCTCAATCACGGTGTGTGTGTGTGTGTGTGTGTGTGTGTGTGTGTGTGTGTAACCAGCCTTAGGTCCTCATATGACTTAATCCGATGAGGATTAGGTTTTTAAATTAATCCAGGAAGGCCCTACATTTCTATAGTGTCATATTTTTAGCACATTCTGACAGCAGCGTGACTGAAAGCCATGGTTGTGCTCTAATAGTTATTTCTCTCTGTTTATTCATGCTAGCATAACTATCCTCTCTTTCCTGTCTGTCCAAATCCCAACGTCTATTTTGGTTGTCTTTTATTGCTCTCTCTCTCCTCCCGCCCAACTATTTTCTAATTCCTGACGTTCGTGTGTTTTTTGTCTCTCTCTTTTTTTTCTCTTTCTCTCTGGGGTCGTTTCAGACGTCGTTCCCAACTCAGGGAAGAGAAAGGTAGAGGCAGTTGCCACGGTAACGCAGCCCTTAAATACTTCCTGGGTCATCTTGACGACTGGGTCATCAAACAGGGCTCTTTTTTAGAAGGGCAGCAGCTTGGGAACATTTCAGTATGGACACATAGCCATCTTCTGTGGCTTAGCCCCTGGCCGGCATGCCCTCTCTGGACGTCATAGCAACCTGATGGTTCCCACGGGCACCAGTTAGTCAATGAATTACCGTCCTGTGTGGTTTTTTTTTTATGTTTTTTCACCTAACAGCTAGAACCTGACCTAGATTCTAGCATATACTTTGGTAGCAATCAGGTATCTGATCAAACAGACGCCTAGATAGGCCAGTTGAAGAGATAGATTTGTATCACTAACGCTGTGGTAGACTGGGGAAGTGCGTAAACAACTGGGATAGCGGACGGTACTTCCTTTCGGACAGATTCTGTACGTGCTCCTTCTATTGGACAACTCATTTGTCGACTTTTCTCGACTGTCAAAATGCCAGCCTAACCTAGCAACACCACTTGGATTGGGATTGTGGGAAACAAATGAGGAGCCACCTTCAAGTTTTGAACGTCTCCTTCCAAATTGCACGCCGCTTTAGCCCCGTGAAGATAAATCGTCATGACGGCTCGGCTACGCAAGTCTAACATTGTGGGAACCTGTAACTACGTAGAGGAAACCAACCAACACAATATCTACTGTGGAGTATTTAGAATACAGATTATTTATTGACCTCCCTGTATTTAAACTAGGTTTTTACAACTCTACCCAGGGCTGTCAGTAAAAACACGACCTACACTTGACACATCCAATAAAATGTAGGGGCCTCTCACAAAAACATTTAAAAAGATCTATAAAATATAACATGTTACGTTGGCCCAGGTTTGTCTGTGGCTTATCCCAATGGTGCACTGGCAGTCCGTAAAGACACATCCCCATATTAAAGCCCAGTGTCTCAGGGACCTGTGTGTGTGCCTGGAACGAGCTCTGCAAATCTCTGTGATTTGATTATGGGATGGCCGAGTCCACCCCGATACACATCAAATCAGCCCGGATGACAGCGGACATAGGCAGCCAGCAGCCCTGAGCTCAGACCTGTGGCCTCGCTCAACCCTGGCTGGCTGGCTGGCATTCTGACTGGCTGAAACTCTGGCTGGATGGCATTCTGACTGGCTGAACTTCTGGCTGGATGGCATTCTGGCTGGCAGGCAGGCAGGCTGGTAGAGGAGGGCAGAGGTGGGCGTAGGGCAGGGATAAAAGGAGGCAGCGAGGGATAAACAAAAAGAGAGGGAAAGTCGATTTGGACGAACGGAGAGGAATAAAAAACAAAGAGAAGAAAACAGGAGAGCGGAGAATAACAGAAGGAGAAAAAAGGGGCTGAGAAAAGAAGGAGACGGGGGCAGAAGAGGCAAGTCAGCAGATGGATCTGACCAGAGGGGAGCGGGCACGGTCTGCGGGCACATACCCAGTCTAGCACTTATCCCCAGGGGTTTAATAGCTTATTATGTGAGCAAATGTGCACATAAAATGAGTCGACAGCTATTCTGAGTCAATGCGCGACAGCAGAACAGACATGAGTCTACTCAACTCCATACAAATGAAAAATGAATATGGTTTAATTATAATTTCACACACTTTTGTATATAATGTATATATATATATATATATATATACAGTATACATATATATATATATATATATATATATATATATATATATATATATATATTATATATATATATATATATATATATATATATATATATATATATATATATACACACACACACAGGGTTTATATCAAAACCTATGAGACAAGACATAAAATTGAGTGGGGAGGAGGATGAGGTTATGGGGGCTCTATAAAAGACAGCCCGCTCTGAGCCAACTGAGAGAGCACCCACTGTCTGGGCCCAACTCAATTAGACAGAATAGACTACCTATACCCAAACCAACGCACGCACCATCCAACTGCCTAATGTCCCTAATGCTAATGTAGAGGCTGCAGTAACGAGGGCAATGTTAAAGTTTTTTTCTGTGGGTGGTTGTGGTGCTGAGGGCGACTTTCCCTGAACGCCACGCCACTGAATTACCATGGAATGACTATGTATCTAAGTGTTGTATCGCTACCCTGTGGTTTGGTTTTGACGTCTATGATTACAGCACCATTATGGGAGCTTTGTTATCCATGCCGTGCCCTAATAACCCCGACCACTGAACATCACCACCCTGTTATTAGTTCTTATTAATTAGCATCCCTTCCTGTTTGTATACAGACTGCCCTTTTCATTATCAATGACACAGCAGGGGCCAAAGCATTTACTAACACACACGCGCTCACCAGCAGAGGAGGCGTTGCCATAGGGATGGTGTCCGGGGAGACGGCTGAAGGCTTTTAGCGGGAGTGAGAAGCGCTCCCTTAACCCCCCCCACCACCCCTCCACCCCAACCTCTCCACACCCCAGCTTACCTTCACCACCCTCTCTGTTCTTTTGCTCTTCCTTAAAGACACACAGAAGGTCATTTCTCTCTCCGGGTTCCTTTTTTCTTTCCCCTACAGCTGTCCGTCGATGGGGGTCGCCAGGCAACAAGCGTCTGTGCCCAGAGCGGCGGAATGGTTCACAGAGACATCATCAGAGGGCTCTCTGTCTCTCAGCGCGCCCCCTTAGACTCTTGCTGCCAATCTGGCAACCCTGTCAGTCACTGTCAACACAGCTCCTCAGCCAACCTGGCAACCCGGAGAGCTGCGAGTGAGTCATAAGCTGCAGCATCTTAACCCCCTGAATAGGCAGCGCTCTTTCTGCACTGGGCTAGATAAATATTGCACTACGCTTTCAAGACAAAATGGCATGTTACAGGCAATTGGATGTATATGCCCACTGTATATGTTTGCACATACAGTGCATGAAGCACTCACACGCCATTGTGTACCATGATCATGGTAAATAAACACAAAACACCCACACACAAGCATCCATTTCTCCATCCAACATACTTAACACAATTGGCTGTACTGTGCTAGCAGTGCATTAACACAATCCCGTGTCTGAATTATTGATCGTGCATCTACATATTTCTCTACCATTCGGATCTGGGCATTAGAGCAGTATGCAACCAGTCATTCAGTCAGTCAGTCTGCCAAGCCAACCTGCCAGCCAGCAAGTCAGCAAGACAGCCAGTCAGCCGGTCAATCAGCCAGCCAGCTAGTCAACCAGCCAGCAAGTCAGTCAGCCAGTGAGACAGCTAGCCAGTCAACCAGTCAGTCAGCCAGCCAGCCAGTCACTCAGTCAGCAAGAAAGACTGCCAGTCAGACAGCCATTTAGGTGGAGTGTAGTGTAACGGCCATGCATTACTGCAACACATTGTACTGACCAGCAGAGGCATCACAATCACCGGGCTGGGATTGATGGCCCATCTGATTGTCAAGTCACGCAGATGCCAAGGAAACGACAGGCCATTGGCGTGACAACCGACGGCCCTGTGTCCGTCCTGAAGGGCCTCCGCGCCCATTGGGGGAAATTGATTCGTAGCCACCGAGGCTGACAACAGAAGCAGCCATTACTGCCTGTCACTTCCTCTTTGCCAATCTGTCCCCTCCCGCTCGTGCTACTGGGTTGGTTTCCAAGACGACGGTTCCCCCCTTACACCTCGTCGCCGGGGACCTTAGGGGGTCCCCATAGCATGTGCCCCTCTCCCTCTGACATGGAATCTACACAAACAAACAAACAAACAAACACACACACGCACACACACACACACACACGCACACACACACGCACACACACACGCACACACACACGCACACACACACACACACACACACACGGCCCTTCCCTCCCCTCTAGCTCGGAATTACATACGCTTACATGACTGCACAATCCACAGTGTCAGAAGACCGAGAGAGCGTCATGTGTGCAGGGAGCCACGCAGCCCAAGAACAGACGAGACGGAGAAACCCCGCCTTATACGAAGTGAGCCGGTCTCTGCCGCGTCTCCTTAATGTCCACCTTCCCTACAGGCAGTGATTACCATCTCCCCAAAGTAAACGCACCATAAACAGCGTGATAAAAGGTGATTAGGGCTGTAATCAATGCTTTCCTTGCTGGAGGGGGAAGATTGAGTGGGGGAGGAAACGATACCAAAGTGGAAGGCTGATATTGTCCTGTGCAGTGTGGTGCTGCTGGTGCTGTGGACTGAACGGAGACCAGGATGAAGAAGAGAGAGAGAGATATGAGAGGAGGACGGAAAGATTCAAAACGTGAGAGAAAGATAAAGCAGTATGAGAGAGAGAGAGAGAGAGAGACAGAGAGAAAGCTGACAGAGAGACTGCGAGAGTAGGTATGAGAGAGAGAGCTAAAAGAGAGACTGAGAATGTGTGTGTGTGTGTGTGAGGAGAAAGAGAGAGAGAGAGAGAGAGAGAGAGAGAGAGAGAGAGAGAGAGAGAGAGAGAGAGAGAGAGAGAGAGAGAGAGAGAGAGAGAGAGATAGAGAGAGAGACACTGTGTGATGGGTTTTGGAGGTGGACACAGAGCCAGAGAGAAAGAGAGAGGGGTGTTGTCCTCACCAGGGTCCTGTGCTGCTGTTTCTCCTGGCGGAGGGTGGCCACCTCTAGTTTGAGCGCCCGGTTCCTCTCCTCCAGCAGCTGGTAGCGCTGGCTCACCTCGGGGCCCGGCCGGCCCGCGCCGTGCTGGGGGGCGACCTCATGTCTCAGCTGCTCCACGGGCGGAGAGAAGAGGAAGAGGAGAGAGGACAGGAGTCAGGGTCTGCATGAGGATAGACCGCTGCCTGAGTCTGCGGAGGGCCATTTGGTCAGTGTTAGGTTTCGATGTTGTGTAGCGCGACATCAGCGAACTCCGGGCTCCGCATGCAGTTTGTTCTCGGTGGGCTGTTGATGTCAAGCGAACACCGTGTGCGAGAAACGGAGGCAGGCTGAAGGAGGGGGACATGTTTGGAAAGCAGAACAGAGACCTCGGGCAGGCCTGGCGAGACCGCTCGCCTGCTGGGATCGGCGCAGCTGATATCCTAATTGCCAACTGAGTGCTTGGGGCGACCGAAAATAAACATCACACGCCAGGCTGGGGGTGGGGGGTGGGGGGGGGGGGTGGGGGGGGGGGGGGGGGGGGGGGAGACTCACACCTCCCAATTTATCACCGGACCCTTTGTACACAGACTCTGACAGTCCCCTGGTGGCTGCCATACACAGGGAGGGCAGGCAGGGGCAGGAACAGGGCCATGTTCTGGGTCAGGCTGGAGGGAGAGCTCACACAGGGGACCAGGGATGCTCCCTTTGTCCCCGCCTGCTAGATTTAGACACCCTCGGATGAGCCGGCTTTCCGTGGCACCGTTTAAAACACTCCATCATCCCGGCCATGTGCTCGCCTTTGAGTGTGTGAGTGCGTGTCGAGGGGTGTAGATCTTGAGTGGCAGGCGGATGGCTTTTATTAAGCATGTAACTAAAATGACAGTTGGAATGGTCCGGTAAGTGGGCTGTATAAGATGACTCTACTTAATACTCGATGTAATTCCGAGCACCCACAAATCAGCATGGGAGTTGTGTTACCTGTGCATGTCCTACGCCAGTGTATAATACGCATAGGCTTCCCTGAGAGGGGCTGCCAACAGACCGCCATCACCTGGACAGGATCCACTGGCCCCCCACCCCCACAACCCCACCCCACCATGCACAGTGCTTTTGGGGGTTTTCCAAAATAGACACATTTTCACCATAGCCCCCTCAACGGAGCAATCGCCCATGTAGCGCATCGCTCTTAGAGCTTTTTCACAGATCCCTCACGCTCGCTCTGTCTTTCCCTCTCCCACTGTCTCTCGATGACTCACCCACTCCCTGGCTCGCTCAGTCCCATTCCCGCGTTTTTTCTCCGAAATAAGGGCACCACCTCCCTCCATTAGGCGTAGCGATGAGCAGGGTGGTTTGGACGGAGTTAGAGCATGTTTACTGTTTGCCTGAGCTCTTCTGTGAATCAATAATTACACAGGCCTTAAGCAACCAACAAACGGCTGCCATTGTTTCTGTTCAGTCCACGAGAGGGACCATTAAGATCGGAAGGCATACAAAGGCATGGAGAGAGACGCACAAAGTGCGACACACTTAACGACACAAGCGCACAGACACAAAGACACACACGAACAATGAGACGTATGCTCCAGACCACCTGTGACCAGCAGAAACACCACATACATAGAGCGGCCAGGCAGCAGTGGACCTGGCCCAGCACACAGACACAGACAGACTGACGGGTTGGCAGGGACGGAGACAAACGGGGAGAGTCTGCACATCCACGGCAAGACATCAGGCTGAGGGACAGCTAGGCCAAGCAAATGGCGTCATTGACGTAGACACCAACACCTCCCTTGCTAGCCAGTGGAGGAAAACAAGACACTCCTTTATATATTGCTGGTTTCAAAA
>CM030172.1:46739934-47107434 GCA_017639675.1 Aplochiton taeniatus
GCTCCAAGCCCTCGGATGGTACTACCCCTTCTGTTCTTTTGTGAAATGTATATGTTTAGACAGTTAGCTTATGCTAATCCTCGAACAATCAGCTTTCCTCAACTCTATGACTCTCAGACTGTTTCCCAGAACCCAGGACTAAATATCTTACAATGTGCGATATTGCCATAAATGATTGAGTATCCTCACCTTCCCAAAATGCCTTGTCAGATTTCTACAGGTCCAGGGTGGGAATTTAACTGGGAGGGCAGTCACAGCAACACTGGTAGAAGCAGGCGTGAAGGGCTAGCAGTTAGCTGCTTTCTGTGTACAACTGAAGCAGGGAAGGAGCGGAGAAAAAAAAACACTCTCTTCCACTCTGTTGCCTAGCAACCCTCTCCCTCTCATCCACCTCCTCCTCCTAACGTTTTATGTGAACCTTGCTAAGCGCGTTGGTTTCAAGGCAGAACGCAAGAAATCCCCAGGATTGGACGGCAATTTTGCAGCCACTCCCATAAAAACGACAGAGAAAATGAGGACGCTAGTTATCATTTGAGAAGAGGATGAGACCACACCTCCCGTGTGGATTCCATTGACCGTGTCACAGCAGTGATTCAGCCCCTGATTGGTGAATATAGACACCGGCTTTTTGACGTCAGCTGACGGAGTATTGATTGTTTTCTACTGTGCTTTGCTGCCCTCTCCTGGTCAGTTTTTCAGAAGCAAGGACTGACTTATGTGGAACTGTTCACCCCTGATACCCTAACTTGTTTTGCGCTTTAAAACCGAATCAATTTGAAAAGTAGTGTAACGTTTGAACAGCGGAGTGTAAACTATTGCTCATGAAGCTGTCAAGCTTACGGGGAGTGGCCATAAGCCATTGTAGGAGTTGTGAACCCAAAGGAAATGCAAGCACTGTCAATGGGAACGTTTGTTACCTTGCCCTTGGTGTGTTGGTGGTGTGTGTTCCCGGAGTTGATGATGGCTAGCTGCCTCTGGATCCACAGCAGCTCGGCCTGAGACTGTCTCAGCAGCTCCTCGATGCCAGCGGCTCTTCTGTGACCCCGCATGATGACCTGGCGCAAACTCACACACACGTTACATCATAAATCAAATAGACAACGAAATAAATACTTCACAGAAGCACCTTGCAGAAGTGCACATTTCTTTCTTCACTTCTCTTCTTTCATTCTCTTTCTCCTTCGCTACCCACACAAACACACAAATCTACAAAGTATAAACAAACATACTATGCAGAAACACGTAGGCATATCGTATGACATAATCACTAAAAGAGAAGTTAGTAAATATATATCCAACAGTGAAATGACTCACCTTTCATGGTAGATCACTTCGCTTGACACATACTGTGCTATCAGTCTGACAAGGGAGGTTTGGATTTTCTGACTACAAACCAAAACATTCCGTTCCGGGCTCAGTGCAAATCCTCACAGGCTATTAAATACAAATGAAGTTCACAGGGACAAGCTGCTGACGCCTGCTAAATCTAAAAAGACGAGTAAAAAAAAAATTGTTTTGGCCACCAGGCTAAACAAAACTCTTCTTACGCTGGCTGAAAACATTGCATTGCATACAGTCACGCACCCATATCTCCCTGCCCTGTTAGCATCGCTGAATATACTTCTCTGCATACATCTCTATGTCCACTACAACCTCCACATGGATGCTGCCCCGAGTGAGGCGACCAAGAGACAGTGTGTCCACAGCTACAGGCTGGGATTATTGATATGCTGGGCACTGTGTCTTTTTATTTTTTATTTTTGGTTCTCCACTCTGTAGTTACATAAGAGGGAGCGGGAGGGATTACTCTATCACAGGACCACAACGACAGGAGGAGCCGGGCAAGCCAGATTTTATCAGCCAATATTAAATCCCCACTCTCTCTTCTCCTGCGTCCCCCTGTGTCAAACTCAAACTCAAACACACACACACACACACACACACACACACACACACACACACACACACACCAGCGAGCAGCTGTATAGGGTGTTGTACTACAGGAGGGTTAAAGGGTTAATGCTGCTGAGGTATTAGAAGGATTAGACTAGGATGACAATGCACGCAGCACATTGCTTGATATGACCTCAGAGTGAAAGGTCACCAGCTTCTTCACGGAGCCTACCAGCATGTGAGACATTGTCACATGTCATGTTACATGGGACTTGAAAACTCGATTTGGAAGCAACGCAAGTTCAGAATGCACATAACATTGATATTACACCCACTACTCCAACCCACACCATGCTTGTCAGAATAAAACAAGTGTAACGTGACATCCAATTATTTGAAACATTTAAACCATAGCATAACATACACGGATATGAAATAGCAGATCTTTCCGCACGTATGTCCCTCGTGTCTTCTATGGTTTGAATGCACTAGAGGGCAGTCTGATCTGTCAATGCAAACTGTCCTTCTGGCTCATAGTGCTCATTGATTTTACACTTGCATACTGCAGTGTCCGGTTTTCTGTTGCTATCTTTTCTCCCTTAAACAAACACACACACACACACACACACACACACACCACACACACACACACACACACACACACACACACACACACACACATAGAGCCCCTGTAAAGTAGTTGATTTATGTGATACAGGGGAGTAATAATCATTGCAGGCTATTGCTGTCACATCGGAACGAATAAACAGTATATAGCTCCAGACTGAACCAAAGAGTGCATTTAAATCAATTGGACTTATACAGTAGGTCTATCCATGTTCAAATATGATATCCTGATTCAAATAAAATTAATAATACACTTGCCTTCCGCTATTAAAATATACAATACCCATTGTCCCACTGAGTCTCTCACAATGACATAAATGCACTTGGGGGCATTCAAATATGTCCTACAATGGAATCTTTCTGCTTCATCCCAAAGATTACCTACTTATAAACCGATAAGATCCGTGCATGGAATTACGACATCAGAGGCTGTTGCAGCTTCAGCACCCTGACAGTAAGGAGAAAAAGATGTCGAACTCTGGAGTTTTATTAGAAAGGGATTTTTTGGTCTACTTTATGTTGTTACTGATAATCTCTCTCTCTCTCTCTCTCTCTCTCTCTCTCTCTCTCTCACACACACACACACACACACACACACACACACACACACACACACACACACACACACACACACACACACACACACACATTTACTGAGCTTTTGAAACTGCTGACTTCAAGCTTCTGTCACCCAGCAGGGTTCCTGGGGAGTAGCAGGAGGTGAGCAGACGGTGTGAAACCATCATGCAACCCATCTATGCCCCAGTTTTGACACATCAGATAGAGCGGTGATGTCATGAGTCCTGATTCTTTTGCTACTCTACATGCTAATGTAACATTTCGAGGCAGGAGAGAGCAGGGTTTAACCATGTGCCCCTCCACCACATGTGGTCCCATACACCGCATAGCGCACACATACTCAATAACCTGCGCTCTACCTTAAGAGCCCCCACTACCGACCAAGCTGAGCCAGGTTTTAGAGGACCGTCTGACAGAGCATTGTGTGACCCACTTGAGCATGAGATTACTCTTCAGTTGCCAGGACAACATTACATACCAATTAGCTTGAGTATTTTGCCTGCCTTCCATTCATAAGAGAAAAATTGATATAAAAAGACAAGACAAAAATAATAAATAAACAAAAAACTATGATTCATGAGTCTTTAGAATTGAATGCAAGGAATTATTTTCAATTTAATTCAATATCACTGTATGGAAATGAAAGGCACTATAAGTTTGCTACACTATTACTAGGACATCCTCATTTAGAACATAATAATTTGTAAAACCTGTAAACAAAGTTCTTACCCGAGTGGATGTCAGTGCTCATCCCCCTCCATTCTCATTTCTTCTATCGGTTGTTTTCTCCCCCGTTGCTCACTGCTGGAGGCGACCAAGTTCTCCATGGCCTTGTGCTTCTCAGAAACAACGGCGGCTGGGATGAAGCTCAACAACAAAATCTGCTGATCTTGGCTGGCCTTCCATGCTGGACGCATTTATTGTTTTCGCACGCATGTGAGAACGTGTCACATCTCCACACAGCCCAGCCAGCTCTGCGGTTTCCATGGCTCCAACAGGGTGCTTTTGCGGTTTGTATGCGAGTGAGAGAAAGTGAGAGAGCGTGTGCGCTCGGCGTGTGTGTATAGCGTGTTGTTGACAGAAATTGTGCTGTGAAAGCTGCTCAAAGTGTGCGATATAGAAATCGTAACGTCCTGGCCACCAACGGCTGCTTGCGGTGAGACCATATGGCCCACTGGCACACAGACTGAGGAAAGAGACGGAAAGGAGCAAATAAATACCAATCTGGTGGGGTCTCTCACCTATCATTAGGACTACTGGGGACAAAGTCAACTCCCATTAGTCTCACAATGTCTAAATTAGGCTCTGATTAAAAAGTGTATTTTGAAAGGATAAACAGTATATAGCGAGGTCATATGATATATCATGTATAAGATATAAGTCACACATTGTGTACTCTGGATCCTTCATCCAGAATATATTCAGTGAGTCAACCAATCAACAAACCAGCAGATAAATGATGATTGACAGAACAATGATCATGGTAGTATGGGATAATCTCCACACCTTGACAACTACATCCCAAAGAATGTGGACAGGGGGCAGAGACCCAGCCAGAAAGGAGAAGAGGAAAAGGGTGTGGGAGGTTTCTATGAATAGAGCGTTGGCTTGGTTTGGTATGGCCTGGCGATGGTCCTCTCTCCAGTTCAGGGTTGTGAGAGACTATAAATACCAGCCCACCTCCTGAGCTGGGACTGTGGGATGGAGACACACTGGAACTCACACTGCAGGGAAGAGATGGACAGTGGAAAGAATGAAAGAGGGAGTGGAAGAAAAACATGCAAGGTAAACAAGCCCGCAGCACTTTCTGTTCTGGCTCTAAGGACTGGCCAATGGCTAAAGCCCAGATGGTGAAGGAAAAGAAAATTAGGAGCTGGCTCACAATCCAAAGACCCTTTGCAGACACAGAGAAGTGTAGTCATAGCAACACAATATATTATTTTGTCTTTGAACAGTATTATAAAAGGATAATATACAGAATAGTATAGAGTATTACATTCAAATGAATCTATATTTGTCTTTATTTTCCATGCAAAGTGTCACAGCAATGTACCCTAAAGGGACATTAAGACAGATCAGCTGGATTCACGACAAGTAACGTCATCTCTTGCAGAGTGGCAGTATTGACTGCAAACACAAATCTAGCAATTTGTTTTCAAGCCCCAAACCAATTCCCCTTGTAGTATGTACAAAGTCCTCGCCTTTTAAAATGGCATATTTATGCAAAGAATATGTGCTGGTTTCAGGCACGGCGCTGCACCAGGGCTAGGGGGGGGCTATAGCCCCGTCACAAAGGTGCGCAGCCCCAGTTAAGCATTTCGGTATTGTATATAGCTATTTTATTAAACATTATTTTCTTGGCATCCCTCGTATAGGTCAAGCTCCCCTTTTAACCCTGGTGCCGTGCCTGGCTGGTTTAAATCCTGTATTTTAACCAATATACCCACGTTGGTACCTGACTAGTGCAACAGAAGTAAATAAAAAAAAAAATTGGGCAAATTAAAAGGAGAAAAAAAAAATAATTATGTATCACATATCGTAGCTACTATGTTTAAGCACAGGTTCCTCTATTGAGCTATGATTTGTGCAACTGTGATGTTTTGGACACTCGGGTAAAGAGAGGGGCGGAGCTGTCAACTGATCACCATCTGGTGGTGAGTTGGGTCAGGTGGCCGGGGAAGCCTCTGGACAGACCTGGTAAGCCCAAACGTGTAGTGCGGGTGAACTGGGAACGTCTGGAGGAGGCCCCGGTACGGGAGGCCTTCAACTCACACCTCCGGCGGAGCTCCTCTTGCATCCCTGTGGGGGCTGGGGGCATAGAACCAGAGTGGGCAATGTTCAAAGCCTCCATTGCTAAAGCCGCGTCTGAGAGTTGTGGTCTCAAGGTCTTGGGTGCCTCAAGGGGCGGCAATCCCCGAACACCCAGGTGGACACCAGGGGTTAGGGGAGCCGTCCGACTGAAGAAGGAAGCCTTCCGGGATATGTTATCCCGGGGGACTCCGGAAGCAGTTGCAAGGTATCGACAGGCACGGAGGACTGCAGCCTCGGCGGTGGCAGAGGCGAAGCAGCGGGTGTGGGAGGAGTTCGGAGAAGCCATGGAGAAGGACTTTAGGCTGGCACCAAAGTTGTTCTGGAAAACCATCCGGCACCTCAGGAGGGGAAAGCAGGGAAGTATTCAAGCTGTATACAGCAAGGATGGGACGCTGCTGACTTCAACTGATCAGGTGATGGGACGGTGGAAGGAGCACTTTGAGGAACTCCTAAACCCGACAAATCCCACCTCTATGGTTGAGGCGGAGCTAGAGGATGATGGGGGATCAACGCCAATTTCCCTGGTGGAGGTCACTGAGGTAGTCAAACAACTCCACAGTGGCAAAGCCCCAGGGGTTGATGAGATCCGCCCTGAAATGCTGAAGGCTCTGGGTGTTGAGGGACTGTCATGGATGACACGTCTCATCAACATTGCGTGGAGGTCAGGAACAGCACCTAAGGAGTGGCAGACCGGGGTGGTGGTTCCCCTCTTCAAAAAGGGGGACCGGAGAGTGTGTGCCAATTATAGGGGCATCACATTACTCAGCCTCCCCGGGAAAGTTTACTCTAGGGTGTTGGAATGGAGGGTCCGGACGATGGTCGAACCTCGGATTGAAGAGGAACAATGCGGTTTCCGACCAGGGCGTGGAACAACGGACCAACTTTTTACTCTCGCAAGGATAATTAAATTACAACGATTCTACAGCGATGGGAGAGACTGAAGTTATCAAAAGCATTTGGTGGCATTTATTGACGCTAAAGGTGGAACTCATTAAGTTTACGGGGCAATTACTTTTTCAGTATGTTATAAGTGTTTTGTC
This sequence comes from Aplochiton taeniatus, assembly GCA_017639675.1. NCBI lineage: Eukaryota > Metazoa > Chordata > Actinopteri > Galaxiiformes > Galaxiidae > Aplochiton > Aplochiton taeniatus. The sequence goes on from CM030172.1 coordinate 46,746,885, forward strand.
ACATTTTTCAATCAACAAATTAAAGAATCATTTAAAAACGATATTTATATATATATATATATATATATAGTGTTGGGCAACTGTTAATTCAGGTTGTATTTGTCTTTGGATAGAGTTAGTTTTATGATCTGAAACAACTGAGTGTGGTAAATATGCAACTGTACACTGTACAAAAAGGCCTCCGCGTCAGTTATCTACACACTCTGCAAACAGTCAGTCAACAGTGTCATTTTACATGATCATCATCACAGCTGTTCAATTACTATGTCTGAATAAATAGCACATACAAAACAAAGGACTATGAATCTATAAAACATACAAACTATAAACATTCTAATATAGTTTAGCGCTAAAGTTAAAAAGCTTAACAACTCTTTAGACAGAATGGCAATGGAAAATGTAACAACATATGTAAGGAGTCAAGTCACTTAGTACTGGAACAATACAGCAAAACTACTCTATAAAGGTTGGAGTTGCATAAACATACAACAGCAAGGGGAATAGTTAGAGAAACATCCAAGTGATCCATGGTACCAGTGAAATTAGGATATTAGACTGAAATAAGAGGTCTGTCCTGATGATGGGCTGGCTGGCTGTTTAAAGTCAGTGTTCTGGAGCATGTGAAGAGTTACAGCACCTTCTCCTGGTGGTTGGTGTAAGTGCAGGGATCAGTCTCCGCGTTTAATCCAGGACCCTCCCTCTCTGTGCAAGTGAATAACCATCAAAGGCCTTGGATTCATTCAGAGAGGAGTTGCTGGCATAGTCCAATTGAGTCCAACTTTAACGCTTATGGTTGCATTTTACATGGATAGTTATTTTTGGAGTAAAAAAAGAAAAAGATTTAGCCCAATGGTTACAACCAGGATCACGATAGCAGCAGCGAGACAGATCTTGAGATAAGGAGTGTTATCTAGGAGTCGTGGTGGCAGTGGGAGAAGAGGGCAGGTGGTCAAAAGAAAAAAGACAAACAGACCGTAAATTAAAATCAGCTGCGACGTTCAGAAATGCTACACATCAAAACCTTCAGCGAGTTTGTGAAAAAGTAATCGTTAAGGTTTGCCGTGAGGGCAGTTCATCGTTACCTATGGCCGAGGCAGGGGCTGAGGTTAGTTCTTAGGCAGGCCCACAGACAAACCCACAGCAAGTGCAATTACAGCCAGCACCACCAGAAGAATTAGGGCAATTATGACATACTTCTGCCGGAGACAAACAACAAAAGGCAAAATGGTTACGAGTTGTCACAAGCCACATGCTAAACATGTATACACTCAGTTAAGTCACTTAGATAACGCTTAAAAAAAAAAAACAATCCCTGAATGAAGTGGGTACTGATTCGCTAGTGAAAATATGTCAATCATAATATACGTTGATTGCAACTTTTTTTTATTCATTCACAACAAGTCTTTACATCTTTAAATCAACACACAAACACAGTGCTAATCTTCCACAGCCAGTCAAGGGAAACATGTAAACACGCCACTGTAGGCGTGCGTGCGTGCGTGGGTTCTGTCTCATTGGACAGCCCGATTGAGCGCAAGGCAATTTGCCGCCGCATCCATAAATCTGTCCGAACGTTCCGGAGGGCGATATTGGCTTTGCAGCCATAAAGTTGGTTGGCGGACTTTGAACTGGACATTGGTTTACGGTGTTAGCTCTAAGGGGCGGTGGTGCCATGAAGCTGGGCTACCCCCGGGCCCTCAGGCAGATCGGGCGTCTGGTCAGCGGTGATCGCACCGGTGGTCGTAGGTGCAGAATGAAGAGCAGGACTGGGGTGGGTGGTCTTGAACAGTCTGGGGAAACTAGGGAGCAGCCTTACCCTCCGCGCACTCTTCTGGTAGCGCACCGCCTTCTTGGTCTCCCCTTTGGCTGAGGCCACATACTCTGTGGCGTTGCTCACGTTGTTCTCTATGTTGTTCAGCATCTCCCCCTGGTGGACAAAACAAGACAGCTGGACTACAGGAAACAAAGCATTTCTACAGAGCCGGTGAGTGTAGTTACAATCGAATGAAAGAAGGATGATACAGGAGCATAAGTAACCAACAGCTGTCATAAAAAAAAACCTGGATAAACGGTACCAGTCAAACGTCTGGACACACTTTCTCATTCTAGTTTTGAATTCAGCTGGCTACTAACAGTCAAAGAAAATTAACAAAAACTAACACCTATGTGGGCTTTAGAGAAAGAGAAACACATGGAAACAGAGATGGCATATGCCCCGTCTTTTATCAGTGAGGTTTAAAAAAGACATGAATAAAAATCCATTCCTTTTTTTACAAATTCATTTCTTTTCTTTTTGGTTAACCTTCGTTGGGCCCAATTTATTCGGAGCATGGGAGCACTTTTACGGATGAATAAATCCCTTTATAACGTGCAGATATCAAGTGATGAACGAGAAAATCCCAAATCCCCTTTCTCATTCCAGAGTTGACCTCTGCAGCCTCTGACCTGGGACTGCACCAGCATGGCCATGTCCACAAACATCTCGTGCAGCTCTCTGATGCTGGACTCCAGGCGGAGGATGTCTTCGTGGCGAGACTCGATCTCATCCAGCGCCTGCTGTGTGATACGAGCATCCAGGACGATCTGGGGGGGGGGGGGGGGGGGGGGGGGCAAAAAGCCACCAACTTAATTAACCTTCGGCCTTTTATGAACCCTATGCGTTTTAAATAGAGCATTTAGGAGCAGTGGTTGGTGTGATGTCATTTTGACAGAAATGTAATCTGCGTTGTTCCATCAAGAGAGTTGAGGAGACAAAGACTTCTCAGGATATGAAGTGTTAAAAGTGCGTGTGTTAGAGGAGCCTTAGTGCAGGACATTGTAGTGTGTAGCTACTGTTCACTAACATCGGAAGTGAAGATGGAAGGGTTGTTGCTCAGCAGAATATCCTCCAGCTCTTCATCTGTGGTAACCTTACCCGCTGCAGAGGGAATTGATATCAATAAACAGTCAAAATGAAGTAATTACTAAAACTTGGCATTTCATATTGCAGCTATACATGACCTACCTTACTTATGACTCAGATAAATTAAAGTGTGTATTAATAAACACTGTATATTTTTTACTTTTATTTGTTATGGTTGTGGACTGATTATCATCCAAAACACGTTGTGATCAGGTTCACTGTGCAAATATTCCCCATTGTTACACCGCAAGCGTACATTGGCTTTGGCCTGTCACCCGACCCCTCCCCCCGACAACCTCAGGCAATTGTCGCCATGGGAACACTAACACAGGTGTCTCCTGTTGCGAGCTCGTCTTTCAGCTCTGCATGGGAGTGGCTAGGGCTTCCCAGCTTTTTTTTTATCAACTAAGAGCACGACATGACGTGACATGAGATGAACAAAGGAAACCGGTGGTGCTTGAGCCAACACTAAGCAATGGGACATCAGATTATGTGTGCATCGAGTGTGTGTGTGTGTGTGTGTGTGTGTGTCCGTCCACTCACTTATTTCCAGCTGCCTCTGAATTCGTGCTTTAGATTTCTCCCTGAACCGCACCTGTGTCTCATTGTAGCCAGTCATGACATCCACAAACCACCTGGTCAGGTTGGCATACTAAAAGCAGGAAATATAGATATAGCTGAGGCAAAACACAATCAGAACAAATAGAAACCCATGTTACCTAGATATCTGATGGATTTAATCTAGGGTTGACTTTGTACCTGGTTCTTCTGAATGCGCTGATCTACTGAGGCACTGTCTGCATTTTCTTCTTGGGACAGACTGTCTTGCATGGCTGAAAACACACAGTACGCCATACATTGTGGGTATAAGTACGCGCAGCGCAGCGCAGCGCAACACACACACACACACACACACACACACACACACACACACACACACACACACACACACACACACACACACACACACACACACACACACACACACACACAATGCAAAACTCTTAATAAGCACTAACAAAAAACAGGCCCCCCATCAACATTATGCTGAAGCACACAGAGGCAGTTTGTTGGGTAAACACTCCATGCTACGGGTAGTTGATGTCTTATCTCTATTGCTAGTAGAAGGGGGAAGGGTCATATGTTTCCAGGTGAATTTGTTCACCTATTACCAAGGGAGCTCAAAAGTACCTTTCCTTTTCAGCTTATTTGCAATTCAAATTGACATGGACTTTGCTCAAACCAAGGGAGTTTTCCTTTCCTTCCTCATGCACTGCATATAACCTAAACGCGGGATGTCTTCATAACAGGACATTCAAATCAATACACACTTTTTAATTTGGCCCGCACGGCGTTGGCGTTAGTCCTGATATCATTTGTAAGGTGCTCCAGCTCATCTTTGGTCCCTGAGAAAGAGATAAAATTATAGGTCATTGTTTTTAAACATTAAGTAGTAGCCACTCCAATAGAATCCATGTTTCTCATCCACAGGGCACAGAGAAACCCAAGGAATTGGCATTATGAGCAGACATTACACAAACAGTTAAAATGTAATACTGTTGAGCCATAATATTGAGGCAGAACTAGAGTGATGTTGATCTGCTAAATTTAGTCTGTCATCCGCCTCCATCTACCGAGTACCGACGTGAAACTAAGGGAAAGATCATGGAAAAGGAAAGTCCTGTTTCTATGCCTATGTATGATTGGGATTGTGAGAGTGTGTTGTGTGTGTGTGTGTGTGTGTGTGTGTGTGTGTGTGTGTGTGTGTGTGTGTGTGTTAGGTTGACGTGCCACGGTGGATTTAAACCAGTCAACCTCAAACCTAAAGGCTACTTAATAGAGTCAATACTGTCACTCAAAACCCCTCTATTATAAGGAAAACCTAGATGCCTTTCCTGAAACTGATCATCACATAGTATTGTCTTGTTTTGGTGTGAGATCAAATCATTCTAGCGACTAAGCCAAATATTATGCTGAAGATGATGGAAATGGGCTGCCTTTAAATATGTATGAGTTACGCCCACACGTGTTCACCACATTTGCATTTATTATGGAATGTCTTCCTAGTTAACAACTCAAGGCAATGATTTCCAAAAAGGTCATCGGAAAAATTAAAAGTCCAATCCTCCGCCGCGTAACAAATACGTAGAGTTTCGTGAACACTGACTGACTGACTGACTGACTGACTGACTGACTGACTGACTGACTGACTGACTGACTGACTGACTCCCCCCCGAGAAGCGAGAGAAGCAGGCTAGAGGCGTACTCACGCTGCTCAGGGTTAGGGGCAGTAAGGATGGCACTGTGCTTCTTCCCCACCTCTTCCACCTGAGAGGAGATCTTCCCAACTAAGGCTCGAACTTCCTCCACCTGCCATATAACAAAAAAAAACACAAACTGTATCAATGTATTTGTTCAACTAGTACTCATAATGGCAGTGGAACAGAATTAATTAACTTGAAATACCTTTCCTCTAATGACTAAATAAGTAAAGACAATAAACAGAAGAAAAGTTCAAGGAAACACAGCTCTAATATGAAAAACATGCAAATTCATATGCAGATTTCAGACATCCCATACCATTTTGAAAAATCCTTCCATTTGGATATTATTCTCTGCTGTGACAGTAACATCACCCACATTGTTGCTGTTCTGTGAATAACACAATTTAGTTACATTAGGGTATGCGTTGGAACAGCTTTGTAGTATTATCTAAAATGCGGATTAAAGCGACCCACCCCTCTGTAAGCAATCATACAGTTCTAAGTAGGCCGGGTTTAGCTAGCTAAACAGGCTAAACGAGACAACGTTTTAAAGAGTGCAACAGAAAATATTACAGCCTTAAAAACAAACGTGGACAAGACTGGGACTTTTGACTCATTAAGCCTAACTATATGACATTCATGAAAGTTTTACTTTTAGGTTTAGAATCAAGTGCTGTCTTTTCACATCGTTTGTGTAAGATAGATACTTACGACTGTCAAGTCTGCCAAACGGTCCCTCATCACACGCAATTTCTTACTGGCACCTTACTTTCTTTAACGCAACCAAATAATCCAGCCTAATACGGATTCAGCAACATACCGTCGACATTTTTTCTTTAGATTAACAAAATTGTATTCCTTATTTCTGAGAATTGTTGCGAAGTAGGCTAGTCAGTGAAGACAATTCGTCATTAGCTTCTGCTGTTCTGTGAGCGCGTAAGTAAGCAGGCGTGGTCATCGCCACCGCCCCACATTGCAACTGTTGTCATACAGGTGAGCTCCGAGTCTGACAATGCATAAAGTATCGAACTGTCAAATACACCCTAAAAGTCGATACATTTTTAATCAGGTTGCTCCCAAAAATATTTATCAAGAACTTCAAGCATGGCGTGAATATCTTTTCCTTTTTTTCTTTTTTTCTTCCTGGTTGCTTCTGCGTTCTACCACTCGAGCTGTGTTACCTGTGTGTAGTAGATGGCCTGCGCACTTTCTCGACCTGGGGGACAGGTTGTCCATTTTGAGTGTCTACAGTATAAAAGGAAGTTTCTCTTCATATTCTCATGATGTGAGATCTTTAGCTAAGGACACCAGATAATAAAAAGACAAAAGGCCAATCAAGCAAAGGATGCTCCTGTGTGATATAATTATTATTATAATGTATTATATAATGTTATAATAAATATAATTCAGGCACCTTCTAAGACTTACATTTTTCAGCCCAACTAAGCTCAGGGTAGCCTGTACTCCAGTGTATTGACACCTACATTTTAATTAAGCCTAACAAAGGAACACAAATTATTCTTATTGAGTGTATATATATATATATATATATATATATGTATATGTATGTATGTATGTATGTATGTATGTATGTATGTATATATATATATATATATATATATATGCATTGAATTTTCCTGCCAGGAAAGCTCACAGGGTCTTTAAATTAATGCCAATTATACTCCCCTGAAAGACGTAGTAACACCTGGACGGAGTGCATGAGCAATTCTCCAATTCAATGAACACCATAATTTGCCTTCCCATGGCCTGCTATTAATTCCAGGCATTAATCAGTGGCTAATTACTGATTAGCAGACCAATGGCCCACACTGTGTAAAGCAGTATTCAGGGCGCCAGCCAGACTTGCTAACGCTAAAGCGGCTAATTGCATTGGATTTGTAATTTTGGGTTCAGCTGGTGGGCCAAATTGAGCTGGGCATGTGGTGTTGTCTTGGCCTTAGCCTCCACAACTCAAGCTACCACTCTATGGGGTAGCAGTGGCAGACCATGCAGACTGCTCCCTCCCTCCCCCCAGATAATAATGCCTTAATTGTGCCAGAGATGGTTCCTGACCACTTAACCACACTGTAATGTACTGCTGTTGGAAAAATGACTCATGTCAGTCGGGTCCCTCGTAGGCTGACACGTCACTTTAACGGTGGTGGTAAGGATAATGACCATTAAAGGAAGGAGGCGAAGGAGCAGAACATTTTCATTCAGTTTTCTATTAACATAATTTGGTTTAAGAACCCACTAATCTATTTTGGGTGTGTTTGTGTATACTGTATCGTTTGTTAGGCTAATTCTATTCCAGTTTCTCCTCTCTCAGTGGTAGTGCTTGTTTTCTCCGCAGTCTAAATCAATAATGCATGGTGAGCTGGCAGGCTTGGCAGTGTCCTGCTGCAGCATAGAAAAGGCAGCCTGGCATTGCCAGGAGTGGTCTGGAGAACCGTCTGATCCCATCTATGCTAATAACCATGAGGCAAAGGGTTAATGGTAAAGCAGGTCTGGAAACAATGGGCAAGAGCAAAGGCATGTGCCTTTTGGGAGATTGGTCTAAGTCCAAGCCAAATCTGTATTTAATAAGTAGCACATAGACTGCTGTATTAAATAATTTTGCTATGGCAAACATGTCTTAAAAAGTGAAGTATGTTTGAGTGGTGAAGATATGAGGAATAATGAGGAACTTTGTGTTGGCTCAAAGCCTCCTCCACTAATAACTGCTGTTGAGATCCCCTTAGGAGCTAGGCTTAAGAGCCAATTTATGATTATTTGAAAGAAAAGGCAAAACAAATGTGAATCCAGCGGGGTCTTTTTTAATATAACCACAGAAATAAGCTGACGGTGTTTACAGTGTCTATACCTTCAGCCATGGCACGCAGGTTAACATAAGGGTGCTTAATTATAGCCAACTAAAACACACTTGTGCCTTGGGGAGTTTTGACACAGAGGTGTTCCTTTTGTTGGGTCCAGATTTCAGACTATATTACTACTACTAGATTATGGGCTCCACCTGTAATTACATTGGGTGATTAAACCCTGCTTGGGTTGGCATTGTGACCGTGTTCCAATATCTCTTAGCTCACTCCACCTAGCTCCTCCACTATATTGCCCATTGTACTCCCTATTATACAATGAACACATTTAATCCTCTATTAAAATACCATTACCAGGATGTGTGTTCCCAGGCAGGAGTGGGTGAGAGAGTCAATGAAAGCCCACACAGACCTCTTGTCCCAGGTGGAGGTTTTTACTGTCTGCTCAGGCTAGACTCAGGGATGGGCGTGACTGGAGGGCTGTTCGGATGCAAGGCCCCGGGAGTCCGTCTCTGAACAGTTGCTTTGAGCCAAGAATCGACATATTAAGGACACATGTCAAGTGAGAGTACACAAATGAACGGTGGATGTGCACAGACTTCACTGTCAGTCAGGTGTTTGGGAGATCTTTGATATGCCAAGTCAATCAGAGTACAATATTTATGCTGTGTGGACTGCCCTTGAAAAAGAAATCACAACCTCTCTGATTTCTTTGCAACTTTTCTTTTTCCAAACATCCCATGTGACCTGCTGCCAGTATCCTTGGCAATCGACTAATACAGCATTACACTTGACTAATTAGCGGTTTGTGCTAACCCAAGAAACGGGTGGTGGTGAGTCCATGATGAGTTTGATGGCCATTCTCATTGGACATAATGGCCAATGCAGTGTTTGGCTTTAATTGAAATGTATTATTATATGAATTCTTTATTTATCCAGGAGGAATCACATAGAGATTGAAAACCTCTTTACGTACTTCATGAATCTTTCAGATACATTCATTAACACCCAGCCAGCGTTTCAACAGTGTAGCTGCGCTGAGTCTCCTAAGAAGAGGAATTGTTTAGAATGTCATCACAGCAAGCCATAGACAATCAGCATTGTGAGCACTGAGCTCCTTTTGAAAAGAATCCCTTCTCCAAATCAATTAACAGAGTGAAACGATTCGAGTGCTAAGCTGCAGTGGGGCAGCGGACCACGCTGAGTACTAAACATATCCGAGGATAATAGAGTGTGCCCAGGGTACATCTGCAGGACGTAGCGAAAAGCTAGCTTTAAATCTCATGAAACCTTTCTCTTTGCTTAGTGGATGGTTAGCAGGCCCCATTTCTGCCCAGTCACTTCTCAATGATCTGCTGCACATTTTAGACGGGAGGGTTTAATCCTGATGATTGACTGGTGTTATTTACACTGTATTACCTATTAGCTTAGCAGACAGACTCATCCTCATAGAGTTAAGCTGCTACAACTCTATGATTGATTCTTCTTTATAGTAGGGTATTAGCGGAGCTTCTGGCTCTAAGAACCCTCATCACAAGGAGCGTGGGGGGGGGGGGGGCTTGGTCTTGGGCTCCTTCTCAACAATGTCTTGGAGGATGACAGTGAGAAGCTGAAACAGACATCACCAAAGCTCCAAGAGCTGTGGTGCATTATGAGAAATACACACGTTCAGATTAATGTATTTGAGGCTTTTCTGGTATTGAAGTGCTTGCTAGGACATAGCCTCTACAAAACATTTCTCCTCATTCTTAAAAGTGGTCCGGCTATGAACTTTTAGATGGCAAGTCTGCTTCAATAATGTACACTAGATGGCAGTCTTGTTTTAACACAGTCTCCATCAATGTTACCGAAGCCCAAGTTTGAACCAGTAGTGATCATGTAATTGCCATTACTTACTTTGGTTCACTTATCTATCATGGTCAAGCTGGAATTAATGTAACTCGGTTTCGCCATGATCAACAGTCCAAAAAATCTTCATATCTAGTTTGTCAAGCCAATGTCTCTCATGCGCTGGTTAAAGCCTACTAAATCACATTGACATGGAATTGGAGAGCGAATTTGAGTTAAGTACAAATCATTTAAAACTACTAGAATTGGTTCAAATGATGTGGCTTACCACCATGAATGGTGTTCAGGACTACACTATACCATGCAAGGTAAAGCTAAGCAAATACGCCAGACCCCTTGAGAATACACCTGACGTCTTAATTCAGTTGAGCCCTTTTATAAAAGCCTGAAATATTAAAAAAAACTGTATAAAAGTGAGAGCTGGAAAAAGTGAAATCTGCCTTAACCTCTACACTGTGAGAGTTTGATAACAGTGAAGATTTCCTACTAGGTATTTTTTATGATTCTACAGGGGCTACCACTCCTGAAGACCATCAAAAAGACTGTCAGCCATGAATTGGAAACTTAATTAGAGAGTAAATTGGCTAAATTCACAAAATGAGCTGGTGACATGCTGTAGCAGTGCTGACAGAAGAACTCAGCCGACATAAAATAATATTCACTTACTCATTTGAGGTTTCCTCAATCAAACCCCTGACATAATGGAATGAATAGCGTGTCAACGAAGTTAGAGGTATTTTGTTGGAGATGTGATAGATGAAGAACATACAGAATTGGATACGTATGGTTAATATATCATCTCTTTTGTTTTGACCCGTTCCTTCAGAACCTTCAGACGTCTCCATATATAGCTTCCTCAGGCTGTTGAACATGGATGGTGCCATCACTTTCAGATCTACGCGATACGTGTCAGCTGGGAGTGTTGAGTGCCGTTGCCTCCGAAAGTCGACGGGATTGTGGGAAGAAATGTGTGCAGTTGCGGGGTCATGTTGTGGCAGCTGCCCTGTGGCTGTGAGGCTACACTCCGCTTCGGAGAGAATCTAATTAGTGAGCAGCAGCCTCATCCTCCTCTTCCATGCCAACAGGGCTAATAGCACCCTCTTCCATGGCCGGCTAATTATCAAGCAGAGAGGAGGGCGCTCTGATTATTCAAGATGTAACCCATGCCATGACATAACTTTCCCTGCTCACTTCAGGGGGGAACAAAACCACATTCGTTGCAGAAGATGCTATTTTCCAACTCCTGGGCAGGAAGACTCTCAGGTGACATTCTTCATTCGTTTTAAGCCACAGAAAAGCCCCAAAATACTTATTATATCCAATTTGATTTTGTATTAAGGGGAGTTGTTATGGCTGTATATATTACTCCCCTCACCTCATTATGCATTGTTTTCTAGCTCCATAATCAAAGCTGTCTAATGAAGTCCCAGCGGTGAGCAGACAGTCGTTGTTCCACCATTTTATTTGTCTCTCATCCCATCATTTTCTTTAATTATACCTTCATGGCCTCGCACATCTCCTATCTTTTATTCAATCTTCCCTAAGCAGTCTATTTTTGCCAGGCCCCCAGCCCCCCCTGGGACCCAGGGCGAATAAGGTTGATGGATCCATTTTTAAAGCACTCTGCACTCGTTCAAATCAGCCCAAGAGAGTGAAAGGGTCGTGGTGGGAGTAGATAATCAGACAGTAGATAATTATATAGCGAAATAGAGTGAGGTACAGTTTAAGGACGTGCTCATCAAATAGGCCATTTGTGAGGATGACAATCAGAGTAAAGGGCCTGGGAATTGGGTCTAGTCACCGGAAGTGTTCCTCCCACAGCCTGTAGGTGGCAGTGTGTCAACTTGCCAGGCAGAACTCATAATGAGTCGGGACCTGTGTCTCGTTCAACATCCCCCGGAACACCCACCCAGTCATGGCTGGAACAAAGCAGCTGGAGTAGATCTAATATAAAAGTGCTGCTTGTTAGGAAACAAAAGGACATAAACTCCCCTTTATTGCACAAAATCCGATCTTTAGATAACAGATAATTGTATCATCGCTCACATGGAGATGATGCTGCCATTTGATGAAAAGTATGCAAGCATATTTCTGTCGTTTGTGCGTTTGCAAAATGTATCACATCTGAAGCACCTTTTTCGGTGATTACATTTTAATTAAGTATTCTTAAGTTTGTTCATTACACATGTGGAGAGTTTGATTCTTGACTTTTTAGTTGTGACCAAGTGAATCTGCTGCTTATTATGTATACATACATCACCCCCATCATCAGAATAACTGAGAGAACTCTCTCTCTCTCTCTCTCTCTCTCTCTCTCTCTCTACTGGCACTTTAGATTTGGCAAGCACTGCATTACCATGTTTGTTTGTCACCATGTGTTTGTTACGTGGTGGTGTCTCTGTGTAGTGGATAGGAGCCCAAGGGCAAGGCTTAGCTGTCAGAACAACACAATAAAAGACATGGAGAAGAAGTGGGCTCAGGCTTAGGCCTTTCATACTCTGTCTGCATCCAAAACCTCCCTCTAACATCTACATGACTTGACAAGTAAACACAAAACATTAGGCTACAAACCATACATGCACGCACACACATACATGTACACTTATCTGCACCTAAAAAAAACAACAACAGATGAACACACAAAAACACGCACAGCAAGAACCAACTTCCTTTTTAAGGTTGAAGTTTCAGTTACATTTTTCGAGTAAAAAATCTTGAGCAATGACATTTTTTAGCTTGGAAAGACCTTTTAAGCCAGTTATGAATTCTTAATTCTGATTAACTAATTAAACATAACAGTCAAACTGCTGTGATTAAGCAATCTTTGTGTTCATCTTAACAACGAATATGTTCTGAGTACATATTTATTTGGTGCCCAGAAAGTCATTCCGATAGAAGGCCACATTAAACAAATGGAAATACTATATGCTATTTAACCAGCTAATAGGAAGCTGCAGAGAATGGTGGGAGAAAGTCTTAAGAACAACAAGACAACTGATTACACACTGGATCTTCAATTGATATATCAACCTCACATCCGTTTTTCTAACATCAATGGCATTTGGTTGAGTGAAGCAGCCAACTTCCCCAGGGGAACTTGATCTAGATTCTATGTCACACATTCTTTACTCGATGATAGTCCGGCCAAAAGCCATGAGCATTAAATATTTGTGTGTGTGTGTCTGTGTGTGTGTGTGTGTGTGTGTGTGTGTTTTGATACATGCCTGTTGAGCCAGAGGCCCAGGTCTTTTTCTGCTGACTCCTCTCAATGGAAGGATGCACAGACAGACCGTGTTCCAGAGGGGGTGTCGTGTTGGTTATGGCCCTCAAACCCCATCCCACTAACTGGAAAGGACAGGCGTTGGCCTCGCACTCTCAACCACGACAATTGAATAAAACGCTTAGATCCGTGTCCGCTTTGTCTCGGCTCTGGCGGCCACCGACAGCTGTAGGAATGGGCCAGAGCTGAAATGTATGGTATTACAACCTCGGGATCGTAGTGGCTTGCTTTGAGGACCGACATTCTTAGGTGCGCTTTTAGATTGCTTTGGAGATATTGGGACCTAAGCGAGAGAGGCCGCTCCATGCTGAATGTGGTGCAGGGACTTGTTCCGCTGCAGTCGATCCATCACCCGGTCTCCTCCACTGACAGACAACACAGAAAAAATGAACTGATAAGTAGGTACTGACATTTTTGTAAATGGTTCAATTTCTGTTTGCCCATTAGCGCAAGTGCTTACACATTCAAGATGATACATACCTGTTAGCGGATGTGTTTGTGTGTGACCTTAGCGTTCCTCCACTCTGTGTGTGTGTGTGTGTGTGTGTGTGTACTCCCCTGGCTCCCCTCCCCGTGATTGATTCCTGCTGTTCCTGTCACACATAGTTCACACACTCCATTGCCCCCGATGTGGGTAAGGTGTACACAACCGTGGCCTGTGTTTTCCAGCAGTGATTGGCAGAGAGGCGATGAGATCACGATGCAGGCGAGCGAGCGAGCGAGAGGAACAGGGTTGAATATCTGGCTTGATGGTTGAATGTCTGTCTGGCTGGTTGGCTAACTGGAGTGCGAGAAGATTAGCACTGAAGAGCTGACTGACTTGCTAGGTGTTCTCTTTGCTTCAGCAAACAGATGATGGACGGGGGTATGTTTGTCCTTCTCCTCTCCTTTCCTCTCCTTTTTCTTCTCCTTCCTTTCCCCACCTTGTTTCTCCTTCTTCCCTTCGCTCTGTCTCATGTCCCGCTGCACATCCACGGCCACTAGCCAAGCCTGCCGGCCAAATCAACACCCATGCTAGCAGAGAGTCAGGTAGAACGAGAGGAACAAGGTCTCTCTGTGTGTGTGTGTGTGTGTGTGTGTGTGTGTGTGCGTGTGTGCGTGTGTGTGTGTGTATACACCCGCTGTCCTTTGGCTTCTGTTTCCATCTTGGCACATCCTCTTCTCCCTCTACCAAGTAGAGGCTGAGATACACTCTGAGGAGTACAGATTTGGCTTCAAACTTCTTTCTCTCGTAAGTGAAAACATAAAATGGAAAAGTTGACTTTCTTTAATCTTGTTTATGTTGCCTTTATTTTGGACTCATCACCTTTAAGTTAATGTTCTTTCAAAAAGCTCCCTGCATTGAGAGAAGATTACCATGTCATCAGCATTACATTCATATGTGTGTGTGTGCATGTGCGTGTGCGTGTGTGCTCTGGGCAAGTGTGTGCTGTTGCAGACAATTCCTCGCTCTCCTCGGCCATGGAGTCTGTTGTGTGCCCTGTGAAGAGCAGCCACTCATCCAATCAGTGAGTCCAAGGTCACCAGCTGGGAATAGCACAGGCCTAATGATGATTAGCGGACTTTGTCCAATGCCATCTCAGCGCTTTCACAACAAGCCCCCAATTGATTCAATTGGTTCTCGGAGAGTATGGATTGTCAGTAGTGGAGCCAGTCTGTGGCCTTGTCACCTAGGTTGTGTAGTTCCAGTCTGGCTACAATGAAGTCGGGGATACACTGGGGTTATTGGGGGGCTTGAGACACTCTTAGGCGCCTTGGTAATCTGTACTCTAACTCAATAATAATAATAATAATAACTTCAATTTATATAGCGCCTTTCTTATACCCAAGGTCGCTTTACAGGGAAAACACACAGGACAGCACAAAACAGACAAGGAACAGAAGGCAGATAAGGAGATGAATGACTGTGCGTGTGTTTGTGTGTGTGTGGGGGGGTGGGGGGGGAATTAGTGATTGAAGGCTATGTTGAACAGATGAGTTTTCAGGGTTGACTTGAAGTTGTCCAGAGAAGGGGGCAGCGACACTGAAGGCAAGGTCCCCAAAGGTGCGGAGGTGTGAACAGGGAATGGAGAGCAGGCCTGAGTCTGTGGATCGGAGAGTGCGGGATGTGATGTAAGGGTGGAGGAGATCTTTGAGGTACTGTGGGGACAGTGCATGGAGGGATTTGTAGGTGATGAGGAGGAGTTTCTAAGTAATGTGTGACTTGACCGGGAGCCAGTGGAGTTTGCAGAGAGGGGGTGATGTGCTGCCAGGGCTTGGTGCGGGTGAGCACTCTGGCAGCAGAGTTATGAATGTACTGGAGCCTGTCCAGGGTTTTGCTGGGAACCCCAGACAAGACTCCGTTACAATAGTCCAGACATGAGGTGATGAAACAGTGAATGAGTTTTTCTGCAATGGAGTCCGAGAGTGATGGCCGGAGTCTGGAGATATTTCTAAGATATTAGAAGGCAAGGTCTCAAACTCAAGGCATCCAGTTCTGTCCCTTTACTCTGTCTCGCTGACATGGGCCTGTCTGTCTGTCTGTCTACAAAATAAGCAGTGACGGTGGGGATCCAATAAAAACTGTTGTTTTTCTCTAGGTGCATAATCACAGTGTGGGATCTCTATTTCATGGCTCCTCTCTCTCTCTCTCTCTCTCTCTGCCTGATGACTCCAGATGCCAGTCGACCAGACTCCTGCCTCCCCCCTTAACCATTAAGATGATGGAGTCATGGAGGAGCTGGAGGTGGAGGACCCATCTGAGAGCGGGGAGAAGAAGCAGCAAGGGCCCGGTTGTCACCTCCGTCTACAAACGGCTGTCTCATAACCCACAAGTGCTGACGGAGACCACGGCTGCCATCTTTGTTTACATGTCATCATCATTAAGTGAATGTACGAGCTGCCTGTATCATTTGCTGCCTCCTCCACAATCTGTGACACGAGCAGCCATTTGGTGGATGTTGGTAATACATTAACAGCTGTTTCCTCAACCTCCAGGTATTATTTCGTCACATCCTTCGATGTGAATTGAAATAGCAGCTTTTAGTTTTTGGATAGCCCATTTGTTCAAGGCTGACATGAAATGTTTTTATCTCTAAAGTTTCTCTTTCCTGATATAGGGCACAGCTTATTTTCTCTATATCTGCTCCTCCAATCCCTTTCCCAACTTTGATGAAGTGTTGAGCCACTTTGACTCTTGTAAGACGACAAACACAAACATCTCTCAGTAGTGTAAGGAATCCAATAAAAGAGTTAGAGCACAGATGTCTGAGTATATATATATAAAAAAAAAACATTTGCAGAACTGGGACATCAGCCCCTTGGCGTTCTTTTGGTCTCCTATTGAGAGCTCTCCCATGTAACTGTCAGAGATAAACCCCATTATTATTAAAGCCGTGCATTCTCCACACTCCTTAAAGACTGCTTAATAGCAGCCACTTCTTTATTTATTTTGACATAGCTTCAATCCAAAACTTGGGTAAGACCCTTTGTGCGTTTCTGTTGAATACAATGCAACCCTAAAAAGCATATGCCCCCAGTACTGTATCAATAAAGCAGCCTGCTGTCAACTAAGGCAGTCAGTTAGTCACTCCCTTGCTTACTCACTTAAAATCCGTGTTTATTTCTCTGTCTGTCTGTCTGTCTGTCTGTCTGTCTGTCTGTCTGTCTGTCTGTCTGTCTGTCTGTCTGTCTGTCTGTCTGGATTCCCCCTGTGGGTTGCCTAATGGAATAGTTGCTGGTTCCACTTACCTGCAAGTGGCAGGTGGCAGGTGTTTGTCTGTGTTGAATGTTTAGTTCCTTCCATTCCTCCTCTCAACCCCCCCCCCCCCTCTCTCTCTCTCTCTCTGTCTCTCCTCGTTATCTCTCATTCCTCTCACTCTGCCTGGGCTTTATTCAGCAGGGAATTCAGATCAGAATGCTCAGATCTCTATCTGTTTGGCTACCCGCGTCTAAGCCAGCCATGGATGAGCACATGTGCAAACACACACACACACACACACACACACACACACACACACACTCTAACTCTAAATGAGGTCCTATCACCAAATCTGGAGTGTGTGCTCTGAATAGTGTCCTGAGACTTCCTGCTTGTTAATCCTCAGAAGCACGGGGATCCTTCTCAGGAGGCCTCGGTGGCTCACTGACGGATCTCTGACGCTCTCCTCAAATCAATTACTACTGACCCCCCCCCCCCCCCCCTCTCTCTCTCTCTAATCCAGGGAATTGTCAGATAACTATATCCCGACAAGACAAACAAAAGCACTTTAGCGTAAACACCATCTTCCCTGGAGGAGGAGAAAAGATAGAGGGATAAGGAGGCACTTTGGTTCCTCTGGGGGTATTACCATGGGGAGTGGTGGCGGTGCATGGAGAAGATGACGCTCATCCTGCCTCCCCTGACAGGCACACATAGGACAGTCACGCTGGCTCTCACCTAGACTCCATGTTCTCCCGGCTTGGCCACCTATGTGGACATTTATACAATTTCGTAAGCCACCTGCATATTGAAAAACTAGCCACGAAAGGAGAGTCGCACCCTGCTAACCTAAATAGGTGTATAGGTGTTAATTTGACTTTAAACTTTGGAAGAAAATGTGTTCCTGTTTCAAAGAGCTCCTGGTCAAGAAAATATCAGCCAGGAGGCCAGCACACCCTGACAAACAACCTATGGACAAATCCAATATCTGAGAAGTGATTGTATCAATAACAGAGGTGTTATTGAACTACATAATTCTGTCCGACATGTGCCTGCTGAGGCTTGATAGTCGAGTCAAGAGGCCAGCTAATATACCAACATAGGAATCCAAAGTAATTTGTGCCCTATCACTCATATCTTGTAGAATGAAAGCTTTTTCTTTTTTATTTCTATTGGGATGAATATTCTTTGTTTACTGAAACGTGTTCATTTGAGATTATAGTGAAATAGTAATGTGGTATAATAGACCCTAAACTACAGGCAATTACTGCTACTCTGAGTTCAAGGCCTTATCTCCCCCAGAACCCTGCTATTATAATGAATTAATGGACGTTTGGATTTAGAGTATTCCCGTTAGCTGTTTGTATAATTAGAAAGGGGAGAAACGTTTGGATGCAAAAGTCTTAGTGTCTAACCCTGGCTTCACCATATGGAATAGACCCATATCTAGGTCTATTTCTCATTGACTTGTGTGTTTCAGAGAGTCTTGTACCTGGATGCACGTTAATGTTTGTATTGATGAGGCTGGTTTAAACCTAGCCAAAAGAAGGGGATGGGGACTGAATATTAGTGTTGGCCACCATGCCATTGTGAATGTCCCTGGACAGCGTGGAGGGAATACCATGATGTGCGCAGCCGTTAGCTAGCAAGGCACCCCCCATCACCATGCCAACCCTGGTCCTTACAACACCGCTTTTCTCATCACATCCCTGGACACACTACGCATCCTGATTCCAGCCAAGCAGAGGGGTGGACCATAGCTGCCCAGGCTTGTTGTCCTCTGGGACTGTGTGAGTGTCCACCAGACATATTGTTCCATACCTCCCAGCATATTCCCCATTCTTAAACCCAATTAAAAAGTTTGTTTTTTGGCGTGGCAATGGAAGGTGTATGCAGAGCGGTTTCTGTGTCTGAGTGAAAACAATGATATGCATATACTTTTCACGGATCTCTTAAAGTGCACCAGATTGATGCATAAATGTTCAATGCATGCCCCTAGACCACCTTAGAGGGTTTGGTATTCCCCTACAATAGTTTCACAAAATAGGGCACCCAAACACCCTTTTGCATAGGGGCCCTCAAAATCTAGAAACGGACCTGGGTGTATGACCGCCAGCCCCCCACACGCATGCTTCTCCTCCAGGCAAAAGAGGATGCATGCGGTAAGGTTGATGTGGGGGTTTTCGGCGACCTGGACCTGTCACTCCAGAAGATTATTTCTCCACTTTGTTTGGCCAGGGAGAACATCACTTGTGATGCAGATGAGATGCTATGGCCAGACCAACATAGGAGGCAGGATGCATTCTAATTATCATTTTATCAGCATTTTTCTCACGTTTTGCATTTGCTTTTATCTTTTTGTGTTAGGGTTTGGAAAAAAAAAACGTACAGAAAAAACCCTGATGGGTTTGTAAAGTGTTGTATAAAAAAGACAAATACTCAAAAATGCTGCATTTTGGAAATAAATATTTTAAAAAATGTGTTATAGTTTTGCTTTTGTGTGAGTTTATTTTGATGTATGAGTAAATATGGTTTGACAACCAGCTACAGCGTAACGCTACTGAAAAGATATTCATAGTTGTGTTTTGTGTTGAGCACATCAGTCTGTTGTTGGTTGGTAGAAAGATCTATTCATATGATGGCGTGTAAATGCAATTTTGATGCAAAAACATTTTGGGAAAGATTTAAAACAGTTATGATTGCAGTATTTGTGTTTGCTAGAGATTTGTAAAGTTTGGCATATTGGGGTTGTAAAATTTGTATTTAGAGTTTTGGCAAAATGAGCCAATGATTCAGAAAATGTGTGTCAAGAATTGTGGAAAACTGTAAAAATGCTTCCATTGTGCATGCCGATTGCCCATTTGTGTGGGTTTAATCAAGCATAATTGTTTTTCTATTATACAGTACTTGCACACTGTTGTCTGTATCTCCATACTAGTGTGATAGATCTCCAATCTGTTTTCCGCCTCCACTTTTAACGATTGTGCATTATTAAGATAATCATTGTTGCTATTATACCTTATTATCAAAGCAGCCAAATGAATAACATTTAAAAACAAAAACAAAACATTAAACCTTTTCTTGCCTGAGGTTATTTTGGGAAAATCCATTTAAAATGACATACCCCCAATAAAATGATTATAGCTCCAATTCTAAGGGCCTCTCATTTCATTTAATGAATGGTAATATCGTGGTGATCATTGCCAAATGAAAAAAACAATTAACTAAATGTTAGTGGCTGAGACCTTCTGGAGAGATTAGACAGCAGAAATTGAGTTGATCATTTCTGCCTAATTAGAAATGTAAGTCTTAGATTGAATAACTGCTCGGGTAAGCATCAGAAAAACACTTGATCCTTGTTGTAAATCTATTGATGAGCAACTGTGGCAAAGTTGGTGCATATCAACAAACGTGCAGAAAAGCTTCTGTGGTTTAAGTACAGATGGGTGCAAGCGTCACCTCTAAAAAGGACTTTACCCAAATATTACCCAGATATTAATCCTTTATGATAGACCAACATTAAAGGTTAAAGTGCCATACAATAGGCACAACCAAGGAAAGAAAGAACTAATGCCAACTGTTTACAAGAAACATTGTAAGGAACATTTTTGTCACAATTTTCAAAACAGTATATAAAAAAGGTGACTGCTCTAGTGTCTGTCCATTTGACCTACGTACAATGTTGGCTTTGACCGTGAGGAACGGTGGCTGGAGAGAAATGAATGTGTTGATGGTTGTGGGGTCGGGGTGGGTGTGAAAGAGCATCCCGCTCTTCCTCAAGTCCTTTGCTGGGAAGTGGATGGGACACTTGTGACCCCAGGCTGACATTTTTAACCCCCCCCTCCAGATCTTCACTACAATAAACCATGGGCCATAGCCGTTGAAAACAACTCTACAGGGGTGATAGTTTGATTGAGAATATGCTCCACATGATCGAACAAATGTTTGTAATTAATGCATGTGTTTAATTGATAATCATAGAAGAATACAGCAACGTTTTACTTTGATTGTGGAATGTGAAGTTGGCTAGGGAAGTCATTTGAGGGCTCACCCTATGACGTAGCTCTTAGGTGTTAGCACTCAGTATCTTCTGAAACGTCAGACGCACGGAAATGTTTGTGGGTTGTTCATAATGGAAGAAATCTTCAAGCTACTTGATTGCTGTTGTCCTTTGCAAAACTGTGAGCGTGTGTTGAGAGCATATTGTATAAACCACGCTGGTAGGATGCCTATGTGGAGTGGTGATGTAATGGCCTAACATGGACAATCATTTTGTGTGTGTAGCTGACCCGCCAGCGGGGCGACGGGCTAAAAGAGGGGGAAAGTAAACTCATTATACACCCATACATTTTTCTTCACACTAAATCGTTTTTAAACCACACCTTTTAAATTAGTATTTCTTCTCCAGCCATTCCTGACTCTGTTCAGCGTATGGGTCACGCAATCGCCTTTGATTCCTATTTATTGAGTAATCAAACATAACGACTAACCTCTTCCCCTCAGCCTAACGAGGGCTTTGATAGGTGCCTTTGATGCTGGGAAACAGTTGGTTGGCTTCACTAGGCAGTAATATCTGAGATAATTGAGACAGGGTCGTGTCAGGGCCAGACTTCAGAGACTGGGATGGGCAGATCAGGCTGGGAGAGGCCTTACAACTAAGCATTAAGACTAAGATCAAGCAAATGAAATACAACTTACTGTATGTTTTGTATAATGGTTGACATCCACCGTAAGCCCATATCTAGCAAGTTACACTCAGTCAGATAACAGATAACAACTATAAAATGTGTGTATGAGCGTCTGAGGAGACATACAGTCACTGCGACATCATTCTCACTAAGTCCCTGACCAACGCTGCCTCCCTCATGAAGCCGCCTGGGAGTGAGAACCGATATGGAAGATTGTCAGGGACCGTTCCTCTTCATCAGGCATAGTGTGTCACACAGACTCTACCAGCCAAGAACCATGTCCTCGAGGAAACAAGCACTCTGTCTCCATGGCGTGCCAAGAAGACCTGTGTACCTGTTCTCGTTAAGTGTTCATGAGTGTCACCTGTCCTCGTTAGTCATATTGTTTCCACCTGTTTTCTCTTGTGCCAAATGGCTCTCCTGTGCTTTAGTTAATGTATTTAAGCCTTGTATTTGGTGTTGCTCTTTGTTCGCCCTTTTGTGCATTCCTAGTCGAGCAAAGCAAGAAAAAAAGTATTATTTCTAGATATCTGCATTTGGGCCCTGCTTTTGCCTGGCTGCCGGTGACTCACAACCTGAGAAGAGGGTTTTTAGAGCCAGTAACTCTGCTAACACCCTACTATAAAGAAGAATCATAGAGCTGTAGCAGCTTAACTCTGTGAGGATGAGTCTGTCCGCTTAGCTAATAGGTAATACAGTGTAAATAATACCAGTCAATCATCAGGATTAAACCCTCCTGTCTAAAATGGGCTGCAGATCATTGAGAAGTGACTAGGCAGAAATACTAACCATCCACTAAGCAAGAGACAGGTTTAATGAGATTTAAAGCTAGCTTGTCGCTACGTCTTGTTGCTGTATTATACTTGGTGTGCTCTATTATCCTCGGATATGTTTAAGTCCCCAGCGTGGTCCGCTGCCCCACTGCAGCCTAGCACTCGAATCGCTTCACATTAATTGATTTGGAGAAGAGCCTCTTTTCAAAAGGAGCTCATTGCTCGCTACGCTGATTGTCTATGATGTGATGTAACACCAGCCAATTCTTCCTCCTAGGAGACACAGCGCTGGTGTCTGGTGTTAACACCAGTTGGTTGTTATTTATTGTGTCAAGGGCCATGATTTGATATTCATATCTTGGGATATGCATTTATTTCTCTACAATAACAGCACAAAAGTATGTAGACTGACGTTTTTTTTTCCATTGTCTGCAAGTAATGTGGCATCAGTATATTTGCTGCTCTTCCCTGAATGAACACACATCATAATGGGAAATCATGAACCGTCCTGGTAAACAGTTTCCACTCGCTACGGTAACAAGAGGCTTCGGAAATGGAACACAAACTCTCCTGACAAATGAAATACTACATGCCGGTGAGTGTCACAATTTCCAGAAAACATTATTTATTCGCCCAGACATGAACCCATTTTCCCACCCCATAAAGCATCCCAGAATGTTTTCTGTCAAGCCAAATAAAAGGCCATGTCTGGAGGCCTTGGTGATCTAGTCAATACACTTCACATCCCCGGGTGATGAGCAACGACCAGGCCGATTCAAGATGTCGCGACGGCCAAACATCTCTCTGCTAGCCCGAGAGGCAGTGATATTTCAAAGATACTTCAAAAAGTTAGAGTAGGTCATTTTCCAGACTCGTGGAATGTCAAAGAATCTTGGCCGTTCGTGTGTGTTCTGTCGTGCAGTGGAGTGGGGAGGGTTGGGGACGTCGTCTGGGATTCAGATGGCATACCAGGTCCCAGGGTGAAATCCTGGAAATACTTCAAACCAGGTATTACAGGAATGAGGGGAGGAGAGTCTTAAGTCTCACTTCCACCGTGGACACCTGGTGTACATCAAAGAGACCCGGAAGCAGACGGAGGAGAGAAGGTCGGGGCCAGGACCACGGTACTGGGTCACACTGGAGGAGGTTACCTCACTTGACTGGGGCTCGCCTTACTAACCTTGTGCTTGTGAGAAAGTTACTGTGCGTGGGTGTGTGTGTGAACCTTTTGTACAGTACCTTTTGTTGTGTGTTTAAGTGAGTGGGTCTGTACAAAACACTCTTGGAGTGACGAGGCAGCCAATGAAAGTACTGCATAGCCGCAAAGCTTTTGACACGAAATGACAATGCCTACTTATTTAAATGTAGCATGACTAACGATTACTTGACTAATATCTCATATTAGCTGGATCATTCCACGGATCCACCTGGCCCATGAAGTGTGTGGGCTATCATTGACTCTCCCAGGGACAGCACGGCTCTGTGGTCCTGGTAATGCCATTTTAACAGTTCATTAACAGGATAATAGGGTATAAGGGGCCATGCAGTGGAGGAGCCAGGGGGAGCTGGGTTTAATCACCCAATGTTATTGCAATTAGAGGTATAAATCTGAACCTAACAAAAGGGACGCCTATCTAGTAAGACTCTCCAAGCTACATGTCTGTTTTTAGTGAGCTAAAATTAAGCACCCTAATGTTAACCTGCTTGACATGGCTGAAGGTAGACACCATAAATATTTAATCATTTTTGCCTTTTCTTTCAAATAAACATAAATTGGCTCTCAAGCCTAGCTCCTGAGGGGATCTCAGCACCAGGTATGAGCGGAGGAGGCGGTGAGCCAGCACAATGTGTCATTATTCTTCATATCTTCACCACTCAAACAGTATTTTTTAAGACGTCTGGAATAAAAACATGTTTTAGAACAGACGTTTAGATGTGTTCTAGATGTCTATGTCTGTCATCTGGCGTCGCCCTTAGATCATCGTTTCCGGGTGCATATTTGATTTATGCTGCTGAAAAAACACAAATACCACCCCAGGAAGAGGAACTGGGATAAAATAATTCTGCAGAACGTAATTTATAGAAATAAAATCTAAAATACAAACAGACACCAAAAACTATTTAGCAGGACTTTGAACTAAATGGTTTTAAATTTGTATTGCTTCATTGACAGGTAGAGAAACGTCAAAAAACGTCAATGGACACCAAACTGACAGCCTACTAAGATCTAACATTACACACACACACACACACACACAAATGACCCTTCTCAAACTGCATTCTCATTCTGCTCACACATGCAGCCTCTCTGTATACTTCACACACACAATTTCCCCTCTTCTGCAAACACAACACCCTCCAACAGAAACACACACGGGCAAACACACATACCTTTTAAACTCTCTGCCAAACTAGCTCAGCTAATCTTAACAAAGACTTTCCCTTTCCCCATACTTCCACGTCCCCCCAGACCACTGAGTCCTCGACTTACGCAAACTGAGACGACTTCTCAGAGGCAGCCATCTCCACTATCTTTGTAATTTGCTGTCTTATTCATCTTAGTGCATAGGCCTTCCCCAACCTATTTCCTTATATATAAGCAAGCAATAAAAAAGCCAATAAAAAATGTATTTGGCATTTCATCTCTTTGTCTTTTTAATCTTTATGTTGATACCAGTAGATTGCTTTGATTAGAAATAGATAAATAACACTTTCCCCTCTGTTTTTAAATATGCTCAAACTAAGACATTTTTAAATGTACATACACTTTTTAAAGTTATTGTTAGTACTCGCTACTGAACATTCAAGTGCCCATGTACATATACTGTGCATACACATATTTTCATCAATAGAGGGCACCATAGCCCTCGAGTGCCTTGAAAGACGGCAGCCTTGCTTAGGGGAAGGTTTTGTGACGGGACTTGGGAAATAGATCAAAGGGCTGAGGCAGTAGATCGACGTCCGTAAGAGCAAGGTGTGCTAACTCCTACCATGCTGGTTCAACCTGTCACGAATAACCACCAGATTGGCCGTTTGATGCCAAGCACTCCCCTTGATTTTAAAAGAAAAAACAGATGTCCAGTTGCATTAAGAGTGTTGAATATGTGGTTGTGTATCTAAGTGACCTTGTAAGAAAAACATTTTACAAGTAAATTGGTACAGTGGTCTTTTCAAACAGAAAAGAAATTGAGAGTCAGTCTGGTCACTGCATTTTTTTGCTGACTAATGTGCCAGATTTGAAACAGGTGGTGTCCAGTTGGTAATCTCCCTTCACTTTTGAGTGTGTAAGCATGCAGGCTCCCCGGCCAGATAGCTGGTTTGTCCTGCTGTTAGCCTTCTGTCACTCTATCAAAACCTCCGCAGATTCTGTGCTCTGCAGGCGATTGCTCGGGACTGGAATGTCTGTAGCGGTGGTCCCCTAACGGCGATTGATTGGTTCTGCCTGGCCCATTTGAAGGCTACTGCTGCCTCGGTTTTTGACTAAGGCATCCAGGTGTTTCCCTAATTACAGGAGAGGGCCTTGGTGGTTCTTTGTATCAATGTCTAAACACAACCCAGCACCCATCATCTGTTATGTCCGCAGGTCATTAAATAAATGCCTGGTGATCCCACGCAAACCTAGCTGTATAACCAGATTAAATTGACACACACACACACACACACACACACATACACAGTAAGGGTAAGTGATACTTGGATCGGAGGCAGTTTGCAGGTAAAGAAGGTCACAGGCTAAATCAATAAATCTACAGAAGTGAGAACACTAAAATCACCACTGTAACCTTAACAAGTTGGCAGCATCTTAGTATGGTTTCCTCCATTGTACCTTCTCGAACAAATGTACCTTTATGCTGCATAAAAGCCTCTCTATCTGAGGTTTTCTGGCCTTTTTTAGGAAGCAATTTGTCAGCTAAAATGATTGTTATGGATGGAAAATACTTTTGGAGCACTCTTTTATTCCGTATATGGTTCTTCTCTCAGAAAAATTGCCTGTTTTACCCACCTTCCATTTCTCTCTCGTGCTCAATTTGTTTCTTCCTTTCCTTCCCTTCTCTCTATCCTTCTCTCTCTCTTGTGCTCACCCTCCTTTCTCTCTTCCCCCATCATTATTTCTCTCTCCCTTCTCTTGGTCTCTTCCCTGCATCTCGTCTTCCTTCTCTCCAGAGTCCCTCCTATGATCCACCACAGGGTCTCATCCCGTACTCATTAATGAAGCCGGCCAAATCAAACGGGGAGAAGCCAGTGGAACGTGAACCGTCCCAATGCACATGCCCCTGGGCACCAAGGCTCACTGGGTGGCAGGGGCACCACGCCAGGCCACGCCACAACAGTTCAATAACACCACTGGAGTGTGGCACAGGATGGGACAATGATGCTGTCAGCAAAAAACAAGAAGAAGGTTTGGTGGTGGGGGCTTTAACTTAAAATTACCTTGGTTCTTGTCTGCTGATTTTGGTGGGTGGCCAATGTCTTTCGGGTGCAATAAACACGCATACACTATTTGTTGCTATGTGTGTTCACAGGAAAAAGTGGGTGAAGCCTGTTACCAGGACAACAGGTTTGTTTCAATCCCTGTGGTACATGTGTCTGGTTCTCTACCTGCAGCGCTTGAATTAACATCACCAATGTTGTCATGTGTTCCCTCTGCTCTGAGACATCCGAGTTCAGACTCGTTCTCAAAAGTAACGGAATTCCTCGACAAACCACTGTAATGAAATCTTACACCATCAAATCTTTACACGGGAATAAGGCTCAGGATGTGTTGAACGGTTGGCAGATAAATACTTGACTGACAGAACTTGTTTTGTTTTGTTTTGTGATGAATGGTCTCCGGTCGGTACATCAGAAAACATGGTTCTGAACATGGTAGGGAAGAAAGTATCTGCCAGCCCAGTGTCTGCTGCTGTCGTGACGTTCCCCTCCACTTCTCCCCCTCTGCCCGACCCAGGCCCCGACACAAAATCATTACACGCTTTGCACTCACTGTCGTCCCTTGCTTTATTTCCCTACAAAAATATTTCAACCTAGAAAAGACGTCATGAAACGTACACGGTACATTATTTTGCAAATGCCATTGAACCTTTAAACCTTCAAATATATCTGTTATTCATTTATATGTATATATCTTCAATAGGTAAATATATCTGTAGAGTAAGAATCGATCCAGTCGTGGTGTGGAGAGTCAGTCTCTCGGAAGGGATGTGGTGGAACATCCTGTCCTCTGCTGTCTTCAAAACAAGCAGACGTCCTATCAGAGGAAACATGGGAGAGAAGAAAGAACGTCCCATAGTGATGATGTCATGAGAGTTTCCTGTCAGCTGAGTCCACCGAGGGCAAAACCCGATCATTCATCTCCCCCCCACAACCTGTCCTGAGGTCCTCAAATCCAAACCAATACTCACCCCTAACTTAGTTTTGAGAAGAACCAGTGGAGTGTTTCTTCTGTCTATGATACATAAAGAGACCTATTCTGCTCCAAGCGTGTCTGTACCTTAAGGGCATATGAGTGAGGGTAGAGTGCAGTGGAAGGACACTGATAGGAATAGTCTATGTGTCTAGCCCTGACTTTGTGTACAGAGATGTGTGTCTAGCCAGCTTAGACATAACCAGGGAGGGAAACATTCGTCTGGCTTAAATCTTATTAAAGCACATGGAATGGACACAGAGAGTGTGGGTGTGTGTGTGTGTTCCGTGAGAAGATTTGCAAAGCACTTGTGATTGCTGGACTGAAACGACCAGAAGACCATTTCCTTGTCTACTGTTTTTTATAGATATTTTGTAAACCTATTGATATCAAATTAAATTCCAAATTTACTTGTATCTGAGTTTCCCATAAATAATAAACTTCGTAAAACAAAAACTTTTTAAAACATTTCCATCCATTTGGAAGGAATTTCTCAAATAAATAACATAAAAAAACAAAACAAAAACAATAATCATACCAATCATTAAACCTAAGGATATAATCAACATTTCTTTTGTGGTTCTTCCGTGAAAAGCTGTCACTGCTGAAGCCGGCTGCCAAACTCTCCCCTGCTGTCTTCGCTGAAGTACTTCCTGCTGAGTTGTGAGGCCACTCCCCCCTCCTGCAAGCGTCATAGAGGAGGGGAGGAGACGGCGAGGCAAAGCGTCCAGAGAGGGGCCAGGAGCCAGAGGGGGGAGGGTGAGGGCCGGGCCCCCAGGGGAGAGGCTGAGTCCGAGGTACAGGAGCACACCTCAAAGCCGTTCTCCGCGTGGTCCGGCTGGTGCTGCTCGTTGACCCGGGTCTCGGTGCCGTTGGGCTCCGTGGCCGGAGAGTCCGACTGCATCTCGCTGCACACCAGCCAGTCCTGGCCGATGGACCGCGGGTAGCCGGCCTCCACCTCCATGTCGCTGCCCAGCACGCGCCAGTACTCCTTCCCCTTGAAGAAGTAGGAAGAGCCTGAGGGAGGAGGTGGTGGAGGGGGAGAGAGAGAGAGAGACAAAGAGAAATGTTGGGTGAGAGGGAGTGGAGACTGTGATGATGATTGCTATTGCCAGAGCAATACATCAGTGTCAGCCGAGTGTGTCCCTCCCTTTCCCTATCAGCATCTCTCTGTTTCTCCCCAGTAACTAAAACCGGCTCTCATTCCCTTGTCCTCCCCTCTTTTTCATTCAGTCTATCCATCCTATCCTCCATCCCTTTCCTTACTTTTGCTTTGTGTGCTAACCAACATTAGAACAGCACCAAATGAAATCAGCCCGTACGGAGAGCTGTCGGGCCCGATTCAGCGCCGCTAATGGGCAGACAGCTCCCAAACAGCTCTGCCCGCCAACTGCTGATAAGGAAAGTGACATCAGCTGTGAGGGGAAGGGCCTCTTCTGCTGAACCTCTAAACAGGCTGTGTGTGTGTGTGTGTGTGTGTGTGTGTGTGTGTGTATTTTGTTTAGTCAACTAGGTAAGAACAACACTTTAGAAATGTAAACCCCCAAGTAGGAAATAAAGAAACCATGATCAGACTGTATGAGGCGTTGTCTTCATTATCCACGTCACATGCTTTCCTTCAATTGATGGTACTCTGTTGTCATACAGTGTATGCTGCTAAAGCATTCCTCAAAGGATTTAGAACGTCAGCAACCACAGCAACAAAGGCTTGATGGTAACGACAACAATGGTACTCGAAAGAATGATTTTCGAAATTGTTCTTACTCGCTTTCGCACACACACGCACACACACACACACACACACACACACACACACATTGAGGCACAATAATCTTCTCATCAGTAACATTTGCTTTCTCCTCTCTCTGTTGCCGTCTCTCCTCCCTCATCCTCTCTGACTATCTCCTCTCTTTCCCTTCATCCTGAGGTGGTTTTATATGCCTGGAGAACGAGAGAAAAAGAGAGACGGAGGATAGAGGGGGCACTTTCATGTGACAACAGTTTCCAGACCATGAAGCAGGAGTGTACATGAGTATGTGTGTATGTGCGTGTGTGTGTGTGTGTGTGTATGTGCACAAGTCTACATGTCTATGTGTGTGTTACATTTCCATCTCCAGGGTCGGCAGTGTGTAAGGACTTTCGTGTTTGCACTTGGCCTGTGCTCACAAACATCCATTAGCCTGGAGCTGGACCTCTGGAGCTGGCACACACTCGGAGCCCAGAACCCGACACGGTAAATAGCTCGGCACACACACACACACACACACACACACACACACACACACACACACACACACACACACACATTCAGTTACAGGAGAGGCTGCAGGTTGACATGATGTAGTGGGATTGTGTGTGTGTGTGTGTGTGTGTGTGTGTGTGTGTGTGTGTGTGTGTGTACGTGTGTACATGTGTACGTGTGTGTGTGTGTGTGTCTGATAAAAAGAGGGGGGGTCCTATATAATATGAGAAATATGTGCACACAAGATCACGGCATTAAGCGCTAAATTGTGTCTGTGAGGAATGATGGAATGGACAGCTGGGAATAATGCATGTGTGTTTTAGTGTGATAGGAGTCTTGGATGTATTATTGGTTTCCCACTGTATGTGTGTGTGTGTGTGTGTTTGATCTAAGTAGCTTTGTCTCCAGCCTGCTGGGGGCTGTCTAACAGGCAGCTGGAGCGGCAGCATTAGCCAGGCCTGAATGAACAGTGACTGCAGCCCTGTTTGACTGCCTTAGCCTGAGCCCAGAACAAGACACGGACTGGGGGGCAAACAGGAAAAGGACCAAAAAAACAACTACAGAAAATTAGAAGAGGGCGTGCCTAGTCACAGATGTTCTGTCCCTCCATCCTACACTATGCTTGAGTGCCTGTAGTGTTGGACTTGTATGAGGGGTGTCTGTGTGCCGCTGTGTCGACCAGGCCCTCTCACCATCTGACCACCTCATGGCGTCGTCCAGGTGAGGCGGCAGGCCCTTCCACAGCAGGGCGTCCTTGGGGTAGCCCAGGTCCATGCGCCGCAGGTGGTCGTCGTAGCGCCAGTAGCGGTCGTCTTTGAAGAAGTAGGTCTTGTCGTTGTGGAGCCAGACGAACGCGGCGTCCACGCCCTCCAGGGGCAGACCGAAGTCGCTGATTGGTCGAGGGTAGCCCTCCTCCACGTTGTTGTCTTTGAACAGCCAATACTTCAGACCTGAGGGGGCGGGACCACGAGGAGTCAATCAAAAAACAGGAAGACTAACCAAACAGCAGGGAGCGGAATCAGTTAA
The DNA here is from genome assembly GCA_017639675.1 of Aplochiton taeniatus. NCBI lineage: Eukaryota > Metazoa > Chordata > Actinopteri > Galaxiiformes > Galaxiidae > Aplochiton > Aplochiton taeniatus. The sequence continues at coordinate 46,777,807 of CM030172.1, forward strand.
AATTGTATATATGAAGACAATACATATACAGTGCACATCAAGCATTTTAAATGTACATTTCTATACTTTAGAAACAGCAGTCTGTGGTTAACACTGAAGAGTGTCAAGGTATTTCCAAGGGAGATTTTTAAAGCAACTGAAGTTGCACAAAGCTATCTTTAATAACAATAACATGACAATGCTTTTCATGAAGGCTGCATAGCAATAAAGGGCAGGAATACAATTTCTCAGCCAAAATGTATTTATGTTTTATGAAACATAAATCTCGCTGTACTGGCTTTCGTACTTTTCTGCAAGCTGGAGTTTTTGAACCGTCTTTCATCCATAAAGACGTGTGCTTGCTGTCTTCAAGTCTTCGCCGATCTTCGCCGATCATTAATCTGACTTTCTTCTTTTCATCTTTCAACAATCTTTCTTGAACCAAGTATATTACAACCATAAAGGCAGTATCAGTACTTTCTCAGTGAGAGCTCATATTGTTTTCCCTCTGGACCCCTTTGAGTAGATGTGTATGGGTGTGTGTGTGTGTGTGTGTGTGTGTGTGTGTGTGTGTGTGTGTGTGTGTGTGTGTGTGAAGGAGTGGACCTTTGAAAAAGATGATCTTGTGGTCCCCGGGCCTCTCATAGACAGCGTCCACACTGTCCAGATTGATTGGCAGGCCTCTCCAGAACCGATGGATCTGGGCGGGACGCAGAGACACCAGGTGTTTCTCCCGGGTCAGACGCCAGAAATACTTTCCTAGGAAGAGCAGGAAAAAAATGCAGAATGAGAATGAAATTCTGTTTGCCAGTGTGTTTTTGTGGAGTTTTCAAGCATTCAAAAGTTTTAATGTTTTAGGTCCAACATATTCTTCCCTACTGTGTGAGTCACGCTGTCGGAAATTGGTTTCTTTGGTCTGAATTAAGGCTGTCGGTCCACTGACTCTTTCCTTTGACTGTGTCATGAAGAAAATGAACTCATTACCCAGCTGGACATCTACGGCATTACCTCTGCCTTTAAGACACTTCCTCCCTTCTTCCTTCACTCTAAACTCAAGTTCATAAAGTTTTGGACTCCAAAGTAAAACTTTTAAAGCAGTCTGACAGATACAGCGAGACAGAAAGAGTGGGGGCCTCACTAGGGGTCCATCTGTTGCATGGGGCCCGACTGGACTGGAGGATGCCTGGAAGTATGAGGAGTGAGTCAGAACCACTGGGAGTCATGCTTGGCTGGACCCTCTATTGATCTCCAGAATCTCCTGTCTGTCCCTCTGTCCATTCTCTTTTATTTTATCTGTATTTCTAACTTTCTCTGTGTTTTTCTCTCTCAGTTTTTTCTGCCTTCCTTGTTCTCTTTCTCTTTATCTATTTATTTATCCCTCCCCATGTCCTCCCTGTGTTCTTCCTCTGCTCTGAGGCTCTGTACCTTTGAAAAAGAAGGCCTCCCCACGAATCTGGGCCACTGCATCAAAGTGACTGGTGCACCTGTCGGGGGCATCCCACCCTGGCCTGAGACTGGAAAAGAGGGGGAGAGAGACGGTAGATGATAAGAGTAGGGGAAGAGAGGATAAACTATGGGGAGGAGAGGATAAGAAAGAGGAGGAGGAAAAGGAGAGGGGAGGGATCAGAGAGAAACCGAGACAAGACAACATGGACCCAGAATTCATTGAAGAGTTGAAAAGCACAGGTCTTCTTCGTCTTTGATCTAAGATGGACGTGTTGCACATACTCAGTGAGACCAGCTCGATAGAAACCCATCTGTGTTTGATCCTGTTGGCTTTTTGTGCAGTGTTTGTGCATACATGTGTGTTGGTCCATGTGTGCGTGTGTTTGTCTGTATGTGTGTGTGTTTCAATTCACTTTGGCACTCTCCCCAGGAGGTCCTCACATGCACTATCCCAGGCTAATGTCTGATTTAGACGGCGACGTGTCCCGCCTGCCAACGCTCCGCAAATCCCCCTGACAGGACAGCTTTGACGAGCGTCAACACCCCCCCCGCACCCCTCAGACTTCTTCCTAACAAAGACAGCCATTCAGGGGCTTCTGGTGTCACAGAGAGGAGCACCCATGACTTTATAGGTGACCTCTGTCTAACTAAATCCATCCTCTCCACACATCATCCACCATCATTGTTCAGTCACGTGGCTTTGGAGTGCTGCATCGGTTTGAAATGTTTTAGCTTGTGTGTGTGTGTGTGTGTGTGTGTGTGTGTGTGTGTGTGTGTGTGTGTGTGTGTGTGTGTGTGTGTGTGTGTGTGTGTGTGTGTGTGTGTGTGTATGTTTGTGTGTGTGTCTTAGGGTGTGTGTTCGTGGGAGTGTTTTTGTGCGTGATAGACAGTTCAAAAATCCGCAGGTTGAATAAAAGGCTTGTTTGGTAGGCTGGGGACATCCTGAGCTGTACTTCAGTGTGACGGGGGAACAAGGTGAAATAAGGACTCATCTTCTCTGTGTGACTGGGACGTCCACACTCAAAGACCAGCAGGACAGATAGGAGATAACGTGGCCAGAGTCAGGCGCTCAGGGATAGAGAGGCAGAGAGAGACAAAGAAAGAGTGATGAGGTGGGAAAGTCATTAAGTTTTAATGTGAATTTATTCATTCCAAGATGTTAGATTATGTATAAGTCCAGCTAATATAGAAATTCTATTTGCCCTTGCAAATTACCTGCCCCCAATCAACTTGTGAGTGTGTTTCTGTGTGTGTGTCTTTGAGAGTTTGTGTGTGTGCGTGTGTGTTAGGGGTTCAGTGCTTACGGGACAGTGGACCTGTTCTCGGGCAGGTCCAGCAGCACAGGGGGGTCAGCCGTCTGTGAAGGGTCACCGGGTCGCATGGTGTGGGACACCGAGTCTCTGACCCCTAGAGAAAAGCAAAGGTCAAAGTTCAATGCGACCACTTCTTGCAACACACGGCTCCAACAAGAAAACCAATATACCACAATATCGTGTATGTACAGGTACCAGGGACAAGAGCCATTTTATAGATTTTTCTGTCTATCTATTTTTTGTTTCCTTCTACCTTTTCATATCCCTGACTTCTTTTCTCACCTTCCCACAACTGCCTTTTCTCCTGCAGCTATATCAAAGTACCTTGCCCAGTTTCCTCTCCTATTGTAACACTAGAACACTCCATCTATTTCCTTCCTCCCTTCTGGTGCCCTCCTCTTACCCCTCGCTGCTGCATAACATTACAGTAGCTGGATTCAGCATAACGTGATAAGCAGGCACCTTGGCCAGCGCCTAGCCAATAGAACACCTGCCTTCCACTCCCATTCCAACTAGCTGGGTAATTCAATCAATAACCCCTCTATAGGAGCTAATCCCTTCAGGGCCCAGTGGGCCCGTCCTGAGCATCCTCCCAGCATGGATGCAGGCGTGGCCCATCAGGAACACTGGGTAATTACAGCTGGCGCTGTGCAATGTGGCGGATTGTTAGGGAGGTATGGAGAGGTGGATAACGGAGAGGGGTGGGGATGTTTGGAGGGGATGCCAGGGATGACAGAGGGTAGAGAAAGTCATATAGAAGGCAAAGTGTGTGTGTGTGTGTGCGTGTATGTGTGAGAGAGAGAGACAGAGAGAGAGAGAGAGACAGGGCCAGAGAGAGAGGGCCAGAGAGAGAGAGAGAGAGAGAGAGAGAGATATGTGTGTGTGAGTGTGAGGACCCCTCCTCCCCACAGACACACACACACAGAGCCAACGGGACGCACCGTAGAGCTGCCAAACGCGGACCTTGTCCTCGTAGGGGAGGTCGTACTTCAGGGGGTCCCCCACCGGTCCCTGGTAGTAAGGCCTCATGATGGACTCCATGGCCGAGGTGTGGGCCAGGCCTATGGCGTGACCAAACTCATGCACTGCCACGGCAAACAGGTCCATGCCATGGGTGTCTGGAAGAGAGAGAGAGAGAGAGAGAGAGAGAGAGAGAGTTTAGTTCTATTGAGAATTTGAGACAAAGACAGAGAGCAAAGACTTCAGATAAAATGGGACTCAACTGCATACAATGAAGAAAATGGCGGAAAAGAAAGTAATGGCTTTCTTTTTCAAGTCTCAAAATAACGACCTGTGCCCGCCTCGTTCCTCTTAAGCACCGGTGTGTTTTTTACCTCTCAGCTAATCCCCGTTTCGTTGAAGCTAAGACGAGACACGGGCAGCTGGAGAGTGTTTAAACACTTTCAAGGAAGCCACGTGCAGAGAGACAGCTGTGGAAATGGTGTCTGCGCACAACGGGCTGTCAATCCAACCTACGCCTGGAAGGACACCTGCCGTCACCAGAGGGTAGAAAACGGAAGCCAAATATATTTCCCATAACAAAACCGCTTGACTGGCTCTGCTAAGCAAGACTAAGAGTCAAAAGCTGCGTCTCGAAGATTTAGCAACAACCCTCACCCCCCAAAGAAAGTGGTGTTAGGTTAGGCCATAGATTAGCCCTAGCTTGGCAGGCTTGGCCCACTGTCACGGCTGAGACAAAGAGTGTGCAGTGAGAAAGATGTGCTGACGTATGATGTAGGGCCCTATGCCAACTCTAATCTATGGGAGCACACTCTGCAGGATGGATGGAGAGGAAAGAGGAAGGAAGGGCAAGAGAGAGGAAAGGAACGAGCCGGAGCGCTAGGAACCGTGTCATCTTGTTTGGACTAATGTCAAGGAGGTGCACATCGCCACGGTGACAAAAGAGACTTCCTGCCCACAGGACTAAAATCGTCCTGGCTCTGAGTGACTTGGAGGGGTCCATCACACCCATTTAGGAGAGCACCCCGCTGGTTAACAGGATGGAAAATGGAAAAGATAAGAGATGTGGTGAGGACAGAGAGAAGAGAGAGAGAGAGAGAGAGAGAGAGAGAGAGAGAGAGAGAGAGAGAGAGAGAGAGAGAGAGAGAGAGAGAGAGAGAGAGAGAGAGGGGGGGGGGGGGGGGACAGGGACAGGGAGAGGGAGAGGTAGGTGAGACAAGAGAGAGAGAGATTAAGCTACAATGGGGTAGAAAGTAGAGCCCAACTGATTACTAGGTCGGCCTATTTTACCGATCGACATGGGGTTATCACAGATACAGTATATCGCTGTCAGCAAAAATAAAAAACCTTACCAGGCGAGTCTTATTGATAGTTCATTATTTTACAATGGAGCCCTGGCCAAAAGGAAACATTATCAAAAAAACTGAAAAACATTAGACAGTATAAAACAATAAAACATGCAACAATAAATCTTTATCAAAAGTGTTTGATAACCACATAGAAGGATCATGGCAAAAAAATCGAAACAAAACAAAAAATCCCTACTATCAGCATCAGCCCCAAAAACCCAGTATCGGTTGGACTCAAGTAGAAAGAGCTCCTGTGTGCTTGTGTGTGTGTGTGTGTGTGTGTGTGTGCAAAGACCAAAGGGAGGGTAGTGACCCCGCACCACATACAGGGATGGACCACTTTAACAAGGCCACAGCGAGCCACATCAAGAGCCACGGACCATGGCAACAAGATGTCTGTGGATGTCTGTAGGAAGAGGTTGATGACAGTCCCCTCTACCCAGGCAGGGACACACACCATTGGGCTTCTCAAACAGATAGTCCCCTTAGCAGGGGCCCGCTGTCCACTCTGTGTCTCCCACTGCTCAGCCTCAAGACTGTCCCCAGCCAAATGTTCATAGCTCTGGGTGGAACAAGGATATAGACAAAAGGCCCTGTTTTTTTTTTTTAGTCCCTCTGATGCCCTGTCACCATGTTAACAGGGCTCATGCCTGCTCGAGGGACTCAGTGGGGAAGTACGCACAGCAGTGTGTTGGCTCTCTATGAGGGCTTAAAGGGATTCTTCCCCGATATTCAATCTTTTGATACACTATGGGGTGTTCCCACTCTGTTGTTCCTGAGGGGGCCGGCAGGGAGACTGACAGCTTGCTAATCAGGGATGGCACTAGAGTGTTCCCCTGCCTTTCTTCTTTATCACACTCTCCTCCTGCTCTCTTTGTCTTTAATCGGTCTGTTTTTGTGTTTCACGTTATTCTTGATTTTCAAACACACACCCACACACACGCACGCACGCACGCACGCACGCACACACACACACACACACACACACACAGTGAAAGTCCTCAAAACCACACCTGCTTAATGAGCCTTTTGTTGCAGCTACGGTAATCGGTCTGCATTAGCGTGCAGCCAGAGCAGAGTTAATTAATAAGAAAAATCTGCTGGCTGCCAAAACAAAAACAGCAATCTCCAGACTCTACTTACCCATGTGACCCCGAGACACCGCACAAGACGCCCCATTGGACGTCTGGCTTGTCAAACAGCTGATTGGCTGGGGAGACCACTCATTACCTTTTAATGGAGCACTAGCTTCGCTATTCTAGAAGTATGGTTCCTATTCAACACTAATCAATCCTTGGGTCAATTCTTATGCAGATGACACCCAACTTTACATATCTGTGCACTCAGACAACCCAAATTGCCTCTCCCCTCTAACAATTGTCTTACCAGCGTTACATCTTGGATGTCCCAGAACCTTCTTTAATTAAAGGATGATAAAACTGAGGTACTTATGTTTGGACCACAGTGCCAGAGGGAATCCATTATCACAAGGTTGGGCCTGTTAGTTACAGTGCACCAGCAAGGCGTGCAGTAATTCTTGACTCAGTGCTAAGTTTTGAATCTCCAATAAATCTTATCGGAAAAACATTATTTTTTTCACCCAAGAAATACAGTATATATCTACAGTGCGCCCATTTCTGTAAAAATAATGCAGAAAAGTTGATGCATGCTTTCATTACAAGACGCTTAATACTATTGCAATGTTTTGTTCCATGGTCTACCAAGCAAGTCAATTCAAAAAGTTGAAATGGTTCAGAGTAGGGCTGGCTACCTGTATCTTATAGAATATATTTTAAGGTCATCATATTGGTCTTTAGAAAGGGGTTGGCACCAATCTATCTTAGAGACTGCTTTGTTGATTATGTACCTGGCAGGGCCCTTAGATTCTCTACTGCTTCTTTGCTTGTAATTCCCAGGGTGAATTATAAGAGGAGCATCCTATTTTGTGTGATAAGGCCTATCCTTCCTAATAAGATTAATTCAGCCCCCGAAAACTGCTGAGGTGTCGACATTCCCGTTGTCAGCTCCCGACCTTACAAAGTGGACAACTTCTCAATGGATTATCTTCCTGTCAGGAGAAGTTGCTTGGCAACAAACACAGGAAAGTCAGCCATGACAGATGGCCCTGATTCTACTGTTTAACAAGCAGCTCTGTGTTAAAAGCACTGACATAAGCTGATATGTAAAGTAGCTGGATAGACAAACAAAACACTAAACAAGAGCAAGTTATATTCAGTTACACTGCACGAAACCCACAACGTACACAAAACCACATAACGTACTGCTGTCATTAGAGTTACAGCTAGAACAGACAGTAATGATTTGACACAGTGATAGAGGAATATCAGGAGCGGGGCAGCAAATGTTAGCGAAGAAGGACAAAGATGACGTGAAGAAAAGAATGTGTGGTTTCATTAGCGGAAGTTGTTCTTCGACTCGTGCTGCCGCCCGAGAGACAAAACAAACACCATTAGACTGGAGACTAAATCCCTTGTTCAAACCCCTTTAATGAGAAGAGGATATCAATCCACATAAATAAAGACAACACCGGTTAAGAATGTTGATGCATTTAGAAAAAAACAAAATCAACAAACAAGCATCATTCGTATTATCTACCACACAATCCTTAGGTCTTTGTCAAACAATCACCCTTTAACACAGCATAACCTTCCTCAAATGTTCTGATATCGATATTAATACTCCTCCCCCTCTTCTTTACGGCCACCTGCACAATTTATACATGTAGAGCAGAAATAGATTGTGATGTCAAGCCACAGACAGAGTCAACCCTCCGCCCTGCCCTCTCTGAAGCCTGCCCCACCACCATCCCCAACCCTAGTCCCTACCCCACCACCATCCCCAGCCCTAGTCCAAGCCCCACCACCATCCCCAGCCCTAGTCCCTGGCCCACCACCATCCCCAACCCTAGTCCCTACCCCACCACCATCCCCAGCCCTAGTCCCTGGCCCACCACCATCCCCAACCCTAGTCCCTGGCCCACCACCATCCCCAGCCCTAGTCCCTGCCCCACCACCATCCCCAGCCCTAGTCCCAGCCCCAGCCCATCCCTGCCTCCACCAGGCTAGCCCCTGCACCAGCCCCACCAGGGTATCCCATTTACCAACCCCTAGACTGCTCCATCCACCAGAGCCCCGTGTAAGAAGCTGCTGTCTGACCACTCCCTTTCCCCCGTCTCCCCCCCTCTCGCCTGCTCCCTCCTGGCAGGATGCGGCCGGGGTAAGGGCCGGGGGGGAGCCCTAATTGGAGCAGACGGACGAGGTGTCCAGGAACATATGGTTCACAGCCTCCGCAGGACAAGAAGGTGAGAGGGAGAGTAGAGGGAGAGTGAGGGGGAATGTGTGTGTGTGTGTGGGTTTGGGTGTGGGAGAACTGGAGGGTGTGTGAGCTGGCCCTGACACCGGTTCACCAGCTGGACTTGTCTGGCCCCTGAACAACCTTCTTAATTAGACCTGAGGGGAGGATGATCTCTTTATCCAACCCTAACACAGACATCCTCAGAAAGTAACACACACCTTTATTTACTGTAACCATGATTCATAATGGTATATGATATTGATATATGATATATGTTATTTACTGTAAGTATTACGTTTGAAAGTAGTTTCCCTTTAGGTGAAGGAGCATCTTTTCTTACCGTGATCCAGTCACTGTCCCACATGATGTATGTCACAGTCCCAAACATTACGGGTCACACAGTAATTGCCCTGAACTGAGTTACTCTGTCAATGAGCCAAGAGACTGAGTGAAGCTATAGCTGTTGTCAGGTGAGTGTGTGGTCCAATATGCAGTGCTCCTCTCAGCATAGCCCCCTCTATCAAAGTTCAGGCAGCTCCTCCATGAAACCACTAAGGACTTAGTCGGTCGGTGATACCGCCATTACCAAAACCATTTCCACTCACTGACCTCACAATAAGCCTCTTCCATCTCTCCATCATTCTCTCCTTTACTCCTAGACAGGGGAGAATGATGAGGTCTGTCAACCAGAGTCCACTCGTCTTGATGAAAGGGGGAGAGGTGGTGAGGAGAAGGAGAGTCGAGGGTAAGAAGGGCAGGGTGGGGAGTTAATGATTAATGAGACCATCTGTGAGGCTGGCCCTGCTGTCTGAGACCATCCAGTGGAGGCTGACCGTCCTCCCCGTCGCTGCTGCCTCACTGGCCAGCCGGTGACCCAGCACTGGCCCAGAGAGTAACCCAGCACTCACCCAACATTGACCCAGCTCAGACCCAACATTGACCCAGCTCAGACCCAGCATTGGCCCAGCATAGACCGCTGGCATGTTGAAGTGACACCAGGACATGGCAGAAACAGACAAGTGTCAAGCAGCTTAGGAGAGACTGACCCGGACAGATTAGCCAGTCACAAGCCATGAACTAACGAGAACTTACTCTTGAATAGTCTCATGGTGATCAGCTAATTGTGTTGCAATGCGAGGAGCCAATCCCAGAATTGTTGAGGCCAGGCATTAAGGAAACAGAAATGGCTCTTCAATAGCCTCTTTAGCTCTTTTTTATTGATAGAGTATCAACACGACCATTCATTCAAGAGAGATAACACACAAACTGAATACTATCCTTGCCTATTACTGCACAGCTACTTACTGCTAAGACTCAATCACTTTTCAACGCATTCAGTATTACATAGCCACTCTAATGGGTTGTTTAGTGCTGCCTAGCAGAAGTATTGGGTATTTGTCCCAGGTCTGCATAGCTTTAGGGTTCAAACTAAGCTCTCACATTCCACCCACCTCAATGTAATTTCCAGTTCAATGCTGTCTCAATGACATTTCATTTTCACATTAAAAAGGCACATTGGCAGAACTATTATGACCACATAGTCTTATAACTCGGGCTTCCACTGGGCCACCGACCTGGTGACCTGAAGGTCCAGGCTTCATCGTCGTCAAAGTGCGTGTCCCCCGCCGTGAACCTCTCCCCGGGGAAGAAGGCGTGGGCCACGGTGCCCCCCGGCCCGTCGAAGGGGTAGCCGTCATGGTGGTCGGCCTTGGTGAAGTCGATCTGGATGTCGGCGTCGCTGCCGCCCACCTCGTGGAAGTTGAGGGGCGTGATGTCGCTCCACACCTTCAGGGCGTAGTACATGAGGGCCCGCACCGTGTCCCGACCCAGCAGGGCCGACTCTTTGGGGAAGGTTCTTATTCTGTGGGGGGGGGGGGGGGGGGATCAAATATAAAGACCAAGCAGAGAGAGAGGAAAATGAACTGGAGAGACGGTAACATGGACAAGACGTGTGCATGTGTGTGTGCGTGTTGCTGTATGTATGTATTGGAACAGGTCTGGAAGATGTTTGTGTGTATTTGTAGCTGCCGACAATCAACAAACACAATATTAGCTGACGGGAGAAGATTGCAAATCCATGCAAGGTAAACCGAGGTAGACTTCTTGTTTGCAGATGATCCCTGATTCCCTCTGCTTTCCTATTTCATGGCTAGCTGAGTCCAGGCAGAGGCAAACAGATTGAACACGGCACTATCGAACGTATCCTACATGCCATTACCACAACACTGGCCTGACAAAATTAGCTTTTAGGAATGACTTTCCAGGCACACTCTCTCTCTCTCTCTCTCTCTCTCTCTCTCTCTCTCTCTCTCTCTCTCTCTCTCTCTCTCTCTCTCTCTCTCTCTCTCTCTCTCTCTCTTCATACATTAAGAGGCAGATTGCGTCCCGACCCCTCCTCTCTCTTTTTCTCTCTATTTTCCTCTCTCTCGCTCCGTCCCTCACAGACTGATCGTGCCATTACAGAACACATCCTAATCTCTCCCTCCAGCACAGGCCAGAGATTGGCTTTTAGGAATAGCTGTCCAAATTCTCTCTCTTTCTCTGTCTCTCTATCAGAGGCAGATCACCCCCTCTTGCTAGCTCTCTTTTATCCTTTCTCTCGCTCGCTCCCCCTCTCACCTCTTGTTGCTCTCTCCTTTCACTCTCCCGAAGCCGTCGTGGGATTTGAATAAATAGAGGGCCAGTCATGATCTCTGCCTGTCATCTGGACTCCTCTCTCTTTCTCTCTGGCTGACAGAGAGTTAGAGAGACAGAGACAGAGATAGACCCCCCCCCCACACACACACACACACACACACACACACGTCCACAAAGACCAAGCCATTACATCCCTGAGCACTCCTAACTTAGCTCAACGGCCTTATTACCTCTGTGGGCAGAGTAGGCCGCCGTAGCCTAGCAACACTGACCGCTAACCTCCAGCAGCCAAGGTCGCCATGCTAATGGGACACAATACACAGGTGGGTTCACAGGCTTGGTCCTGCATGGCTTGCTAGCTGAGGCAGGGACAGGAGCCAGGGTAACGTGTGTATGTCTTTGTAGGATGTGTGTTTGCGTGAAGGGGTATCTGGTGACATGCTCAGTTAATGTACTTTCATTATCCCTTGGGCGTCATGGTCAACAAAGGGAGAGTAGAACCCAAAACACAGATTTATTCAGAAGCACTCTATTTTATTTGCTCAAAAGACAAGGAACCTGAGCACAAAACCCCACGAAACCTTTAAAAGTGACTGGAAAAGAGACAACTCAACAGACAAGGCGTAAGTACAAGAACTAAAACACACGAGAACCAATCAACACAAATCAAACCAGGTGGAATCAATGACGCTAGCGAGGAAAGGTGAAACTAATTCAAACTAAACAGAGTGGACATGTGAAACCAGTCACACTGGGCGAAAAAGGTGATGAAGGCAGACTGTAATAAGTTATAGCCCAGTGGTTACACAGGGGCTGCATTAAGGTGGTTCAGGTCGTCGGTCTGAAAGCTGTCTAAAGGGACGTGTTTCAGCTCTCTGTCCCTTCTACACATTCTATTTCTGTGTCTAGAAGATTACCATCCAGTATGATGACCAGTATGAGGAACACCTGGACGTGATAAATGACTCAGTGGGCTTTATTTTCAGGCCTGACCATTAAGCTGGATGGCTGAGTGCAACCACTGGCTTGTCATAAATATATACACACAGACAGAGATGGGCCTGCGCAAATGTGCACCTGCGTACATTTATCTACGGACACACCTATACACACACCTGACCCTCCAGTTTCTCTTCAAATGTTGACTTTTAATTTGCCAGTTGGTTCACGTAGATGCTGCTCCTCTCTGTTTTCTCCTCAGATTAGTCAGATAAAGAGCGGGAGGGAAAACAGGGAGGGACACAACTCATTTTCCCCTTTCCTTCTTAAATCTCCTGACAGGACTCGCCCCCTCAGGCTCCATTCATCATTTTGGAAATAAGATAGCTGTCTTTGCTGACTGTCAAACAGAGCATTGGACACACACATGCACGCGCACACACATACAAACAGACTGTGAGTAGAACCCCACACACACACACATACAAACAGACTGTGAGTAGAACCCCACACACATGCACGCACATATGAACCCGCACATACACTTACATACTGTCACAGACACACACACAACGAACTCTGGCATAATTTTGAATAATCACAGTCCTTGTATTAGCACACCCACACCAATCTTCTGGCTGGATCCAGGGAATAGAGGCCAAAGGTCCAGATTGACTGTAATCTTTTTATAAAACCAGCTCATCACTCCATCACAAGTCTGTCCTGGTCTGCTCTCCAGGTAGCAGACTGTGATCAGAGAGGAGACCCAGCCACCTTCCACTGTGATGTACTGGGCTGGCTGAGAAAAGGCCCTGGGTGTGGAGTATTGATGTCTGGTGTTATACCCTGCCCTTTCCCATAACACTCTGTGATAGACTGTTATGTCTGTCACACATTACTCAACGCTGACTTCTCACATGCAAAACCTTAAGGGAGGAATTTAGACATCAGCTCTGCTCTACTCCTCTCCTCTGCTCTGCTCTGCTCTCCTTTCCTCTCCACCCCTCCCCTCTCCTCTCCTCTCCTCTTGTCTTTTATAGTTTTCTCCCCTCTCTCTGTCCCTGAGACTTTAAAAACCTCTCTGCGTGGGTGATTAATCTGACCACTAACAAGCGGCAAACTGTCTGCCTCATGATAATGGCCTAACACTCAGTGATGAACTGGCCTCGCTGAGAGAAATGTGTGTGTGTGTGGATATGGTAAGGATGGCTGGCCTCTGTGTGTGTGTCTGTGTGTGTTTGTTAAAAGGAGAGTTACTGATCCCTTGATTGATCCCTTGATGGAGTTTGTGGCTCCACAGCGCAAGTTTGAGTTTTAGAATGTCTGCCTCTTCATCTGTGAGTGTGCGTTTCTGTGAGATTGTCTCCTTCTCTGTGTGTGCATGTGTGTGTGTGTTTGACCGTGTTGTTTTTGGCCCAGCTGTGGGCTCTGCGTTGGTCTATTGATTGTGTCTCTCCATCCTGCCTTCTGCTAACTGTCCTCTACAAGGTGTCCACTACAGCCACACACTGATAACAGCAGGGCTCTTTTCACAGCACAAAACCCTGCTGAAATGTCAGGGGTGCACATGGACACTATTCATTACGTCTGTCAGTCTGTGTGTGTGTGTGTGTGTGTGTGTGCAAACTTTTGATTAGCGATCCTCGCCCTCCAATCTCTGGCCCCTAACCCCTCTCTGTTCAACTGCAGTCCCCCACTCCAGCACAGCCCAATCACACCATTGCACAACTTTATTACACACCTTGACCTTTGAACCCCTTTCTCAAGGAAGCAGTCCTGACCCCAATGGGGAGGAGGGAAGCATTGTTATGTGACTGCTAGTATGACACAACAGGTCTCTCTCTCTCTCTCTCTCTCTCTCTCTCTCTCTCTCTCTCTCTCTCTCTCTCTCTCTCTCTCTCTCTCTCTCTCACACACACGCACCATGCCCCTGCGTCATCTACCCCACAAACCCTCTATTATCGTCATCCAAAAAACATGCGCGCACACATTCACACTGCTCAGCACTCAGCCTTCAATCACCCTACTATTGGGCTGTGGTGATCTGAGGCTAGGAGTGCACGTAAAGCACCATAAAGACACACCAGATGTTCCCCTCCCCCCTCCCCCCTCCCCTAACCCACCCCGTGCTGCCGGTGTAGCGGCAGCCCCTCCGCTGACAACTGTTTCTAAGCACGCTGTCATCCTCCAGACCGCATTGTGCCAGACGTGCTGCGTACGGATGCTTGGAGAGACGCTAATATCCCTCAGTCATTATCGGTCATACTTGAACAAAGCTGCGCTGTAAAGTCATGGGAATCTTATGAAATTGATAGGAGAAGATAAAGAAAACCAATGAGAAAGATTCACACTGTACAGTGCTATCCTTGCACTTTGTATGAAAAAACGCTACGGAAAATCCAACTGTGAATATCAGCAACACAAAGTGCAGGAGAGTGAAATGCAGGACAGTGAACTTCAGAACAGTGAACCGCAGCCAAGAGATCTAATGGAAAACAAACTACAGAAAATCCAACTGCAGTAACATTAACTACAGCAACGCAAACTACACCCAAGTGAACTAGAACAAATTAAACCACACCACACTATTATAAAGGGAACTACAGCACAGGTAACTACAGGACAGGTAACTACAGCACAGCTAACTACAGCACAGGTAAGTATAACACAGTGTACTATAGCACAGGTAAATACAGCACAGTGAAATACAGCACAGGTAACTACAGCACAGTGAGATACAGCACAGTGTACTACAGCACAGGTAAGTACAGCACAGTGTACAACAGCACAGGTAACTACAGCACAGGTAACTACAGCACAGTGTACAACAGCACAGGAAACTACAGCACAGTGTACTACAGCACAGTGTACTACATCACAGGTAACTACAGCACAGCCAACTGCAGCACAGTGTACTACATCACAGGTAACTACAGCACAGATAACTACAGCGGGCTGTACCTCCAGGACAGGTGTCTCTTGTTCCATTTGTTCTGCGGGGCCACGGCTCGTCTTCGGCGGCCCGCCACTGTTACCTCCGTCTCCGACACGTCCGGCAGGGAACAGCGGGGGGTCTTCATCAGGCCCAGGGTGGCCAGGTCTGGACAGGGGGGAGAGGGCAGAGAGACATGGTCACACAGGGGGTTTACACACACAAATACAAGGAGCACAGGGAACACTATAATAATAACAAGTGGTGGTATTTTGCTGTGACAAGTAAGAATGATAAAACAATACAAATAACCAGGGTTGACCAGGGCTAAGCTGGCCAAAACATGCTAAACTAGAACTCCTATCAACACCTTATTTGTTTTAATTCCTATTGTTCATATATATTATTCATATGGTTTTAATAAACATCCATTCCCTGTTGAAAAGTCATATCTGACAGTGTTGTGATGCAGGTGATTGATTGTCTTTCTTTGTTTCTAATGAAATAGAATACAAAATCAAATTAAACAAGCAGAGCTTGGCCCTGCCTGTGCCTGCAGTGGAAATCAGGCTAATATGTCACGTGTTGACTTGGCTTGGTCCCAGCTGAACTTGTGGTGAGAACCTGATGTTTGTCAAACAGGATGTTTCCATGGGTCAGCTCAGTTCAGATTCAAAGTCAGCAGCCCAAAAGTGGGATATACAGTTTGGATGATGACAAATGCCTGATATGTTTAGGTGTCAGCATAACCTTCACACTAGTATCATAACACTGGCTTCCTGTTTGAATGTAGGAATGATTTGATGGGAAGTTATGGCTTACTCTTAATGAAGGCCAGGGATTTACAGCAGACCAAATTGCAACTTATCCCTGTCAACAGTTCAGTGCCTTAGGTCCTGTAGCAAAACACTATTTAATGTTCCAAGGTCTAGACTTTGAGCTGAGGCTGAGCGAGCAGGCTTTAGACGGAGGAGCTGCTTAATTCTGGAACAGTTCAGAACACAAGCCTAAGGCTAGCTGTTTCTTTCTAATGTAAAGAATCCCATAACATAGTTTGATAAAGAAGCTTTCCATTTTAATATTTTTGTGACTCTATAGACAACGTCATTTCATTAGCTGCAGTATATTGCACATGTTGTGTTCATTTGTTTTTTGAATATTGTCTAATTTAATTTCATACAGTTTTACTGCATTTCCACCAATGTATCGGTTGTGGTTTTATTATTGTTAAAGTACTTTGTGACATTGTTAAGATGTCAGGGTCCGGCCTCCTCTGCACCCAAGTCTGTGTGATCAGGATCAGCACCATGGACAGCACTCCCCCTGGGCCGGCACCAGGGCGAGCTCCCTGCTCTCTCTCTCTGTCTGTCTCTCTCGGTGCATGCTGGGAACTTTGAGTTTGTGAGTGCGAATGGAGCGTGTGGAACTGCTGAATGAGATTGGGCTTTTCTGACACTTTTTCAACTTATTCACGGTCTAAACACATGAGCAGGTAAGAGTAGTATTTAAGTAATTCATATTAGTTGTGGAATCGAGAGACAGATTCGAAAGTTTCGGATCGGAGTTGGTGAGGAATGGCGTCCCTGCCAGGTGAGGGTTCGCCGAATGTGTCAATTAAGCATGGGGCTAGAGTTGTAGACGATGTACGGTACAGTGTGAAGAGTGTTCTCATGGCTGTAGGCGAAAAGATCGGGCATGAGAACATAACGTTTGGTTCAAGAATGAACAAGGCCGTTGTGGTCTTTCTGCGCGAGGAACTACTGGTTCATCAGTTGGTCGAGGGCGGCATTGTTTTGGACGATATGTTTGTGTGTGTATCCCCGTTGCATGTACCAGGGACACGGGTTACAGTGTCGGGCGTCCCCCCGTTCATTTCTAACGAAGCCTTGGAAAGGGAGTTGTCCCGGTTTGGGAAGTTTGCGAGCGGCCTTAGGAATGTTAGCCTCGGCTGCAAAGACGATAGGCTGCAGCACGTATCTTCGCTGCGTAGGCAGGCGTTTATGTATTTGAGCAATCCTGCGCAAACACTGGAGGTGTCATTTAAAGTCAAACATGAACAGAGCTTTTATATGATTTACGCCAATGCTGGCGTCATGAAGTGTTTTGAATGTGGCGGGGTGGGGCATAAGCGTGCAGCATGTCAGCAAAAGGAGCAGACAGGAGGTGGTGTGCGGATAGAGGTGGCTTGGCAAGCTATGCTGAAGCAACAAAAGGATCTCTTTACGGTGTCACTGTGAAGGTGTTGAACAAGCAGTCGCTAGAGGTGGTCAGGCGTGTTTGTACCAGGCGTGTCACCTAGAGGCAGCTGTAGGTCCCTATATAAGACTCCCATAGAGAAACGCAGTGCGGATCTGCAGTGGAGAATTATACATGGGGCCGTGGCTACAAACAGACATGTGGCCCATCTAGATCCTAGGGTGGGGGGAGACTTTGGTTTCTGTCAGGCAGAAGAAAACCTGCAGCATCTTTGGCTTGGCTGTCCAAGGCTAAATCCGCTCTGGTCTATGTTGAGCGAAAATGAGCATCTGGCTCACTAGGAGGAACAAGATTAAGCAAGTAGGGTCAGTAGATTTGGAGCCCATGTTCAGGGGGCTGGGGGCGGGCAGGTTAAAAATTGAGTTTGCATACTATAAGATGGTTTCGAATCTGGAGGAGTTTGTGTGTATTTGGGGACTGGGGGAGGTGTTATGTACGGTGTATCAGGGGGCATTGGTTGTGTATGTGTAGTTTTGTGTGTTTGATGCATTTCATATTTTTATGCTATTTATGACGTTTTGAAGTGCTGTAAAATACTAATGTGATATTAAAGGACTGGTTAAAGGTCTCTCTCTCGTTCTACCTGCAGTTTGTTCTTTTAGTTCATTGGCAATTGGTGGTTATTCAATTATTGTTTGCACCTGTTTTCTGTCCCCTATTTAAACCCTGCGTTGCAGGCGTACCTTTGTTCTGTCATTTTGTTTTTGCATCCCTTCGTTGTTCCTCGTGTGTTTTGGTCTCTAGTAAAGTCTCTTTTCAACAGCAATATCCAGTCTCCAGTCTGCCTATCTTCACCGGTGCTACTAGTGTTTAGCTCCACCAGCACTTAGTCTGCTTTTGGGATGTACTTTAGCTTCAGCCCTGACATAAGATAAGTGCCGTACAAATAAAGGTTTTTGGATTGCTATTATTCCCAGACGGGTCACCTGAAAACAACTGCCTTCACGTCCACAGAGGTACTTTACCTACCCAGAGAATAATCGGGTATTTACCGAGCGGAAACAAGGGGGCTGTGCAGAGTAGGAGGACACAACCGATTGCACAACTATTGAAAACCTTTGGGCAGAGAGGAAACACGCACACGCACACACACAATCAATTTCTAAGAGGAGACATAGATAAGCTAATTTGCTAGGTGACTGGGTGGGTGGGTACAGTAGCTGTTGGTTATGGAGCCTGATAAAGCAAAGTAAATACATTTATAAAATACAGTCCCATCCACACACAAACACGTGGATAGGCAAAACGCACACAACCTAGTTGTCCAGTCTCCTCCAGTCCTCCAAACTTCTGCATGGCTTTGATGGCTTTGGTGAGGGCTTCCTTGGTCTGCAGCTGTCCTGTGACAGGGTCAGGGGGCGGGAGGTAGCCAAACTTACTCAGCCAATCCTGCAACACAACACAACACAGGGTCCTGTTAACAGCCATGCTGCTCATTCCTCACTCCACGGAATGTATGATGTGCTTTAAATATCTGTGTGTGAGAGAGAGTATTTTAGTTTATATGTGAAAGTGTGTGTTTAAGTACATGTCTGTGTGTGTTCATGCATATGGTGGAAGGTGTTTATGTCTGTGTGCATAAACGTCTGTGTGTGTGTGTGTGTGTGTGAAAAGAACAGGTGCTTTGAGCTTAAAGTCAGTTGTAATGTCAATGATCGTAATTCTTCACAGTTTAATACTATGCTGTTATAAGCAAATGTTCCGTGTTTGACCCTGACGTTGATGATACAATAGATACATCTGCGGTGAGAGTTAATCATCTTCCTGCCTCTATTTCTAATTCACACACATACACACACATACACACATGCACTTTGTATTTCCTCCATCATCTCATCTCATGCAGTAAAATGCTGCTGGGTTTGATCAGAGCTGAGAGGGGAACAACAGGGAGTGATAGCAGAGAGAGGTCCCCCTGACAACACTCCCTAAGTCCAGTTGGCTGCTAACAGCTTCCATAACCCTATTACACAACCTTTATATGGGTACATCCACTAATAGTGGTATCACCCAGTCCAGCTCAACAATGCAAACACAGAATGGTTTTCCATGTGTAGGTGTAACTACATGAGGGATCCCATCCATTCTACTAAACCACCTTTCCACTCAAAATACAAAATTCTTTAGTAATATGCGACAAACTTCCTCGTCTTTGTGAAATTTTAAAAATGAATTCGAACAAAATATGTTTAATAAAACTCAAACTTACTCTCTATTGCAACAGAGCGTGCATTCTTATGTTTGTGTGTGTGTGTCTGCGTGTGTGTGTTTGTGTTTGTGTGGGCGTGCAGGTGGAGACGACAACAAAAATCAAGGCCTCGCTTAGAAGTGTGAGCTTGTAAATATAAAGAAACCTTGACCGAGGTGTGTGATCTGGTCCTAACAGAACACCACTGTAACATATCTTCTGACCCAGCAGAAACACCTGAGCCCACAGCCAACCGTCTGATGTGGACCCAGTCACAGACCCGGCTGTTCAATCACCCTGCCTCCCCTACACTCAGGCTGTTCCCACCTAGAAGTCACAGCTGTCTCCCAGCAGGAAAGATGGAAGGAAACAAGAAATAAAACAAATCCCACCATCGACCCTGAGATATTAGAGGACCACAGAACTAGGGTTTCACACTGACTTCTGTCAGGTGGGAGCGGGCAACAGACCCCTAGTGTTTCAGTCTGGGGTTGTATCGTGCTAAGCCCAGGCCTGAGGGGGTTCTACAGACCATAATAGTCCCAAGGCAGCAGCCATAAATCAACTCCAGTCAAGTTGTGAATAACAGATGGGGAAGGAAGTGGACTGAACTCTAGGACTGGACTGGTTATAATGGGCCTCTTTGACGGGATGAGAGAGGCGGAAGACATGAAGACTCAGAATAGAATTAGGAGAGGAAGAAAGAAAAAACAAGCCACAGACACGAAAAAGAACGGGGGAGAGAGAGAGAGATTTTTGATTTTTAAACTCAGTTTATTTAGTCTTTCACAAACATGGAACAGTTTTTCAAAATCTCAGCTTTATCTTTCTACTAAACACCAGACTGCTGATCAAAATGTGAGTATGAGAGTGCCATCCTCATGCACCGTGCAAAGCACCTCCCCCAGCCCCCATGTCAACATAAATCCGTCCATATTGTCCACAAGTTTAAAATATGCATGTTCAACCCGGAGACGGGACGCCATCAGTCCCTTCAACATCTGAACAGTCTACGGAGCATAGACCATCTGCCCGCTTCTTCCTAGTTTTCCAGATGGCAATTTTTGCCATGCCTGAAATGTAATTGATCATTGTATGCACTTGCTTCTTTCTAACAGAATACCTTGGACCAAAAACACCTCCCCAAGCCGCTCATACCACCTCCCTAGTAGCTCAAACAGCCCCACTAATCTCCGACACTGTACAAACAAATGCGACAGTGTTTCTAGTTCAGAACAGAACAAACACCCCTCCCCATTAGCTGGTTCCAGGTGTGCCAGATGTCTGTTGGTAGCTATTGCCCCATGTGTTATCCTCCACTGGAGGTCGGCTGTCCTTTTCTCCAAAGGCGGCTTGTATAAGGACCGCCAGCAGCCCTTTGGGGAAGCATCCGAACCAAAAAACTCACCCCACCTTGACTCCTTCATTCCTGCCAGGGAGCGCAGGTGTAGCACTTTAACACGTGTGGTATAATGTCTTTTTTTCCATGTGCTCAAACTCCTCAACCTCCAGGATTGAAAGAGATAGCACTGACCCTGCCTCCTCCTGCCAATCCCCAACTGCTGGGGCAACATTCAGGGAGGGAAAAACATATTCATAGTCATCATCCCACTGCTCCGCCAGTGTGGGGTTTTCCACAAACCCTCTGAGTGGCACTGGCAAGGATGCGCACACCTCCTCCACCATTCTATTTAGCAACCTTACAGACCTGACCTTTATAGCTTCTCCCAGCCGGTCCAATGAGGAAAACTTGGCTTTCATTAGGTGGCCCAACTTCACGCAGCCCACCTCCCTCAGTCTTGCTCGTAGGGTGACAGAGGATAAAATGTTGGTGTTAATAAATACATTACAAAACAAAGGCTCTTCAAAGAGCCACAGTCCAGGCGTTTCCGCCTCCGCTCGACTGACCTGGAAAACTTGCCATGCCTGTAACACAGAGCTGTAAAAAGGTGTAAGCCCTGACAGGTCTGCCTCTCCTGGTCTCAAGAGGAACAGCTGCTTGTCAGAGCCCATGCGACCAGCCCTCCTCAGCAGCAGCCTTGCCGTGTCTTTCCAGCTCAGTCCATGGGTGTAAAGAAGTCTCTGTGCACTCTGGAGCCTATACGCCATGACTGGCTTTGATGTCCATGAGGCCTTGGCCTCCCTCAGCCACTGGCAGATAGAGGCCTGCAGCACGAATCCAGTGCTAGCCTGACCATAGGAAATCCACCATAGTCCTTTGTATCTCCTCCACCACGGCCCTTGGTGGAGGTAGAATGTTCATCTTATGCCACAAGGTCGAAGCAACCAAGTTATTTAAAACCAGGACCCTTCCCCTATATGACATCTGGGGCAATAACCATTTCCAACGAGACAATCTGGCACACACCTTCTCTGCCACACCCTCCCAGTTCTGCTTCCGATACTCTTCTGACCCAATAAAAACACCTAAAACCTTTAACCCGTTCCTACCCCACCTTAGATTCCGGGGCAGACTGGGTGCGGCCCCCTCCCGCCACTGTCCCATCTGCAAAGCCTCACTCTTCTTCCAGTGTATTCTTGCTGAGGAGGCTTTGCCATACAACTCTAAAATCTCAACTAAAACTCTGATATCCCTCTGGTTTTTAATAAAGACAGTGATGTCATCAGCATAAGCTGACACAACTAAAGGTGGGCTCTGAGTTATTCCTGGTAGGGACAGCCCTGTTAGCCTGCTCCTAATTCTGGCCAGCAGAGGCTCCACTGCCAGCGTGTAGAGCTGTCCTGAGGCCGGACAACCCTGTCTGATCCCCTTCCTCATTGATATGGGACGGCTCAAACCACCCCCAACCTTAACTAAAACAACCGCATCCCTATATAAAAGCTCTATCCATGAAATAAAACCCTCCCCAAAACCAAATGCTTTCAGCGTTGAAAATAAAAAGTCATGATTAACACGATCAAACGCTTTTTCCTGGTCCAAGGAAAGACACCCAATGTTACAATCACAGTTTTTACAGATATCAATAACGTCTCTCATGAGGTGCAGATTGTCAACTATGGATCTGTCTGGGACACAATACGACTGATCCTTATGTATGAGGATTCCCAGATACCCTTTCAGTCTATTTGCCAAAACCTTCGACAGTATCTTATAGTCCGTGCAAAGCAGCGACACGGGTCTCCAGTTTTTTAAAAGTGCCAAATCCCCCTTCTTTGGTAGCAAAGACAGGGCCACACGGCAGCATAAGGTTGGGAGGGATCCAACTCCATAGCACTCCAGCAGGACCTCCCGAAAGTCCTCACCTATACATCCCCAGAAATGCTTATAAAACTCCATGGGCAACCCTTCAATGCCTGGAGCCCGACCTGGAGCCATCTGGTTGACGGCTGTATTGAGCTCCTCCAAAGTGAGCTCAGCGTCTAGCACCTCCCGTTCACACTGCCTCAACTGAGGCAGCCCCTGGGTAAGCTCTGCAGTGCTTTCTGCGTCTGCGTCCTCCGCCCCATACAGGGCCGTATAGAACTCCACTGCATGCTTCCTCATCTCTTTAGGGTCCGTGGTCACTCTTCCATCAGGAAGACTGAGACACGTAATTTGCTTTCTCTGAGCCACCGTTCTCTCCAAGTTAAAAAAGAAAGTGCTGGGTGCGTCTATGTCCCTAATATTGATAAAACGTGCTCTAACCATGGCCCCCTTCACTCTCTCCTTTAAAAAGCCTCCCAACTCCTTCCTCTTCTCTTTCAACATTACACCCATTTCTCTGTCTACACTTAAAGTCAGGCTATCTTCTATTTCCCTGATCTCCTTCTCCAGTTTCTCAACAACCTCCCTAACCCTGCCAGTGGAATTAAAAGTGTACTGCTGGCAGAACACGCGGATCTGGGCTTTGCCCACCTCCCACCACTGGCTCATTGAACTAAAAGCTCCCTTTTTGGCCCTCCACAGATCCCAGAACATCTTAAATTTCTCGGTAAACAACCTATCCTGGATCAGCTTTGTATTAAAGTGCCAGTATGTTCTGGGCCTACCAGTAATGGTGGTGCATATATCAATAGTCACCAGATGGTGATGGGTAAACCCCACCGGGAAAATAAAACTCCTCACTAACCTGGAACTGAACACATCTGATATATACACCCTATCTAATCTAGCTGCACTCATTTGTCCATTTACAACCCTGACCCAAGTGTACTGCTTCACCAAGGGGTGCTTAACCCTCCAAGCATCTAAAAGCTTTGCTTGGTTAAAGAGTCTCGCTAGATATGTAGACGAGTTGAGGTGGGGCTCCTCACTATTCCGATCCATGGTAAACTCAACAGTGCAGTTCCAATCACCCCCTACTATGACGCATTCACCCTGGTTAACTTGAGTTAATGCGTCTTTCAGAAGTCAAAAGACCTCAAGCCTCTCCGTGCCCACGTTAGGAGCATAAATACAGATAAAGTTCAAAACACTTCCCTCCATCTCCGCCCTAACCAACAGTAACCGACCCTTCACTATCTTCGTGGAAGACAACACCTTAACCCCAAGACTGGAGGAAAATAAAACCGCTACTCCTGCGCTAACATTGGTCCTATGGCTTAGGACTCGCTGGCCGTCCCACCACAGACCCCAATCCACCTCATCATCCTCATCCGCTCTTGCCACCACCTCTACCACACTTGGCCCAGCCACCTGGCTAGAACCTTCCCCAGAAAACAGTACCTTGTCACTGTTGGGTTCGACCCTCATACCCACAGGTGGCAACCCAGTAACACCAGATAGCTCAGTACCAGCAGAAAGCTCCGTAACAGCAGACAGCTCAGCATGTCTAACATCAGTAACACCAGACATCTCAGTGACAACAGATTTCTCAGCTACAGCAGAGCTCACCACATTATTTCCCCTCACAACGGCAGCCTGGGCCGTTCCACCTGAGGGGAGATGCTCCTCGCTTCCACCGTTGCCTACAGCCGGCTGTCTTCGCGGGCAAGACATACGTTTATGCCCCACCCCCCCGCATTCAAAACATTTAATACTGCCCGTGCTGGCGTACACAATATAGAACGTGTTTTCATGTTTCACCCTAAAAGACATCTAACGTTGGAGACTCCAGAAACATGAACACTTGTCTACGCAGAGACAGTACATGTTTGAGCTCCGCAATCCGACACCCTAAACTGACCGGCTTCAGTCCACCCGCCAACTTTCCAAAACGCCGGAGTTCTCGCTCCAGCACCTCGTTCGGAATGAACGGCGGCACCCCCGACACTGTAACCCGGGTAGACGGGACAGACATCGGTGAAACTTGTACCAACTCATGCCTAATAAAAACGCCACTTTCAATCAACTGATTCACATAGCGCTCTTCCTTCATAAAAATAACCACCGCCTTATTCATTCGGGAAGCGTAAGAAAGGGCTGCACAGCCCACCTGCTCCCCAGCGGCAATCAAAACTTCCTCTACTGACACACTCACGTCAGGAACAATCCTAACCCCATGTCGGATCGACGGGGGTAACGTCTCTAGAGACGCCATCCCCACCAAAACACGACAAAACCACAACAATCCACCGACTAACAACACAAACAAAAACACAGAAAAAACTTGACGCTCTCAGCTCTTCCTACCTCGCTTCACCAAGCACCCAAACACCCAGCATGCACTGAGAGAGAGAGAGAGAGAGGACAGTGGCAGGAGGTAGTCAGAGAGAGGCTCTGAGATAGAGGGGGAAGGAGAGAGTGACAGAGTGAGAGGAAGCAGAAAAAGGAGGAGGAAGAGAAAGTGTAGCACGATGGACAAATGCCAGATGTACTGGAAGTTCACTCTGTCCAAATCAGTGAATCTGTGATTAACCAGAAGAGAAGCCATGCAGATGGTGGAGACACTAATCTGTTGTAATCACTCCCTACTTCAACAAACACAGACACACACACACACACACGCGCTGATGTCACATACAGTACCAACACGCTTGAGGCTGAAAGGTTACCAAGTGTTTCAGACACGTCAAGCCTTTTGAGTGATGGCGGCGCACTGCAGGCCTCAGACATCAACAGAGCACACACAGAGCTTTGTAGAACAAAATAACGTTTCATTTTCTAATTTCCGTTTGGCTTCGTGAGCAATTGAACTCAACTCTGTGGTTTTCTACTGGGTGTGAAGAGTGGTAACAAACCAATGAAAAGGATTTTGTGCCAGGAAAGCAACCATGGAAAATGAACCATAATACAGCGCAGGACTTGATATATATATATATATATAAACTGTTAACCATAAAAGGACAAGGATAAAAGAAAGCTGCCTTCAAACAGAGCCATCTAGTGTAAACCACTCAGCCTAACAGAGAATGACCTCCAAAGACCTGAGTGTTTCTGGGAGACTGGGACACAGAAAACTCCACTCAGGCACCTCTGGGGTTCCCTCAGCAAATATATTAGAAAAGTTTATATATTTTAAACAAAACTACTGTTTAAAAATAAACAATTGTATCATATATGCACAGCTATGTTATATATAGAGTATATTTTTCTGTGTGTGATATTAAGTCTTTTGTATGATGTATTTGCATTTGTATGTTTGAGAGGGTGTTAGTGTGTGTGATATTCAGTCTTGTGTCTACTGTATTTGTATTTGTACGTTTGAGAGGGTGTTAGTGTGTGATATTCAGTCTCTAGCAGTGTGAAGTACTATCTGACCCCTGGGATTTCTATTGATGAAACAGAAACAGATCAATCCTACATCTTCTCTTCATCTTTGTCTTCACTTTTTTTTATGACAGCACAGGGTTGAAACATTCTTTCTTTACATTCCTCTTTGCACATCTCCCCTCTTTTCTTTGTCCTCCCTCTCTCCTTTTCTTTTTCTCTGTTAATTCCTGTCTTTCTTTGGTCTTGCTCTACATTTTGATTTCACACCCTCTTATCCATCCCTCCATCCCTGTCTTCTCTAGCTCTCTCTTGCTCCCTCTCATTAGTCTTTTGTTTCTCTCTTTCTCTCTCCTCCTTCGCTGCCTGTTGTGCCAGCTCTCCCTGGCATGGGGTCCGTTTCTCCACCACACACCATTACCTGACTCAATCACTTAAAGGCCAACAGGCGGACCGCACACAGAGCCCAGACACAGGGCTGTGGAGGAGAGAATAGGAGCTGGTGAGAGACACTGACAAGGAGGACGCTGGGTGTGTGTGTGTGTGTGTGTGTGAGTATGTGTGAGGTGCGTGTGTGTGTGTGTGTGTGTGTGTTTAAAATCAAAAGAGAGATTTAATCGGTGAAATCCTGTCCCGTCCAATCCCCTTTCATGCTTTCCCAGGTGAGGAGCCAAGCTACCAATCCGTGATGGGCATCCCCCTATTCCTACCGCCTGCCCCTAGGGTGGCCATCAGTCCTTCTTCAGGTGGGTCAGTGCTGTTTTCAAAAACCTCGTCCGTCTCCCGGCGCAGCCTCTAGCCGGACGCTCATTAGTCTTTCTTTTGAGATCACGCCTAAGTTTAACATAGGCTATGTGTGTGCCCTTAAGGCTTGTGTGGTCTCACCCATTAGCGGCTGAAAGCGGTGTCCAATAAATATCTGGTATTTCGTTCATTATAATAACCAAATTAGCCATGTGGCTTCTCGATGTCGCGTTACGGCAGGCACAGACTAGTGGCGAGTACACTCATATTTTATTTACAATTCCAAAAGAAATGAAAATAGGGTTAGGGTTAGAAAATAATCATGCATTCAAGATTGGAATGTTATGTGCCAAGTGTCCTCCTTCTTGGTGTTATGGAAATGGCCACCCCAGTTGCCGCTGGCAACCCTGACACTCTCCCAACCAGGACTCAGCTCTAATCTAGGAAATAGTCACACACACAGCTTCTGTGACGCTGCACATCTGTTGGATTCCTCATTGACTCTGGCATGCTTTCATTAACAAGAATGATCTCATTATTTGTCAATGTCCTCAGAGAGAGAGAGAGAGAGAGAGAGAGAGAGAGAGACTAGTATTGTCAGAGAGAGCCTAGTAATGGGTTCCTGTCACTCAGAACTGTAGTGAGTGAGCAGGAATGGAACACCAAAACACATGGACCAGGGACGGGGGGCTTCAATCTGACACCAAGGGGATCACTCTCTTCCTGATCCCACAGAGGGCAACGGTCACAGCACGTCCTTTATCCTGACACTTCCTTTTTTCCTTGACCTGCTCATGAACGGTGTGCACCTGCTCATGAACAGACAATACCTTTATTGTAACTACTATCTGGTAAATAGCTTTTATAATGTTCCCTTCCAAACCACACCATGTGTTACAACATTATGAACCTTTCTTTCTCAAACAGAAAACCAACTATACCAGCATCATAAAAACTATAGAAGGAGAACTATCCCCAGGTATAAATGCTGTTCAACTATCCAAAAAAATAAATGGATTAGTTTGAAAAGGGTGCATAAAATGCAAATGGGCATGTCCACACGGAGGGTTCTTTATTGTATTTATTGTGTTTTGTTGCTTCTGTTTTTTAATCACATTCTGTGCTGCTTCCTATGTTGGCCAGGAATCCATTGCAAAAGAGATTTTTAATATCAATGGGATCTTTCCTGGTCCAATAAAGGTTACACTTATCATAAATAGAGAAAGAAAGAGCCACGTTAACGAGAAATGTTATGGTAGAGACTCGTAAAATGAGATGTGTGTGTGTGTTTACAATGAGAGAACACCTGTTAGGGGCAGGTGTCCACTTTGGTTTGTGTGCGCGTTTGGGTGGTAACACATTCCACCCAAAAAAGCCTGATCGTTTCAACACATCCAAATACCTCTGATGGTGCAATCAAATAGCAGGTGGTCTTCTGATAGTTTGTCTATTTGATAAATTGTTTGTCTTAAATAGCTCTGGGAAATTAAGTTGTAGACTGACGAGTTATACTTTCTTCAGGTTAGCTCCTTGAAACCCTGTTGGTTTGTGTTCAGTCTGTTAGAAATCTGTAATGGCACATCACGTCGTTACACTACCAAACTCATGTGTCTAGGCAGAAGACACACACACACAGACACACATGCAGGACTAAAATGCAACTGATAAGTGAGTCTATAATCCCTGGCTTTGGGCCAGCTGATGTGAGGGACGAGAGATGGAGCTGGGATAAAGAACAAGAGAGAGACGAGAGTTAGAGAAACACACACAGAGAGCGAGAGAGAGGGAGGGAGAGAGAGAGGGAGGAAGAGAGAGAGGAAGAGGGAAGAAACAGCATATTGATTTTTTTATCTTCTTTATTTTGTTGTTGTTCCTGTTCTTTAATTATGCGTGGGCAATGTAAATAGAATATTCTGTTCTACGTTTCTACCAGGCCAATCATGCTGTTTGAATTGAACAGTATCTGCTATTAAAAAGACAACAATCCACATAGGAGGCTGTAGACAGAAGAGAAAAGGAGAGACAGAGATGAGTTAGTTATAGGACAGAGAATGTAGACTGATGGAGGACCACATTAGAACCTAAAGGGAAGGAAGACAAAGAAAGAAAGAAAGAAAGAAACTATTGATGCTAGTAATATTCAGAAGCCTGGGACCTCAACATAAGACTGACCCGTCCTTGCTAATGGAAAGTGTTGTCAGCTCAAAGTAGCCTGGCCAATGGAGCGGCTAAATGGAGACAGAGCAAGAGAGAAGAGAGAGGAGGGTGTGTGGGGTGGGGTGGGGTGGGGTGGGGGTGGGGGGCGGATGTAGAGAGAGAGGAATGAGGAGTGGGCTGAGTATAGATCAGAGGGGGTGTAAGGTGTTGATGAAGGCAGCTGTTCCTCTCTCTGACAGGGGGCTAACTAACTCAAGTCCAGGTCGCCATAGTAACATGACAGTGGGGACAGAGAGAGAGACTGCAGGCTGAAAACAGCAGGACAAACCCGATCTGATCCTTCCAATCATTGGCACCCTGACAGCCCCAGAGCACACAGGAAACGACTGGTCGACAAGTTAAAGTTACCATCTACTCCCTCCTGTCACACACACACACACACACACACACACACACACACACACACACAAACACATGCATACAAGCAGGCACACAAACACACACACAAACACACACAGTTAATTATCCTTTGGTGCGGATGTACAGTACACTCAAAGACAGAATTCCACGCCTGAGCTGCTGAGTAAGTCCACGTTTTATATGTGGTTATGCTTGAGGGCATTGTGCTGACATTGTGCTTGCAGGGGAGCAAGCGTGTGCACTGTAAACCACACAGAGAGTCAGCGCAAGTTAGTTAGTTGCCTGAGCCAATTTGGAGGTGTTTCTGTAAACTATTAAGGTGAGCTGCCCACTGAGCAGTTTGCACCAAGTGATATGTCAATCAGAAGCTATATATTGATTAATGAAAGTGGCTGGCCAGCAGTCGTGGACTTCCATGGAGACCGCAGTCACGTCTGTGTTTCTTTACCCTTAGCAATGAGGCCCCCCGACATGACAGCACACTGAAGAATGTTTGCAGCTGGCACCAAACAGACACACAGACACACACACACACACACACACACACATTCCCTCTCCCTATCTCTCTCTCCCCCTCTCATCCTCTCTGACACACACACACACACACACACACAAATACAAGTTCTAACACCTCCCCCGTCGCTAACAATGGAGATGATGAGCATCCACAAGCATTACAAACTTTTCCTCCCTGCGAGGCTACGCTAGTTTCTTCATCTTTGCACGCCAGCGTTCCACCATCACCAGTCATCATAATCTGCATTTCACACCAAAGGAGTCTGCCTTAATAATATGAGGACACAACATAACAGCCACAGAACCAAACAGCTTGTGGCATTTCAAAGTGAAACACAGCGATAATGGTGGACTGGCAGTCACTGTGACATGGAGTCTGGACAGGCTACCTGAGTGAAGGCCAGTGAGTGGAAGGTGGGTGGGACGCCAGAGGGGGAGATTCTAAAATGGCCGTGCTTAGATGGCTTTTACTACCAGGAAATTAGGTGTCTAATTTGTAGCGAGAATCACCCAGAGCTATAAAGCTGCACCACAAAAGTCCTACTGTGAAGCAACAGCAACAAGAAGGAAAGAAAGAGAAGGATATTTACATTTTGGAATTTAAGGAATTAAAGAACACTATCGAAAAACGAGTTTGAGTTTAACTCTTTAGATTGAAAGTGCATCATTGATTTGAAAAGGATGCGTGAGCATTTGGAAACCTCTCATGTGACTATGATTTGGCATAACCTTTACACTGTGGATGTAAGTGTGGGTGTGTGTAACGGTTGTGATTGGCTACGCTCCAACGCTTGACCCCGTGCTAGCGAGAACTTGTATGCTTCCTCCCCTGCTCGCTACTACCGAGGAATAAACCAGGGGTCTTACTGGTATCGCCAGCACTGGTGTCAGTGTCCTTCACCACTCGACCGTGGGAAAAGGTACATCTTCACACGATCAAGTGATTGTATTTATGCTAATGATGGCGAGTTTATACTGGTCGGTGTCCGTTACGTGTGTGTGTGAGGGACAACACGATAGTGTGTTTATTTTAAACGATGAACCTGAGAGTCTGTGTGTGTGTGTGTGTGTGTGTGTGAGTGAGAGAGAGAGAGAGAGAGAAGAAACAGCATATTGATTGTTTTTTATCTTCTTTCTTTTGTTGTTGTTCCTGTTCTTTAATTATGCGGGGCAATGTAAATATAATATTCTGTTCTACGTTTTTACCAGGCCAATCATGCTGTTTGAATTGAACAGTATCTGCTATTTAAAAGACAACGATCAACGACAACGAGAGAGAGATTATGATTCAATATACCCAGTGGGCCGTAAATTGCCTCGGTTCAGTTCAAGCAAAATTACTTCTAATTTCCTATGTACGGTGTTGAGGTATGGTGTACGGTGCCCGTGGAGGTCCTTGGCCACATTACCCCGAGAGTAACGATACCCAGTGCCCCGCAGAGAGAAGGATGCGTCCCCGCTCCCTATCAGCTCCCCCCAGACCACAATGTGTCCTGGCTAATGACTCCTAATTCGTCCTTCTCTTTGATTTGCCCAAGTGGATGAAGCTGTGACAACATTAGCATGGGCTAGGGTGGCGCTGCTTAGCGTAGCGTAGCCGCGGGGCTTGCTGTCAAACCAAAAGCCCCAGACTCATTCCCCCCAGGCGTACTGGCTAGATCCAAGAGGAGCTCACATCAATGTTTCATTACTGACGGTCTAATGGAAAGGAGGCGAGCAACGCTGCGCACACACGCCTGTTGCCTACCAAACGGCCTTTGGGGTCTCGTTCAGCAGCAAGCAAAAATATTGGATAGCTTTCGTTAAATATTGGATTCAGCACTTTTTCAAATAGTACCTCTACATTCCCGTGAATTTGCACAATCCTTCTTTACAATTGTTCACGCCGACCCCACAAAAACAAAGGCAAAAAAAGCTTTAGCCAAATTAGCTTCTACAGAAATGTCTGCATTTAAAGAGTTGGTTTTAATTGATAATGGTGTGGTTTCATTAAACTGCCCTGGTGTGGAAGTGGGAAAGGGGGTTGGGGTTATGGGAAGCTAACTGCAGGCAAACAGAAGCAGGTAAATTAATTATAGCACGCACCAAGCACAGTTGGACCGGCTCTTTATCCTCTTCCACTTCCACTGAGAAATCCAGATTCAGTTCATTCACTGGCTGATACAGAAGCTGACAGCGTAAGATCACAAAGCCAGAAATTCAAAGGCAACCATTTATATTCATGGTTTCTATTCGGTTGAAGAGCTTTGGCTACAATAGCCAAAAAGGAAGCCCTGTTTGTTTGTATCATGCTATATATATATAACACTGAAGACAGGAGAGGTGAAGCGGCTGATAAGAGTTTTCTATTATGTAAGATGGTGTCTCCGTTCAATCACTAACAGCAAAGAGGTGAGTCGAAATGGTACCCTGATAATTATTTTTCTCAATTATGCTTGTGTTCATTCCATCATTCAGGAATGGCCAGATGATTTCACACAGTACCCCCAGACTGTGGCACCATGGGATTAGCCGTTTGGAGTTTAATTCAGCACAGGGTGTGGAACCGATAATGCATTTTGTGTAGTAGGGTTAGAGTGCCCTGGAGTCTTGGAGTTTGTAATGAGTTGACTCAAGTAAACTCTACCGCTGCACACAAACACAACACAGTCTAAACAAGTCTCTCTAGCTCTTATATCCTCTTCGTTTCTTTCTAATTGGCTTATGCCTCATAGTTTGGAAAAAGAAGGCTGTGACACAGAAACAAAACAGCGCCGCTTCTTCCACAGCCCAATCTATTACTCCTTGTCAGAGCGCCAATAACGACCCATCATATCAACCGCACAAAGTCGTATTATTAATAACGATAAAAACATAATGGAACTGATGATGCAGCACATAACTTAGTCTATGGCCAACCATTAAGGTCATATTGACTGGCTGGGTTATTAAATGCCGAGGCACTCCTAGCTCCTGCGGCACAATGCATCTTTACAAGGACACGTGTAGCTGCCAAACCCTTAGGGAGAGGGAAAGTGAAGTCAGGACAAAGGAGCGGAGAGAGCAAGAAAAAATGGAGGGGGAGGCAGAAACAGATTGGGGGAGCGGGGAAAGATGCGCGACACCAGGAGATAGAGAAGGGTGAGATGAAAATACCTGCAATGGGAAGTTAAGTTTTAGGGAAGAGGAAAGAAAAAAAAACCGGATTAAACTGTTCTAACTTTGAAGCACACCCTGCGAATACTTAGGCATTAGGATTGTATCTGATACTCAGGAAAACCTGTTAAAACTAGGAGGTCAAAGCACGTCCCATATTGGAAGACAATAACCTATTTTGACTGTCTGTACCTTCATTCATATTCTCTCAACAGCCACCACTTCAGAAGGCTAAAAGTTGTGGTGTTTTACTCTGTGGTGGTAATCCATTTGTTTGAAATCCATTTTGGTGGAGGCTGGAAAGGTTAACAGTAAAGATCAAAAGCAGCCAGTAAAGATAGCTGTAATGTAAGAAGTCCAATGTTTAATGGAATATATTGAATAGATCAGATCCATTCGCTATCTCTTCAGAGCCAGTGTTTGAAACCAACAGATGAATTTCCGTTAAATTGTCCGTCAGACTTGTTTGTCTAAAAGGTGCAGAGGAGAAATAATGTGGTTGTTTAAGGTGCAAGCAAGGATGGCGATACAACTTTGTACATTACAGTACAGTACATAAACGATTCATTGTGCCTAGGCAGACCCATCCTGCATCTCTGCATAACTTCCTATCTCTTGCTCTACGATTGTTCTTCGAAAACGGCAGCCATGGACCAACCTGTTGCTCCTCCTCTTCCTCCTTCTCTCTTATTCAGTATCCTTAAAGTAAAAAGAGGGTAACATCATCTGAGGATTAAATGCGGGATGGATGCTGACTCTACAGAGCATATCAAACGCCTACACTCCCCAAAATAATTTCGCTGAAACTTCATTGCAGCTGCAATTTTTGACTCCCTGCTTCATAATTCGCTCCCCTCGTTCTCCTTAAGAACTAAGGAATGCTAATTAGAAACAAACGGGTGGAATCACCAAGTGTGTGACTCCCAACAATCTGGAAGAGGAACAAACGTATTCAAAAGCCAACCTACATCAGTGACTCACTCTACGGTTTCTTGAAATGGAGAACAAACTGTCGTCAGTAGCCGAAGGAAGGCTGCAGTTGTCTTTCTATATTTACTTAAGCATATGTGCTGACAGATACACACGCACACGTACACACACGCACGCACACACACACACACACACACACACACAGCACCTCAAACAGGAGTGCATCGCTTTTTTTTCCGACCAGGCGAAGCCTCGGAGTGGAGCAGCATGCTTTCTAAACCTCAGGTAAGTGCTGAGAGCAGAGCAAGCCAATGGAGGTAGAGGAGGATCGCGAAGATCTGATGCGCAGAGACGTCATTGCCGCCCGCAAAACACCACAACAACTTGTACATGGGGCTACGAGTGTTTGGCCTTGGTACGTGGTGTTTCATCTCAAGACTGTCCCCCCCTCTAGAGAAAACCCTTCCTTGAACTTGTCATGTCGATAAGACGCCTGCTAAAAGATCCGTTACACAGCCACCTGCGGATATGCCTGCCTTCTCATCGATTGACAGGGTCACGGGGGTCAGCGCAGTTGCAGGGGAAGCAGTCCCACAAGGCAGCACTGCAGTGTGCCAATGAAGTGTCAGTGCTGTCAAACTTGAGCAGGTCTTTTGAGGCTGCCTCGAATCCCACAGCAAATCTGTCAATCTCCTGGTGAAGCTGAAGTCGGCTCCACGATACATTTAAACAAGGCCTGGATGACAGGTGCGATATGAGCTGGATTGAAGGGCTTTTTTTTCCTTCTGACTCTCTCTTTTCCTACCTCTCTTGTTGAGTGGTTGAGGCTGCAGCCTATCATACATCAAATTGTTCCTTTCTATTTGTGTGCAGTAGTCATACATTCTCTCCTGCACTGTGCCCCTCTCTCTCTCTCTCTCTCTCAGTATTTTTTTTCTGAAATAATCTATTTGTCCTGAACGGAAGCCCCCTTTTGTGCAGTGCGATGGAGGCTAGGTCACGACCGTCCAGAGTGCGCTGAATAAAAAGTGGGACGAAGGTGCTAGAGTATCCCTAATGCCTCTGTTGTGACTGGGAGAGAAGGGCTGGTATTATCCGACCAAACATGATACTTTTGTATGCTTCTCATGTTCAATTTTCCTTTCCATTCAGCTAGGGTACACTATTGTTTACACTATTCAAACAGTATAATAACCAAATGATATTATATCAATCGCAATCTAAAGAGAGAACAGACTCGGAGACTAAACAAGGACTAGGTAAACAAACATCTCCAGCTTCTCTCCACAGGTCAATATCAAGCTCACTAAATCTCCTACCAGGAGCCTATACCCAGAAAATCAGGCATCAACTCCACGTCTTTCTGTGTGTCTATTTTTTTTTTTTTTTCTTCTTCTCTTCTCTTTTCTCCTTTCTCATAGACGAATGGCTTCTCCTGGAGTCGTGCTAACTCCGCCCCCCTCTGCCTCAGCTGCCCATAAACCCAGCTGTGTCTTTTATACCTGCCTTCTCCGGGCAATTAAAGGAACCAGCAGGCCCAGTGGGAAGGCAGGCTATCTGAGAGGAGCTGAGTTGCTCCGGGGGATGAATCTTATCTGCAGCACTGGAGGAGGGGAGGAACCGCTGGGTTGTAGAGATTGTGAGAGGAGGGAGCTGTGTGACGCGGCTAGACCGAGCAAACCTGAGACGGAGAGAGTTCTTAATGAACGGGTGGGTAGGTGGAGGTGACGGCGGAGGGCACATTCTGGCAGGATAAATGGTGGGAGAGCTCCACATATTTGGGGGAAAAGGAAAAGCAGAAAGGAGGGGAGGGCTGGACGTGTGTTCTCAAGCGCTCCAGCGGAGATGGGACCAGATGGTGCTCCCATTAAATAAATGATACCAAAATGAGATCCTGCGCTTCAGGGCAGAGGGAGGCTGGTGAGGTGCCATCGGTGCCTCTCTGCCAATCTCCAGACAGGATGGAGGAGCACAGTCCGCTGACACATTTCATCATCTCCGCCAGCGGAGTGCAACTTTCCAGGCCGCCCAACCCACCAGCACGTACCGTTTCATTTGTCTGTCAAAACAACCCGGACAGGCTTTATATTGGAAACACAAAAGACAATTATGGTTTTTACACCAGATTTGCCAAATGTAATGTGAGACACATACACTACAAGGGCAATTTTCCGGATGATTAAAAAGTAATTTTGGTGATTTATCAGCTCCGCCATCTCTCTGGCTGATGGTGTGACAGAGAGAGAGAGAAAGACAGAGAGAGAGAGACATGGATAACATTACAAATACAATATACTATATACAGCGAGAGAGAGGGAGAGAGAGAGACTGTCTCCGGTTGAGGAATACGTGAAAGAGAAGAGGAGAAATGATAAAATATGCAGGAAGCATTACATTGATCTTCTAATGTCCTTTGGCACAGTTCAAACAGCGTGGAAGGTGGGGTGTGTTTCTTGTCTCTTACATTACACTACGTTACAATCCTTTGGCAGGAGTGCCATGCAAAATGACATACTTGTAGTGGATGAAAGATGAGTATCCAAATAAATTGCATCTAACTGGAATCGATAAGTGCATTCTTGTTGCATATCTTCATCTGAAATTGGTGTCTTAAGGGTGTGCAGCCTAGTCTGCTAAGTTTAGACAAGAGTGTGTTGGAGCCAAACAGTCTCTCCTTACTCTCAATCAAAGTAATATCAGACATGCACCTGCTCACCATTGAATGTATTGCCCCAGCGTGGTGTAGACCTTTCTAAACCCTCGGCTACTCACAGAAGGGGGGAGGACCAAGGAGAAAACTAGTGGGCGTGGTCTCATATGTCTGACAATGCCTGCCTGTCTGTCTATTGCTCAGCTCTGGAGCTAGTCCGCGTCTGAGCCTGGCCAGCTGAACCACGCACGTACGCAGACAAATACAGAGTGTGTGCAGAGAATGAATTATCGGTGTAATCAACAGATCTCATCTCTGCTAAAGCCTTTGCCATGCTTTTGGCTGCTCGTCCAGATTGATTCTCACTCTGAGCCCTCTGCCTCTTTGCTGTGCCACATTAACAAGGTTCAATCATTGGTCAACTATTCATCAGCTGAGCCTGCGGCTGACACACCGACATATGAAATGTGTGAAAAAGAAAGTGTGGGAAAAAAGATGGTTCCCGAGCCAGTTAAAAAAAAAGTTAAAGGAACTATTCATAAACATGCTGCAATTAGTAAAAAAAATATATAATAATAATGAAAAAAATAACACTTGACCCTAATTTTATTTTAAAGATAAAGAACATAATGATACTCCTTTCATGAAATACTTTAAATATGTATCAATCATGCAGACATTTCTAAAGAACGGTGCGGGCTGACTGTACACAGCCTCACTGAAGCACCACAGGGCTTTTTTTTTGTAGAATAGTCAGTACGTTAAAAGTCATATTTCAAAAGTGAAACAAATCATACGTTTTCTGCTAAATCGGGTGTCAACAATTGATCAACTGACCTACGACTTCGTCCAATAAATTGGATGGGCTACTATACTCACTCTCAAACAAATGCATAAAGTCTAAAAGACCATGTTTCCGTAGATGCCCATCCTCTGTTACACTGTTAGGAGCCGGCAAGAGTTACCATTTTCCATTTTACCATTTTTAGCATGCAGCGGTTCTATACAGGACCATAGAGAATAGACTGCGGATATTTAGAGGATGTATGTGTCGGGCACTTACCACCCCCATATCCAGCTGTTCGGCCGTATGAGAGGGTGCCGCTCGAGTCTGTGATAAAAACCATATCATGGGGAGCAGAAGCATCACTGGAGATATAATCCATACGCAGCGCGCATACGTCCACTTCTTAAAAATCAGATAAATCATTCCCCTCTGATCCTGTAGGGTTCACACATCGGCCCCGCACGCCGAATAAAATCACCAGGTCGATTCCTTGCATAAATGCAGTCAAATGTCTCCTGCTTTAATGAATGGAAAGTCATACCTCATGTCGAACGCAAGCACATGAAACACATGTCAAACAAGCCAATGTGGATATAATAAATATATTTATATATTTTTTTTTACAATTTAGTTTATGAAAAAATCCATGCTAATTAACGGACAACCTAATCAATTTAGCAAAACTCAAATATTCTCCTGGATTTCTACGGAAATATATAAGAACACTCGTGCCGTTCTCCTTTGTCAGTAAACTGCGACGCATCCAAAGGTAAAGCTAAATACAGCAGCGAGCCCTAAATTGTAATGCTCAACAATCTAGTGGGCATATACTCGCGCACCGTGCATTTCAGGCAGATCACTGGCGCACAGTGAAAGAGTGGAGGAACTTTGTTGCTAAAAGGGAGGAGGCAACCGAGGCGCAACTCAGTACACTTAGGATAATGATTATATGAAGTGTTTTTCAAGGGCGTCACTGAGTCGAAAAGTGGTGGGGACATAAGGGCTCAGATGAAGAAGCAAAGAAACGTATAAACAGGGGGGGGGGGGTCAGAAAACGCACAATAACGTCAACCGCACAATTAATAATCATCATCCACACGCATCACATCCACATCCACACCTGCAACACCGTGGCAATCGAACAACTCCAATATCACTGCAGAAAGCCCTAGTGCACACTGATCTATTATGACAAAATAGAAACTAAAGGAATTACGTTAACAACGTTGGTTAAAGATAATATATCTACCTTACCTTAAGATGTTGAGTTAGGCTGCTGTTTTGTTTCTATTCTGCATAATTTTTTTAAATAGAGGGTTCACAAGAGTTCATGAGTACAGTGCAGGGACATATGTGCCCAGCGTCCACAGTGTAAATGATATGCTATGCCTTTATGCATAGCCTACATTTTACGTTACTGGACAGTTGTCATACATGAAAGGAAAGACCAGAGCTTATACCTCTCTAATACATGAACTATTCATGTTTCTGGTCGTAGTGAACTGCTACTTTATTTTAGACAATGAAGGTGTCATGTCTTCCAATGTCACATTCCAGACCTGTTTTGGAAAAGCATAGCGTATAGAGAAGAAACCAAGCCCATCTGTTGGCTAGCATCCTGGTAAAAATATGTGTGTAGCTGATACGCACATGTCAAGGCTATTTGATCTGTTTCATTTTCTTTATGCCTGACTTAGAAATTCATCCAAAATAAGTTTAACAAGCAAACAAGGTCTTTTGTAGAAAACATTTCTGTATAATTTCTGTCCAGGGCATATTCATTCTGACTCATTTGTAAGATCTTCTACTTTTCTATTTCTGAGTGGGTCCTTGAACATTATTAGTTGGTTGTGCTGTCAGTAGGATCCATATTACGTACTCATCCCCTGTCTTGCTCCAAGACCATAAACAGACATGAACAAATCTAAGGTGATTCATGTAATGTAACCAAGTGTAGCTTGAAGTTTGCTTACAGCTATTTCACAGCTAGCTTGAATACTGACTTTGTCATTTGAGATTACGAAAAAGGATGGAAAGGAAATGAGGAAAAGCACATAGTAGAAAAAGACACACACACACACATACATACATACATACATACATACCTACATAGAGAGAGAGAGAGAGAGCGCAACAGAGAGCAACCTCCTTGCGCAAACACCCCCTCCAGTCCCTTTGGAAGACATGACTAATGTTACACATCTTTACTTCCCATAGACTAATGATCAACTGCTCTCCAATAATACAGCTTTTCCACCTGACTTACACAGTAACAAAGTTGATAATCAGAAAAGTCTCGGTTCTACAAACACAACAAAAGTACAACATATTGATATTGTCTTTACACCCTAACATTTTGTGTAATTACGTAAGCCAGTGTATCCTCATGTCATGGCAGTTTTTGTCATTAAATAACCCCAGAGTGTTCAAGTGTGTTTTCAGGGAGCCTACTGACACCCAATTAAATAAAGATAGTGTATCTAGCCAGCAGCAAACTCCTTGCACTGAAAGGAACGCATAATGTCCCTGAAATACAAAGCTGTTTTACATTCCACCCCTCATTACTCCCCCATTTCAAAAGACAGCGCAGAAAGAAAAATGAATAAGCTATTTACAAAAATACCAAGATCATCACAATTACATGGAAATCAGGGTCTTCAAACAACAGACATTGTCCATATTGTTTAACATATAAATCTTTCTGTGTTTTTCTTTGCCGTTCCTTTAAAAATGTGTAAAAAGAAAAAGTGATGGTGTTTTTAATGGTGACACCAGGCACAACCACAAGGAAGCCAAGAAAATGATGCACATCAGGGGGACTCCATTCAGGACAAGCAGATGATTTAGTAGATGCAGATAATCAGCCATGTCTGAATGCGTTCTCCTTGGGTTTTTAGACATTATTCGTATTACTGGAGGACACTTTGCCAGGTGGAAAAACATGGGATGGGGCAGAATTAATGAAAATACATCAGCCACCACAAATGGTTATCATAATGTATCATAATGTTTATCAGTAAACTAACATTGAAATGACCTGCTGGGTAACAGCATACCTCTCCATCTCTTTTCCTCACTCCATGTTAATCTATTCTATTCCATGCATGTCAATTGATCAATAACACATCATAAGTCTGAGAACACACTGTAGCCACAGGCGTCCCTCATACTGTGGACACGCACATCTCTTCTGTTCTCATTTCATATTCAGAACAGGTGCACCAGTCTCCGACATTCTTCATTCATCTGAGGCCTTGAGGAGTGAGACATAAAAAGACGTTATGCTTTCTTTGTTGCAGACTAAAGCAGTATTACGTTCACAAAGCCGAAGGGGGGAATTATCCCAACGTTACTGTGGCAAGTCACAGACAGACTTGCTGTCTGGCTACACTGTTATGCTAATGTAGTTCAACGGCCTGTTTTCTTAGCAGAACCAATAATCAGCCTTCTGAAAAAGGAAGTAAACGTTTAACAATATGTAGGGTATCTTCCTCGCTCAACATGCAAGAAAGTAGGAAGACAGCTACAGTGAAGGAAATAATTATTTGATCCCTTGCAGATTTTGTAAGTTTGTCCACTGACAAAGAAATGAAAGGTCTATAATTTTAATGGTAGGTTTATTTTAACATTCAGAGATAGAATAAAAAAAAAAGAAAATCACATTATATAAAATATATACATTGATTTGCATTTGATTGAGTGAAATAAGTATTTGATCCCCTACCAACTAGCAAGAATTCTGGCTCCCACAGGCCTGGTATATTAGTCCCCCTCACTCTAAGAAAGTGCTCCTAATTTCAACCCGTTATAAGAGACACCTGCCTCAACTCTTTACCTGTGTAAAAGACACCTGTCCACAGAATTAATCAATCAGATTGCAACCTCTCCACCATGGGCAAGACCAAAGAGCTGTGTAAGGACGTCAGGGACAAGATTGTAGACCTGCACAAGGCTGGAATGGGCTACAAGACCATCGGCAAGCAGCTCGGTGAGAAGGAGACAACTGTTGGTGCAATTATTCGAAAGTGGAAGAAACACAAAATGACCATCAATCGCCCTCGGTTTGGGGCTTCATGCAAGATCTCTCCTCGTGGGGTATCGAGGATCATGA
Organism: Aplochiton taeniatus; assembly: GCA_017639675.1. Classification (NCBI taxonomy): domain Eukaryota; kingdom Metazoa; phylum Chordata; class Actinopteri; order Galaxiiformes; family Galaxiidae; genus Aplochiton; species Aplochiton taeniatus. The sequence goes on from CM030172.1 coordinate 46,819,160, forward strand.
GAAAGGTGAGGGATCAGCCCAGAACTAAACAGGAGGAGCTTGCTAATGATCTCAAGGCAGCTGGGACCACAGTCACCAAGAAAACCATTGGTAATACACTACGCAGGAATGGATTAAAATCCTGCAGCGCCCGAAAGGTCCCCCTGCTCAAGAAGGTACATGTACAGGCCCATCTGACGTTTGCCAATGAACACCTGAATGATTCAGAGGAGGCTTGGGAGAAGGTGCTGTGGTCAGATGAGTCCAAAATCGAGCTCTTTGGCATCAACTCGCTGTGTTTGGAGGAAGAGAAATGCTGACTAGGTCCCCAAGAACACCATCCCCACCGTCAAGCATGGAGGTGGAAACGTCATGTTTTGGGGGTGTTTCTCTGCTAAGGGGACAGGACAACTTCACCGCATCGAGGGGAGGATGGACGGGGTGACGTACCGTGAAATCTTGGGCGACAACCTCCTTCCCTCAGCCAGGACACTGAAAATGGGTCGTGGGTGGGTCTTCCAGCACGACAGTGACCCAAAACACACTGCCATGACAACAAAGGAGTGACTCAGGAAGAAGCACATTAAGGTCATGGAGTGGCCTAGCCAGTCTCCAGACCTTAATCCCATAGAAAATCTATGGAGGGAGCTGAAGCTTCGAGTTGCCAAACGACAGCCTCGAAACCTTAAGGATTTGGAGAGGATATGCAAAGCGGAGTGGACCAAAATCCCCCCTGAGATGTGCGCAAATCTGGTAACCAACTACAAGAGACGTCTGACCTCCGTGCTTGCCAACAAGGGTTTCTCCACCAAGTACTAAGTCATGTTGTGCTAGGGGATCAAATACTTATTTCACTCAATCAAATGCAAATTAATGTATATATTTTATATAATGTGATTTTCTGGATTTCTTTTTTTATTTATTCTATCTCTGAATGTTAAAATAAACCTACCATTAAAATGATAGACCTTTCATTTATTTGTCAGTGGACAAACTTACAAAATATGCAAGGGATCAAATCATTATTTCCTTCACTGTATGTCCAGTCATGATTGAAATTAAGTGTGTGAGACCTCACATTTGTGTTCACAGAATCAATCTCAGTATCCAAGAGCCTGACACCGAGATGCCTGAATGTTTATCCTATGAAAGGCTGTCATTATGGAGAAAATATGTTATTTATGGAGTATGTGTGTGTGCGTGTATGCTGGAGTTGGTTATGTTAGGTTGGACAGACTATCTATCTGACTGTAATTGTGTTTTCTTTTATCTGTGCATTTCAACTGACTTATTGTCTAACACCATCCCTGATTAATGTGCATTCCCATTGGACAGGTTAAGATTACACTATCTGCAAAACTCAAATGGGTATTCCTTAATCTACTTTGTTTTTTGTTTGTGGAGTGTGCAACACACGGTGTTCAGGAGACAGACAATTGTGTGCATATTTAAGTATCCTGGAGGGATACAGAGGGAGCTATAGGACAAAAAGCTAATTCTAACATTTGGAATACAGGAATTCAATACCTGGTCTCTGGAAAACCTTACAGTAGCTCAGTGAGCAACATGTCAAGTGAACGCAGTTAATGAGGAATATATCCACAACATAGCTCCATCTTTCTCTCCTTTGCATAACGTACTACAGCTCAGAACTACACACAACTCCCCTAGATATAGGAGGCAGACGGCAATGGTTCCTTCCTGCGTCAAGGCTGCTACTACTCCTGCTACCACCACTACCACTACCACTATTAATATTTGTTGTGGTGTTGCAAGGGAAGACCCTAGGCAAATAGGATGACTTGCAGGGAGCAATGATCCACTGGGGTTGAAATCAATAATCTGGCGAAGAGTGGTTGAGAAGCCGGGGTTCAAATACTGTTGGGTTGATGAGTTGATGGATAGCAGGTGTGCAGGCTGAGCAGGTGAAGTGAATGAGTAACCAGGATAATGAGAGGAGTGCCACGCCCACAACACAGGCACACATACACCTAGAGAGAAAGACAGGGAACAACAGAGACACAGGGGGATAGGGAAACACAAGGGATCTACTGGAGGCACGGCGGTGACCGTGACACTACTACTACTACCACTGCTGCCACTACTGCTACTGCTAGCGTTACCTTTACCGTTACCACTACTACTACTACTACTGTTACTGTTAGCGTTACCTTTACCACAACTACGACTACTACTACTACTACTGCTGTTAGTATTACTACTACTACTACTGCTGTTAGTACTACCTTTACTGTTACTGTTACCACCACCACTGCTATGCTGTTCTCCACCCCTTTCTTTCCCCTGTCTTTCTCATTCCAAGCAGGACCCGTCACTCTATTCACAGTCACTGCAGGGCAGCCATTTAAAAAGAGAAAAAAAAGAAACCTTATCTGAAAGAAAGTCTGCTTTTGCTACTTTCAATAAAGGATTTTTTATTACAAGTTCCAAAAGTGTTGTATCTAAAGTGAGAAGGTGCTGTTATCAAGCAGTTCAACTTCCTTTTGATAAATAACTGCTGTGCCAGCCTAGACAGACGCTGGATTTATAGTCTGCAGCGTGTTACCTCCTTAATGTTACCCTTCAGCTCCTCTCTCTGGTCTTTGCGCCTCCTGAGGAGCTGCCATACGGCTGACCGTACAGTGATCGAGTTGACAAAGGAGGAGATGGCAAAGAAGGATGGGAGGTGAAATAGGAAAGTGTGTGTGTGTGTTGTGGAATGTTGCGGGTTCAGAACACACAGTGAATACACCCTTGAGGAAATCCAGCCAACACCTGAGCTGCATCCAAAATCCGTCTGGTGTGTGCCGTGTGGCCCAGCAGATGTGACCACTCTGACTGTCTCAGATGTTCAGAGTCTGCCTCCCTCTCCTGGGATCATAGTGGTCAGGTCAAAGGGCCGCAAAGCATAGAACCTGTGCTGATTAGTCTCCAATAACATTGGATTGAACCCATCAGAAAGTGAATAATCCCATTGGGAGTTACCACTGGGAAATCTAGTTCAAACTGATTTGTATTCCAGGTGAGGCTAACTGGAGAGCTGCCCTCTGCCTGTCCTTGTTCCCCTGCTTTGTCAGACGTGCCTCTGTGAGATCAGGACATTTAGCCAGGTTTCCTATCCCTGCCCTCTCACACTGACAGTGTCTGCAACAGTGACGATTAAAGCTGTGGAGAACGAGAGAGCGGAGCAGAGAGTTAGTGCAGCGAGCCCGATACCCTCTCCCAAAATGATGGGTTTAATGTGAAACGGCGCTCTGTGCTAGGAGCTTTTCCCTCTGATCTGGAGGTCCACAGCGTAAGCCATCAGTGATCAATGATTGGATCAGCATCGCTGCCAGTGTTGAAGTAATCATATATTTCCATGTTATGATTTGCATAATTATTGTATATTGATTGCCAAATCGGTTATTACAGTGACGTAATAATGCTACGCATGTTCTAGGAATACTGGTACCACCATGTCTGGTCAGTTGATACGGGCTATGACTGTTTCACCCAATTCTGTTATCACCTGTTTATACAAGACCAGGGCCATCTCGTGGCCCAGGGTGTAATTATTCTGTGCTGACTCTGGTGCGGGGCTCTCCACCTAGGTAGTGAACACAATCATTGGGTAGTGTTGTTCATAGGAGGGCCGGTGAACAAAAGAGTCCATGATTGTGTTTTCATTTAACTCTCAATAGATTCTTACAACCTAATTGTTACATACTAAAATAAAATACCCGAAGACCCAGCACCCCTCTCCGCCCCGCTGCCTAACCCACCGCAGATGTCCACTTCCATTTCCTGTCCTGTTCACCTACCTTTCAACATGTGACTGATTCATCAGTAGTTACAACAGGCTGAATCGTTGTTCAATTAAATCTGTGTCCTCAGCCCAAAGCCGACATAAGGCATAATGAAATCAGTTGCCCAGTCTGAGAGATCACTGGAGGAGTACACGACTGCAGCCACAAACCTTGTGAATACACACAGTGTTTTCCAATGACATCTCGCTCCTTCTATACCTCCTTCTGCCTCCCTCTCATGGAAACGTCTGTCGGGGATATTGAAAAGAGAGAGCCAAAAAGAGATGTTTCCCCATAGACGTGCACCAATCACCCTCTCGTGTTAATCACCCTCTAACATAATCCCTATGGGGTTGGTTGTTGTGTGCCCCTCTGGCTCTGTGAGAGCTGTTTGCTAGATTGGACACTGTGCTCCATCACCTGTGACAGAGATTCATCTCCAGCAGCCAAGAGATAATCTAATTTCTCAGCCAAACCCCTCCACTCCTCCTCCTCCACCTCCCACCTCTCTGGATCCCAACCCTCTTGTGATTTGCAATAGGAATACTATGACCCAAACATGCCTGGGCGCGGCCACGCACACGCACAAACTAACAAATACAAATGTTTACAGAATAGATTGCTATGTGATTCCATTTACAATGTGGTTGAGCGTGAGCCTTTTTTTAGGTGTCTGTTTGTGTCTGTAAGATGGGCTAGTCAGCATTGCTCTACGCTGCCAGAAGGTAGCTGTGATCCTGACAGATAACTAACAGCCTCGCCAAAGGGGGCACAGGAACGCAATGCATCTTGGGAATTGATCCCCTAGTCATCGACCCTGTAACCCCCCATGTTACCGAGCACCTCATTGCCAAACTCCTCATCCGTAGAACTGTTTATCAAAGCACAAAGGCTTTAAAAGATGCTGGCTGCCCTTCCCAAACATAAGTATCAACATCCGAATCCCAGTTTGTTTAGCATGCAGCTCAGTTCATTCTAGACTCATTCGTGTGCTCTGCAGGAAGTGGAGGGAGCATCCATAAGTGCTGCCCTGTTCTTCTAACGAGCTACATTCTGCCTTAGGAACACCGCAGGCCAGGGTCAACAAAGGGCTTCACCTCACCACACTTTGATAAACAGAACAGGTTTGAAGTGACGGCACACAAGCCTCTGTGTTAGTGTGCCCGCCGTTTGAATGCAGAACGTAGAGTGGCTTCATGGTGATCAAGGTAGGCCCACTTACTTGCAGCGTTGTTCTCCAAAGTACTTGCTCGCCTCCCCTGGTATGTTGGTGGAGCAGAGGCGGAACTAGGCCTCGCACCGCATTGAGTTGGCCAATTAGGCAGGCTAAGATTAGCCGCTAACAGTGAAAATCAGGGGGGTTAATAGCTTTTTAGTTAGCCAGCTAATTAGCAGCCTCTGTACCACACAGAGCCCAGGCTCACAGTGCTGACAGGGTAAAAAGACAAAAATACTTAATTGTGTCACCAATGGTCAATCTCTCCGGCATTGAGTGTAATGGGACAAGAGACAGGGTTGCCTTCAACCCCAAACCCACCACCATTATTTTCACTACCTCCCACTGACAGGTTTTTACATCTCCACCGTCAACCTTTCGCTGTGAAACAGCAGTGCTTAATTACTCTCATAAAAAGATACCCAGTATCACTTCCTTAAAGAAGACTTTGTCCCACCAGAGGTACTTGACAGCTTTTCTCACTCTGCTGGTGTAGCAGAGCTTCAGCTGCTACTCAGGGACTTACATACTCCCTGTTTTATATCACAGCCTCTTGCAGCCATTCAATTAAAAGCGAATCGCTTTTTGGCTTGGCATGGACGGCTGTGTCTCCATGTCCTCATCACTGGGAGACGGCTGGTGGATGGAAACAGAGAGGGCTGTTGTGATACTGTTTTAATGAATGGATGCAATAATTATAGTCAGTGCTCACTGGTTATAATTAAAGAATCAAACAATTAAGCCAGCCTTCTATGGAGGTTACAAATAAGTAAAGATTTTGGAGAGGCAGAATGCCATGTTCCTTCCTACCGTTTTTTCCATTCAGTGTCTGTAAACTGAGGAGGGACAACGGAGGCTTATTAGGGCCAAACACACCTTACTGACTTAAAACCCGTTTATCTCTGCATCCTGCAATCTCGCATGATTTAAAATTGTTAGCATGTGGTTACCTCTCCCAATGAGTGAACACTAACTAACAGCATGTGAGAGGGAGCCACTGTGAGACGACCGGCGATGAGCAGATAATAAGACTGAGACTCTGTCTATGCAGTGACAGCACCGCGCTTTGAAGACGCCATACCGCAGATGAACAAAGGCCCCGAAGAGTTCAATCAAATCTCATGCCTGGAAAACCGAGGGCAACTTTCTTCACTGGCAATTTAGCTAAAGCATTCAAAATGTCTTCCCTGGAAGACAGGGAGTCTGGGAAACTGCGTCGAAACACAACGTTGTCCCATGGAAGCCTTGTAACTCCACTTGTTCTCTGATCTTCATTGACAGCTGTAGTGGTCGTCTATAGAGCCAGGTCCATGACCCCTTAATCCCCGCAAATCCCATTTTCAATTCAACAGTCTTGACTGGTACTGTAGCTCCACAGCACTGTGGAACAAATCAACCATTGGCACCGATGTCTGAGAAGAGCAATCCTTTGCTTGTCACTGGCTCATCTGTAATCAGGACAAAATGCTTCATTTGTAAAATGACTGAGCCTTCTGGCAAGGTAATGCTCTCGCAAACAGGCCAGAAGCCGAGCATCAAATACAGGGACGTAAAGTCAGGACTGGGGGGAGGAGTGAGTTCCTGACACACGAAGGATTAGAGAGCATCCAGTGCACCCAGGAGTCTGATAGAAGGCCTCAGGGCGCTCCAGAGGTCTCAGGGACATGCTTGGACTTCAAAGGAAAACCTTGCTTTACACCATCATAACATAAAGTGCTGCCCCAAATCACATATCAAACACTTTATTAAAAAACATTTAAAAATACAACAGTTAAGCAGGGGACATTTTCAAAAGGTAATTTATATATGTATATAAAGCTCAAGCAGGTGTCCGACAAACAGTAATATGGATTGAAGCCATAACAAGAATGTGTACTCACCAATGGCATCTCCGAAGGATTCAGTGTCTGTGTTCACACAGGGTTAGCACAGCGTGAGCCTCTGGTGCCTCCGATAGGGGCTTCTGAGAGCCTGTCAACCCTTCTGAGGCCAGATAGCATGTCATCCACCCATTTCAGCATTGAGATTCACATGAAACCAGGGACTGTTTGCTCAAAGCTGTGATCAAAAGCTACAGTACATATATATATATATGTAAATATGTATGTATCTATATCTATATACAGTATATATATATACATACATATACATACATATTAGATAGATATGTGAAATATAGATATAGATATAGATAGATAGATATGTGAAATTCCATCAGCTTTTCACAATAGTTAAATGTGGATCTTTTTTGAAAATCCAGATATTCCTGAGGATAACACCTATGCTTTTATCCTGATCCTAGGTGTTACTCAGCTTACACAGCCCTCTGCTGCAGCGGGCCTTCATTCATTTAACCCCATGACGTTTATTTGTATTTTCCGTTGTTACGATGCACCGGCTTTAGATGATAGCGCTGCCATCCATTTTTACAACTACAATAATGTCTCAGGGCAACAAGGGTCTAACTCTAAGAGGACAGATCTATGACAAGCCTCCGACTGCAGCCTTTAGCACCACTGCCTCCCCTCTATGCCTCCCCCTCTTCCTCATTCACCAAGCGAGTTAATAAATATCATACCAGCACATCGGACACACTTTGTAATCAATGTTGCTTGTCAATATAGAGACAGCATTTTACAGACTGGAGCAGAAATCAGACTATGTCTTTTACAAGCATGGAAGCAAAGATGGCTCCAGAAAGGATAGCGGTTCTACGTAGATTTCCAGTATCCCTGATTAACTAAGCCCAGGGGGAGAGACTTCACTGGCTAAAGGGGGTGTATAGAAACACAATGTAACATCTGCAAACACAGGGAAGTGTTCACTGATGGGCTGGCGGATTTTTATAATGTATTTTAAAGGTCACCGGTTACAAGTTAGCTGATTCAAATAATCCTCTAATGCATGATTTGTTGGATTACATAAAGTGTATAATAAACTAAGTGACTTAAATTCATATCATGACAGCCTGTCAATCTTGACAGCTTCTAATCCCTTACCACCCAACACTGGAGATGTACATTTGTGCTCACGCGCACAGACATATGCTTACAAACAGAGCCATGTGCTCATGCTCACACACACACACACACACACACACACACACACACACACACACACACACACACACACACACACACACACACACACACACACACACACACACACAAACCTGAGCAATTTGTTCTTTCCCATCCTTTTGACTTTTGATTTAGCCCCTGCATTCAACACAAGAGGCACAACAGGACAAAGTATACAAACCTAATCTATTCATAGCAGAGCACCGCCGAGCCACTGTTCCACAGCCTCCTCTATATTTAAAGGCTTTATAATGGTGACTCATCCACCCCTGCACTCTGCCACCGTCCCCTTTGCTTCTTCACCAACATTTAGTCAACAACTTAATGGCTGCATATGGCCCGGTCAACCCTAATCAAATCAGTTCATAAGCAAAGGGAAAGAGGAATCCATTCCAATTTTTCAATTCAACTGGATTATCGTCGTCTCCTTGGGCTCCATGAAATTACCTAAGCTGCCCAGTGTCTGATGTTCAATATGCATTCGCTTTTTTTTGGGGTGTGAACCCAGACACTTCAGTGCCCGGCCCTGAGCAGTGGTAGTATGGGAGCCATTACCTACCCACCAGCTCACACTGGCTGTCAGTGTTTTTTTCCACCACAAAGCTGTCCCCCCCTCCCTCTGTTGACTGCATCCCTCCTTCCATCCACATCCTCTCTCCTGCCTCTTTGCTGCCCAAATCCATTTGGCTAATGGGCCCAGCCTATGGCCAGCTAAACAGAAAGCTATCACATACACACGCAGAAGCAATCCCCCAAACATACATTATGATTTGCCGGCTCCTTTAAGCAGTAGCTTCAACCACTCTGCTGAAGCATGGAACAGCTTCAAAAACTTCTGGATTCACGTTTCCCTATGGATGGCCTTGGTAACCCATTGAAAGCACACACTTAATGAGTGCTCCAGATCAGAGAGAGTGATTGGGGGGGGGGGGGGGGGCTTTTCCTCCATAGTGACTGCCTCAGCCAGTATCTGTGGAGACAAAGAGGAAGCCAATGGAACAGCTTGGTCAATGAAGCCTGCAGCTTCTGCTCGTCTAGGCTTCAATGTAGATGCACATTCCCTTTAACAGAAATCTTTTACATTAGATCTGTAACGCCCCCGTCCTGCTGCTACCGCAGGGTTTCCTGATGTCTACCATCTTCACACAAAAGCGTGTGTGTGTGTGTGTGTGTGGGAGGAGGGGGGTGACACATCTCCCTGTTTTATTAATCTCAATATCTTCCTAATGAGGTTGAAAACAGCTGTGCGCTCAGACACAAACACATGGCTGGCTGAATAATACATGGAGCAACAGGCTTTTGTATTCTGTCCCTGACTCAGGTACTGTGAGCAGCAATGTACAAGGGCTTGAAGGTTACAGCTACTTGAAGCTGTGTGTGCAGTGACAGTTGACATACGTTTGTTGCCATGGTCTTTGAACGATATTCAGACGAATAGATTTATGCGCAGGTGTGTCATCTGTCGTGTAAACCTGCTTTTTCTCACTCTCGTCTATCTAGTCCTCACTCATGTCTTACTGTTTTCCGGGATTCTTTCTACTGGGACGTCGGCATGTTATTGTCTTCTTGAGAGAGGAGGAATATTCTCACTCAGTGCCCTCGGCTGGGGCGTCGCGTTCCGATGGCTCCGTCCATCAGACCTCAACGGGAGGCATCAGGAGATGTCTGTGGGCGGCGTCATTAGATCTGAGGGACACTGTGGTATCACGCACACACACACACACACACACACACACACACACACACACACATATACACGTATGCCCCTAAACACCCCAGAACCCTGCTTACGTAAACCACACAGACACACACACACACACACACACACACACACACACACAATCACCAACTAGACCTATAGGTTTTGCCCCCATCCAGCATTCAGCAGTGCACAAGCTGTAGGGACATGTGGACCCACCATTCTAGTCCCCAGACCCTATGTCATTGATATGCACAAAGAGGAATATTAGACCTATATGGTATACCTTTCCATTTTTAAGGGCCTCGTCCATAACACTGTGCCTAGGGTTTAAGTAAAGGGCTGTGTACGGACGACACACAATAAGTACATATATACAAAAAAATATGTGTTTGTAACATACCAGTGTCCCTTTCTGAATCACAATCAACTCGAAATTTGCCATACGTGAGCGAGCGTCTTGTCTCTTCTCCCACCACTGTAACGGCCATAGTTGTCTATAAATAGTCAGTGGAACGCTCGTAATAATTTAATATGCCTCCATACTGACTCCCCAATTCACAGTTCCATGCAAAAAACATCTGACAACAATATATGAAACTGTGCACTTGTCCTACTGTTCCCCTTATTATTTATGAGAATACATTTCAGAACATGCAAGTTATAAAATAATTACAGATCCAATTAAATTTGCTATTTGATGTGTTAAAGAATAAAAACATTGCCTTCTTCCATTTGTTCAGTTTGGAAAGTTGGCAAATGAAAAGCCTGGCTGTGTAAGTCTGTTTTCCAAGTAAATGCTTCACTAACAGCTATGCTGATTCAATACTACCAAGGTGAATTCAGAACTCCTTTCAAAGCAGAAGATGAATATTTCTATTCAGACATAACAGGCTGGATACAAAGGGAGCATTCATTTAAATCAATGTGTACACAAATTTCCCGTCTGTTCGACTCAACCCCCCCCCCCCCCCCCCCACACCCCACACCCCACACCCACACACACACACACACACACACACACACACACACACGCATTTCGTAAACAGTGTTCTTTAATTGAAAGTGATTAAGAAAGACTGCGTTGCTCATAGTGGTGTGCTCCTTCAGTGGACCGTCCCCTGATTGAAGGGGCTCCTTCAAAGGGAATGTGAACCTCTCCACTCCACACCCTCCTGCTTATTACCAATCCACAGTGAATGTCAACCACCAACACCACTCCAGTCATCAAAACATCTACAAATAATAACCAAAATACTGCTTAAAGTCACAAGCACACACACACACACACACACACACACACACACACTGGCTGAACTTTGTTTGTTATTTCTTTTTCTGGAAAGATGCCAGTTCCTGCTCCCTCTAAACGCAGCGGGCTTTTAACCTGAGCTTAGCACACGCTCGTTGGCTCTCTTATTTCATTCCCCAACCGTCGTCCTTTATTGCCATCCCCACAAATCCTCCTGGCAATCCCCCACAAGGTCTTGAGGTGACTTAACAGAAATTACAATTGATCTTTTACATGATCACCGTGCTTACCACAGTGAAGCCCCACACGACACCGGCTAAGACATTTTTTTCAAGTTCCTGCTTCTGAACTGATGGCGAGTGAAAGGAGCTAAGGGCCTTATGGCCTGCCTGGTTAGGAGAACTGCAGAGAGAGATGGGGGAGAGGGAGAGAGGGGAATAGAGAGACAGGGGGAGAGAGAGGGAGAGGAGAATAGAGAGACAGAGGGAGAGAGAGAGGGGGGGCGGAGAGAGAGAGAGAGAGAGAGAGAGAGGGGGGGGCAGAGAGACAGAGGGAGAGAGAGAGAGGAACAGAGAGACAGAGGGAGAGTGAGAAAGAGAGAGAGAGGGGGGGGGGGGGAGGGGAACAGAGAGACAGAGTGAGAGGGGAACAGAGCAACAGAGGGAGAGGGAGAGAGAGGAACAGAGAGACAGAGGGAAAGGGAGAGAGAGGGGAAGAGAGCAACAGAGGGAGAGAGAGGAACAGAGAGACAGAGGTAAAGGGAGAGAGAGGGGAACAGAGGGAAAGGGAGAGAGAGGGGAACAGAGAGACAGAGGGAGAGGGAGAGAGAGGAACAGAGAGAGAGAGAGCGGCCTACAAATAATAACCAAAATACTGCTTAAAATCACAAGCACACACACACACACACACACAGGCAATACTGGCAAGGTGCCCGTCTCTTTTCCCTCTAAAAGCAGCAGACATTTAACCGGAGCTTCTCATCATCTCATAGTGCCTCTTATTTTATTCCCTTAAATGTCGTCCTCTAATGCCGTCTCTGCAAATCCTCCCACAAGTTATTGAGGTCACTTTACAAAAATTACAATTGATCTTTTAAAAGCGCCATGCAGACCACAATGAAGCCCCACATGACACCGGCTAGGACATAATGACATTTTTTTTCAAGCTCCTGCTTCTGAACTGATGGAGAGTGAGAGGAGCTAAGGGCCTTACGGCCTGCCTGCCTGCCTGACTGGTCTGGAGAACTGCAGAGAGAGATGGGGGAGAGGGAAAGAGGGGGATAGAGAGACAGAGGGAGAGGGGGGGGGGGCAGAGGGAGAGAGGGGAATAGAGAGACAGAAGGAGAGAGAGAGAGAGAGAGAGAGAGAGAGAGAGAGACACTGAGAGAGAGAGAGGAGAACAGAAAGAGAGAGAGAGAGAGAGAGAGGAGAACAGAGAGACAGAGAGCGGCCCTCTCCACAGAGGACACCTCCTCCATTAGAGCTAAGCTCAGACATCAATAGGATCAGAGGAGAGGATTTGGCTGCTCCCTTCTTCTCTCCGAGGGGACGCCATGGTGACGGCCCTGTCCACGGTTCAGCATGGCGGGCGCCACGCCACGCACAGACAAAGTGTGCCTCCATGTTTATGGAAATGACGCCGGCCATTGCCATCGCCCCTCTCCGTTTGCAAGGCCAATCCTGAGGACAAACTACAAGCTCAGCATGGGCCAAGGTTTCATCGTTTTCTATTGCCTCAACATTGTGTCTCGAAGAAGCAAGGTGATCTATCAATGTTGAATCAACGTGCCCCTGCAATGGTTCCACTGAGCGGTCTGCAGCTTAGCCCCCACCATCGCCTGCCGAGTTCCTCCCAGTTGTTCTCGCAGGGCACCTTTACACACCGGGCTGCATAGCAATCACGCCGCCTATGTCTTTTTCAACTCAAGCTCTAATCAACTCAGCGTGCCCCAGTGTCCAAATGCCCCGGATTCATGCCGACACTCGAGGTGTGTTCATTATCTTTTGATTGTATTTCCATTTGGAATGGAAAACAGCCGACTAGAGCCGAGCCTGCGCTGCCTGTCAGCCAAACCGTGGTGTTCCAGAGCTGTTGGATTGGAAAATGGGGTTAGAAATGAGAAGATACACCGCTAGAGGTGAGGCTACGTCTCCCTTCAAATTACTAGTAATCAACAAGCTTCTCCGGAGGGTCCACGGGATTCCTTTCTTATCGTCCTCTCAGCTCCTCGCCATGGTTTGCTAGCTCAGTCTTTTATCAAGATGTGTATATACTATGTGCCTGTTCCGTAACAGTGTGTAGGCGATGCGTACAAATAGTGCATTTGCGCGTTCTGCTGTATAGCCAAGGTCTCTCTTGAAAGAGACGATTCAATTGTAGGAATGCCAGTAAAATAATAATCACAGCACACAAATGTTTTAATCTCGGGGAATCAATAGAATCTCACTTTAGAACTACGCAGGCGAGGCTTAACAACTGATAACAACTGATGAATACCTCTAGCAATGAACTGCTCCTCTCACTGTGGCTTAACAAGAAGGCCAAGGATCCCCTGGGTGACGACACACAGCTGAGTAGTCCACTGGGAAGGAAATAATTAACGCCTTTTGTGTCAGCAGCAAACTCCCACTGTGGGTCCTTTGTGGATCAGGAACATCTTGTAACAGAGGGGCGGAGGTGAGAATGAAACATGCAGAAAAGCCTTTTTCTGCCCCGTGTGTGAAGCTGCACAGAATCTTTTTTTCCTGGTCCTTGAAAAACTAGAGCTAGAGCCCAGGGAGGAGGAGGAGGAGGTGGTGGTGGTGGGCGATGGGGGGGGGGGGGCTTCGGTCCACAGGGAGGAGGGTAACTGGGACACTTTGAGGAGATTCATCACCCAGTATTTTAGAGGGCTGATCCAAGGCATCCTAGGACAATTATACCTTGTAACAGTGAGCCTCAGGCTAAATGAGTCACTTCATGAGTTCATTGTAACTTTCACTCTGTGTTTTTACTTTTCACGGAGAGAACGTTTTCCCTCACGGCAACTTTCAAACATTCATCATCATGATGAACAAAGTGCTGTTTAAAAAGGGCCCTCACCACATTGGCCCCACATAAACAAGAGGTTTGAGGGCTTTCACTGAAAACACAAAGGCCCACAAAACACAAGTAGTGAATCCCTCTTCATATCCACTCATTTCCCACTCCAACCAGTAACACTTTAACACCATCAGGCTATCAAAAGCAAGTGAAGCCTCTGTAGTGTACACTGAAAAGAGAATGAAACATTTGGCACTCTGTTCTTGTGTGAACCACAGCAGAAGTCCACGAAAAAAAGACCTTACTTTCTTATTGAAACTCTTTAAACCCACCTTTTACATGATGTCCATGTTGTTTTTCTCTTTTGTGATCACCAGGGAGCAATCGGACAACTTTTTCTAAAACTTTTTAAGTGTTCCTATATATCTTATACAACCCCGGGGAGCCACCTTCTTAAGACCTCTGGTCAGGGAAAGAACATCATAAATAATAAAAAATATGCTGCCTAGCGTACCATTTTAATGATATTCAGTCTTGTTTTTAAGCCAGCTGATCCTGTTGTCTAGAAGTCATGACTGAGCACACCGGCTGAATCCGGCTGGCATAACAACCGAGCCACCGGCGACAGGAGGGGTTGGTGCAGAGTCACGGAACAATGGCTCCGTGTTGTGTGTGAGGGCCATGGAGGGCAGGGAGAGACAGGGGAGGAGGGTGATGGTAGGGCCCTCCGAGCCGGTTATCAATTCCTAAGCGTCTAACTGGTGACGGACGACTAGGCCACCATCGCGTTATGATTGAAAACGCTTTTATGCAATTTTAACAGATTTGTAAAGTGCGGTGACTGAACTAACCCTGAACCTAACCCTAACCTTAACCCTAACCCTAACGCTAAGCTTAACCTATGGTATATTTCCTGAGACAATATATGCATTGAAGACGAAACGCATAGTACAGATAAGGGACCTTACAGTGATGCTCTGAAAATATGGTCCTTACAGGGGCAATGAGGCTAATACTATAAAGCATAAGTTCAGAATGAAGGCCATATATCAAGAAACCGACAAATCAGAGTATTGTTGACAGCATGTACATATGGACATGGCCTTAGGGGTACTGACCGGTAGGTGACACTGGGTCTGGAATACCAAGAACGGCCCAGGGAGTACCCCAGGGGACAAGGCTCCATGAAAATGATGAATCTAGGGCAATTAAGGTATATCCAGCCCCCATGAAAATGCTAAATCTATGGCGATCAAAGTATATTTTGAAAAGTAGTCTCAGTAGTGTCCTCTTCATAACCTCCATTTTTCATGTATTATCAGCTGTGTCCTTTTCATGAACTAACACGCAAAGCTTTTCGGTGGATGATCTGAAGCCCTATCAATTAAAAATCAGAGTCAGTACGAATGCCCTTGAGGACCCTAGAAGCACTGATAAGACAGTGGATGGAGAAATGTTTTGCTGACCAGACATGTGCAAGCAGAACAGGTGGCTAAAAGTGGCAATTAAAAATGATTAGCCACTAATATAGGATGACAACTGAGAAAACCATGTTATGTAAGGCAAAAAAGGAATATGAACTGTGTCCTGGGGCTGGTTGGGCCGACCCTTTGCGAACGGCCTCACAATTTGTTGTTGATGATGATAAAATCATCAAAAGAAGAACCTCTTTGACTCCAGTCTCGTCGATTGAACTTTTGTACTAAGTTTTTGTCTTCATTAAACCCTAAATCAGAACGTAGTTGTCAAATTGAGAAATGCATTCGCAATTATAAGGGACAGCTGTGTATTACATACATAACGCATAGCTGTATCTCCCAATGAGAAATGTGTTGCCTATAATAATGCTTAGATGTGATGGTTCTCTGTTACCCCTTTAACGCAATAAATTGATAACATGTTCGGCCTCCTGCCCTGAATACATTGGCACTGGAGCCTCTTAGCCCTCCAAGGACTGGTTTTGTAAATAATCTAACTTATTATTATAATAATAATAACAGCCTGTGAATACCTAGGTTGCCTTTATGCAGCTTGTGTAACAGGAAAAAGGAAAACAGATCAATTTCCTTGTCTAATGGGGCCTCAGTGCCAGGGCATGCCAATATATATGAAAAGCTGACGAAAGAGCCGTTAGGAGCTGAGCTGGGAAAAAGTACGTCTCAACTCATTACAACTAAGTGGCACTGAGCATGCAGTCTGAGGTGAATGGAGGTGTATATTTTGGATTCCTAATACATATCGAGCATTGGGCAGTTTGTCTTTTTCCACTCTTAGAGATCAAATAAAAAATGGAACACGCATCATCATGGCCATTAAAATACAAATGGAAATTGTATAAATCGACCCTCACCCCTTTAATATCCTTTGCTAAGTCAGAGTTTAACAAGAAGTTGTAAATAGTGCCTCGTTATAGTCATAAAATGCGTTCGGTCAATGGAAGTCGGTTCTGAAATGGCTTTTGTTTGTTCAAAGTATGTGAACACGGTGAATCAATGAAACCCTTAGAGACATGGCACACACAGCGCTTTATAAAATCAACCAGTCCAAATAAACCATCAGATTGTTCAAACGAGAGATCGGGCCTTTCCATTGGTTGATCCCGCTAAAGGGCTTTGCACAGTGCCCCTTCAAAAGACTGTTTTCAAAACATGCGATGAGACAAGACTAAACACAAGGTGTGGGACTGCTGCTGATTTAGAGACGACTTTGTAGTCCAATTGGCTCCGTCGGGTGTGCACTTTGACCTCTACCCCCTGCTATTCCTAACCATGCCCAGAGTATGGAAGAGATGAGCGGAGACCTGTGCTGGCAGCAGGGTCAGCCTTTCTTTGATCCTCATCCCCGTTTCCCCCTCCATCCACTCCTACCGCACAGTGTATGTGGGCCTCAGTGCAGATTCATATCCACCACCCCCGTCTATCATACCATTGACCCTACAGGGAGCTCCTCATCCCCACACAGGCCAGAGGGAAGCCCCAGCCTGGCCCTTCAGACTGGGACTGCCTTCAGAGAGTTTAACCAGGAACATGAGCCGGCCCTGCTGACCAAGCCCTCTCATTAACCATAGACCCGGCCGTTCAGCGCTCCTCGGCCCGCCTGCTACGCTGGACCAGCTGCCCCCAGGCCCCCTTTGGTGCAGGACATTCATTTGAGCCTCTTTCAGTCTCCCGCCACCAAACACTGCTGAGTTGGCCAGAGAAGCCGTAAGAGACGCTCTGTTCTGAGGGGAGTCAGTAGGGAGGTTTTGTTTTTCCTCCAACAACACTAAGAGCGCTGCAGCAGCACCACAGACACAGACACTCACTTTCTCTCTCACACACACACGCACGCACGCACGCACACACACACACACACACACACACACACACTGAACTGCAGCAGCAGTGGGTGTAGGTCACTACCCGCTTAACAAAACACTCCACAAACACATCTCAGTCTCTCACAACCATAACAACCGGCAGCTCTGTGCCGTCACAGCACAGTTATTGACAAACGGTATCATTTGACAGCAGTATATTTGGTTTGGTGCTGCAGGGGTTAGCCCATCTCGGCCTGGAGTATTTCAGGCAGGCGCCCGGAACAAAACGGGGGCAGGATGACGGCTGGCAGCCATAATCCGACCCCGACAGGTCCTGACTCGCTATGTGTATTTGTTTACCCCTGTGTGTGTGTGTGTGTGTGTGTGTGTGTGTGTGTGTGTGTGTGTGTGTCTGTGCTGGGGTGTAATGTCAGAGAAGGGATGGCACACCACCCTGTGGCTGAGGGAGATGTCATGTGTGAGAGGCTGGGGGGTCTGAAATGAAAGAGATGTCATTATATCACGGACGTGTTGCCTCACATGCAAAACAGCTTAGCTTAGCTTAGCAAACCTTTTCTATATTCTCCATGACATGGTTACTGTATTCAGGGGCTATAGTGTGACCGGCTGCTGTACTCTGGGCCCCGGCCTTCTCCTTCCAGGGTTGGCCTCCAGCAGAGTCTGGATGGAGGATAGAGGAGGTTGTGTTCTGGACGACTCAAAATGGCCCCTCAGACGGACTTGGGGAGGGTGGGGAAGTGCCAGCACCCTGCTAGGAGAGGAGAGGAGAGGAGAGGAGAGGAGAGGAGAGGAGAGGAGAGGAGAGGAGAGGAGAGGAGAAGAGAAGAGAAGAGAGGCTCATTCTCCCACATCCCAGTCGGTGTTCAATGGTGAGCATTGCAGAAAGAGACAGAGAGTCAGAGAGAGACTGAAAGGAAAATCGTGCCCAAACAAAAGAGTTATACAAAAGAGCACCCCATCCCGCTGAGACCTTGAGGGACTTCTCTCTCTCAAACGAACACTGCAGCTCTCTCCTAACCGCACACAATGGCCAATGACATGCTTTTCTGTATGTTGAGTGTAAATGGGTAAGGTGCTCTCCGGTGAGGAGGGACATCTGGTGCATGGCTTTGTTAGCCCAACAGGTAGCACATTCTGGAGGCCTACGAGAAATGCACTTGGACATTCAACCACAAGATGCCAGCTATCTCTAATAGCTTTTCAAACTGGTTGATGCAGTTAAAACTCAAGAGGCAGCAGGCGTTCTTCTCTCGCACGTGAAACCAAAAGGGATGAATGCACCACAAGAATAACTTCTAAAATGAAAAATGTATGCAGCTTTTCAAGAGTTGATCCTTTCAACCGACATGTTGAGATTGAAAAAAAATGTTACCGCCATGTTTCACGATCTAAGCAGGAATTTAAACAAAAGTAACAATAGATGAGTGTGCTCATTATTAAAAGACCTGTTGACTTGATAATTGTGGGCTGATTAATTATGAACCAGAAAACGTTGGCATCTCCACTGTGTCTAAAATATTGGGTCGTTTCTGCCGTCTGAACTACGAAGGCGTAAACACAGAATGAAGAAAATGGATCAAAGCATCATGTCTCTCTCTCTCTCTCTCTAACACACACACACACACACACACACACACGCACACACACACACACACACACACACACACACAACCACCAATGCACGGGTACAAACACACAAATACACACATTTTCTCTTTTTCTCATGCAGACGGAGAGCTATAGATTAAATTGCTGCCATATGCGTGACAATCAGCCTGCAATCAAAGCCTGTCTCAAAAGGTGGCTAAGAATGGCTATGCGGGTGTAAGGGCCAAACTTGGTCATGCTAGCGGATGTTCAAGTCTGAGCTGTTGTTCAGATGTGAGGTAAGGTTCCGAGTGAAGGCCAGAGCACCAAAGACATAACATGTGCCTCTCTGATACACTGAAGGCTAGTGTTGTCTGTTCGTAGCCATCACAATACAAGTTGGCATACGTGTTCTATTCAATAATGGGAAGTAACACGTGTTCCTCCCTTGACCAATGAATGATTTGTTTAGTTCAGACCGATATATTCGTTTCCATCTTGTCAACAAATCAGAACTTACTGTGTCGTTGGAGTGAACTCACTGAAGTAATTTCGCTGTGTACAGACTTGCTCTCTGTAGTCATTAATACAATTGTACTTTGATTATTACACAGATTATCACCTCCTTTAATGGGTTGTTTTCTGCATAAACCTGAACATTTCTGAAAAGCTCTCTGAACAGAAGAGAGTCAATGGGCTAGCAGGTGTTGTTTTTAGCGGGTGGCTCTGATGTGTCTTCTAGTGTCTTGCAATAAAGCTTTAAAATATGGGACCATCATAATACAATCACGTTCGTATAACTTTTATATTCCAGCATGCTAACTCATAAAAAGAACACACATAAACAAATGTGGATTCTAGTTTGTTTTTGAGGAAACAATTGAAAGTGGCATGACAAGTAATGCTTGAGCTAGGGCTGGCCCTGTTTGACCCTGCTGTGGGCACTTGGCTTGTAACACAGGGGTCAAACACAAGGTTAGAGAGTCAACAGGCTACTTCTCACATCTCCAAGTCAAGTGTCTTTGTATTACAATAGGAGTGCTGTACACCCACAATAAAGCCAAACTGTTCAAATATTTCAAAATTGTTAGCTTAAAAGGCACGTCTTACAAAGGTGCTCTTACATGAGAAAGGAAAAAACAGATGGAGTTTGGAATGGTGGTAGTATCTACCAATAAGATACAAACAGAGGCACCTTAAAATGTCCGTTGGCTTGTCAAGGCCTCTTATTGATACTGGCATTTCCCATGCTCTCAGCATACACAAAGTTGTAGAATTATATCACGTGAAAGTGTCACATTTATGAGCAGTGTTGACCCAATGTCATGTCTACGGCCTTTGTCCGTTGGAAGAGACAGTCTGACTCGAGGCCACGGCCTTTTATGTCCTGAAAAACAAAAGAAAAACAGAGAGAAAGGGACAGAGGTAGAGAAGGAAGGAACGAGAGGCGAAGGAACGTAAGCAGCAACCTACCTGTGTCTCACAATGTGTTCTTTGGTTCTGCTATTCAACTACGCTGGCAAACAATGATCTGTGTATTGCTTCTCTGGGTTGAGAGGCGTCTCCATAGACAAACTGAGGGGCAGAATATGGAGAGAGCCTTGCTTTTCATTCGAGCTTACAAACTCACACACACAAACACAGTGTGTAACCTTTGGCACTTACATTCATTTATTCATGTGTTTATGTATATATATATATATATATATATATATATATATATATATATATATATATATATATATATATATATATATACATATATATATACTCGTACAGTTCTCTTAACCTTGATCGGCAAACGCAATAAGAAGCAGACATTGTATTCTTTCTCAAAAGCCATCGACTTGGAAATGTCTCTTCGATAATGGAAACCTTTATAACTGAGCTAAGCGAGGATGTCATCACATTTGGATAGCATTTTCTTTTCATTAGGTTCTACACTCCAAACACACACATTAAAGCATCATTACCTTTCAGTGGGTGGTCCGAGGTGCTCCGGTGCCCGGGTGGGAGTGGACCGGGCCGGGAGGCTGGGGGGGAAGGTCTGGAATGCATGAGACCACGTGGTCCCCTCCCAGAGATGTGACAGAGACGGGGCCTGGTCGGCTTCTCTGCTAGATCACTGTGATGCAGACAGCACACACACACACACACACACACACACACAGACACACACACACACAGAGCAAAATATTGTAAAGGGACCCTGGACACCATACTGTCTGACCAAAAGTATGCTCCGGGGATTCCAAGTGCTAGAGCAAGCTCTCTCTCTGTATGTGTGAGGGGCCAAACATGGCCTCATAAATAGTAATGAAATCCAGCTGAGAGACTTTGATGAGCATTGAAAACGACATCCCAATGTTCTATAAGCCCTGGGGCAACTCCCAAAAGAAAGTATTGGGCTCAAGCCCACCCCCTGGCCTACGCTGCATGGGGAAGCTTTGAAGAAGAGTGGGAGAGACGTGCGTTGATCTGAAACAGGATCTGTGGCGAGCGTCTGAACTCTGGGCGCCGTGGCCGGAGACAAACAAAGTGGTCTAATCAAGAGGACGCAGCAGTGAGTTAGCGAGTCCAGTGCAGCCCAGTGTGTGTGTGTGTGTGTCTCTCTCTCTCTCTCCCTCTCTCTCTCTCCATGGACAAACACAGAGGAAGTTAGAGGTCAGGTGGACGCAGGCCCTGTGTGTGTTGTATGCTGATGTGTGTCTGTATTGATCTGGAGGCACACCTCAGACTCTCCACTCATTCACTGACACTTGAGGACAAACTGATTGGGACCAGTAGAAGAACAGAGACACAGAGAGAGCAGAGGATGAGAGCAGTTTGTTCATAGCCTTTCCTTTCCTTTATGCATTGAAGAAAGAAATCTGTTGAAACACTGCAAAACCATTTGGTTGCACTAAAAGCACCAATAGTAAAATATTGCCATAATAATGCATAGTCACCACTATGAAGTAAATCAATTTCACATCATAGTTCTGTGGTAACGTATTCTGGGACTGTCAGCAGTTCCTGACTTAATGCAGCCTTCTCTTTTCATTGGCCTCCCAGGCGTCTTTTATGAAACCTCTGTGACTGGTAGGTCTGCCTTCAGGACCCATAAACTAAACGAATAAGTCCTGTGTTCGCCCTGCTTCTGATTGATTACTTTACTGAGTGATTTACCAAGCCTTGCTCTTAGACGTGGACACACACACACACACACACACACACACACACACACACACACACACACACAGAGCTAGCATGAGCTAATTAAACTGTGAATGTGAATCCATTTGGCGAGTACACAGTGCAGATGTTATGAGGCCTACTAGATTCAATTTAAAAGTGTGATATAATGGGCAATGTGGGCGTTCTGGCGATTGCAGGCACGGTTGGTGGAGTTATGAGCAGTGGCTATAGTCTCACTCATCAAAAGGAGATGTTCACGTCAGCCAATACATTCAGTTGGAACTGAAGAGAGGCCAAAAACAACAGTACCTCTGAAGGAGAAATTACACAGTTGAGAAAACAAAAGAACACAATTTTACTTTTGCCAAGGCATGAAACTGTTGGTCTAGACTCAAGAGATGCACTTTCATGTCCTGTTGTGTGAAGTTATATCCTATATTTTTGAGAGTGACTGGGTGTTCAACTACACCAATGGAATTAATCCCACAAATTTGAATTCAGAATCTGCCTCCAGACTTTTAAATCATGCGAGCCATATCCCCAAAGCTATGGTGAGGAACAATGACAAGGCTATAATCAACTGTCTGTCATCCTCAAACAACGATGTTAGAGTTGTCAACTGAGTAACAGTGAGAAGTAATGAAGTGGGTACAGCTTAATGGCTGAGGCAGGCACAAACACAAATGCTGTGCATTAGCCCGTCCCCAGCTACCTTGTGGTGACATCTGGAATTGGCCGAAGCAGCTCAGTCTTAGACAAACGGCTTAAGACGTGCTTGGAAAGCACAAAATATATTTCCGCGAGAGGACACCCATTCTTTGGGAAAAGGCCTGGGCCTCCATTCTAATATCCACTCCATACTTATCCATTCCCCTGTGGTTACCGGACAATTACCCAGTGAAAGAACGCTGTCGAAGGCATTACTCCTCTGTGTTATCAAAACGTGTGCAGCTGTCCAGACAGGCAAATAAAGATTTATAATCTAATTAAAGTTTCTTTCAACACCGCCTTTGCTATGCCAGTCACTGAGTTCCCAATCAAGTTTTTACACCATGTTTAGGCAAACTGTTCACAGCTGCAAAAACTGAGAACCCCAAAATGCTGCTGTTGTCAGCTCATACTCTCCATTCAAAGCTTTGCCATTTCCACCAGAAGCCCTGTTATGTACTTAGATACCAAATGACGAAAGCACTGTTTGGAACGGACATCTTAACTGCTATAATTGTATAATAAATGTGCTTTAGTGTGTGAGCATGCAGAAACACATTAATATGAATTATATTTTTTGTGTACTGAACTAGAGAACGTGGGATTGCTTGAAGTCTTTCAGTAAAACACAAAAGAGCCACTGTTCATTGAGTGGAGAAAGACATAATGAAAACAATGTTTGCATCACGCAATATCCTGCTTATTCTGTCAGACAAATATGTAAATTCTACTAAGCAAGCCACTACTGTTTCCTTGAATGGCAAAACCAAAGCCAGGTAGGCTTAAGTACTATGTTAGAGACTAGCTGGAGTTCTAAAAACTTGGTGGAGCTGCAGTGGTGCGTGGGTAGCACACCGTCTCAGGGGGACCGGGAACACACTGGTGACAGACAGCTGGTCTCCAAGGGTCCTCCTGTGGTTTAACTGTCTCATACTGGGGACCACCGGTCTGCCACTACTCCCTGGAGGACCCACACACCTGCTCTGAGTAATGGTTGTCCCCCACCACAGTGCATCACATATTATTATCACCAGTAATATCTCAGGACAAGTTCAGAGGCAGCAAAACTAGCTGTGGAAAGAAGGAAGTCCTAACCTCAATGTGTCAGTTATGCTCAGCACTGTACTTCGATGGTAGAAAGTCATTTTGCTAAGAAAAGCCAAATGAAATACATAAAAACGCTTAGAGAAAGACAACATTAATGATATACAATTTCCAATCTGCGCGATGTGCATAAGTAGTTTGAGTAAAATCAAAAAGGTCACAAGCAAAATTGAATGAAATCGACATTGGGACCATGACCATTTGCACCCTGTGACTCACAGAATGGAAGATGAGACATAGTGATAAAACATTAATTCAAAACATCATTGACCCTTTCTTTTAGAAAGTAGATCCACTTAATAAACCCTGCACAAACTCAGAGAGGGAAAATAAAAAACCTAAGGCCACACGCTGAATCTGGAGCTGACAAACAAACGCTGCAGAGAGCCTGGAATATATCCCAGCTTTAAAATGGCCCTCACCTGACCAGGAGAGAACAGAGAAACACACACAGACAGATAGAGAGAGGGAGGAAGAGGAAGCGGGAGAGAATGATAGACGGACAGACAAAGAGAGAGAGAGAGAGATAGAGGGAGAGAGAGAGATAGTTAGAGAGAGATAGAGGGAGAGAGAGAGATAGTTAGAGAGAGAGAGAGAGAGAGAGAGAGAGAGAGAGAGAGAGAGAGAGAGAGAGAGAGAGAGAGAGAGAGAGAGAGAGAGAGAGAGTGAAGAGAACAAAACAATCCTTCACAGAAGGACAGCGTTCAGGCCCTCTGGCAGCTGCACAATTATGCTGAAAGGAGCGCCGTCATCACTTCAGAGAAAATGAGTTGTTGTTTTTTAACCGAAGGATGCGAGGTTGTTTATGAATTATTTCTGCGCTGTGGAGCTCTTGACATCTTTCCCTTGCCCAAAACCCCCCAGATGTGCAGAATGGAGGGGGCCAAGCGCTAGCGGGAGGCAGAGCGACCGCTTTGTGGACTCAGGCCTGAAGGAGTCCTGCTCATCTAGAACTTCTCCAGAGAGGCTCAGACGCTAACTTATGAAAAAAAATATGACTTCAAAAGTAAAACAAACTGCAGAGGATCCAAAGAACAATAGCCCCGGGGCTAAATTGACCGCTGCACGCCGATTGGCCGAGGGACAGTGGCTTTTGAGGCTGTCGTCGTGGTGAAGCTCTTTTTCGTAAATTCCTTTGTGGTAAACAGGCCACACCCTCTTCAGGAAGTGGGGGGCTGGAAGGTCTTTGAAGCAGCCAGCATGGCCCGCACTTTGGCCATTAGATCCTATAGCAGGCAGGGAAGAAAGAAAGAGAGATAGAGAAGAAGAAAGTTAGTGAATAAAAAGTAGACTGTGTCTGTAGAGACTGGACCATAAGTCAACATTTCTGACGCGACAGATGCAACATTTCTCTGTAAAGTAGGCCAGCTGTGACGGTACAAACAGCTTCACCCCCTGCTGTCCTACAACTCAACCACTCACAGTAATAGCCCTGGCTTTCTATGCCCCAATCTCTCTGAAGTCACTTGGTAATATTTCACCAACGACAGAAAACATAAGCCTTCCCTCGCTATTTGAGTCTTTTCCTGGCTTTGGGGATGGAGGCCTTGGTGGAATGGAAGTCTGGAACAGCAGCAGTCCTTCCTGTATTAACCCAATACTTTAAAGAAGACCTTCACTCAGTGTGTGCTGGTCCTACTTTAGTCAACTGGACTGAAAGTAGCATTTAGATTCAACGGGTCTTCTTCTTTTCCTCCCCCAGCATTTTAGGCTGGCCTTGATTTTGACTCTCTCTCTCTCTCTCTCTCTCTCTCTCTCTCTCTCTCTCTCTCTCTCTCTCTCTCTCTCTCTCTCTCTCTCTCTCTCTCTCTCTCTCTCTCTCTCTCTCTCTCTCTCTCTCTCTCTCTCTCTCTCTTCCTCCCCCAGCATCTGTCTCTCTCTCTCTCTCTCTCTCTCTCTCTCTCTCTCTCTCTCTCTCTCTCTCTCTCTCTCTCTCTCTCTCTCTCTCACACCCATCCAGAAATCGATCCCTACTGACTACAATGTAGGCTGACTCAGAATACTGATCAAAGAATGAGACGAGCGGGCGCGCCAGATGTCTTGCGTTACACAGCGAGTCAAGACGGACACACACACCCACATCACATGACAAAGGGCAGGGCCAGGAGTCAACCTCCAGTGATGAGGCCACTGCTACTACATTAAGAAACATACGTCTGAGATTAGACAGAGAAAGAGGGAGAATCTACCTTGAGGGAGACTACTGTATGTGTTGTGTACATATTTGTGTATGTGTGACAGAGAAAAGCAGAGTGTGCCCGGGCATGCGATGGTGCCAGAGTGTCCCGTGTAGAGATGGGGGGAAGGGGACAGACTGGAGGGGAGAAGGGGAGAAGAGCCAACAGGCCTCCTGTGGGAGCGTGAGAGAGAGAACGGCCAAGAGCCTTTCAGGCTAACAGTGACACACAAACAGGTGGAGAGTACCTTAAGGCACTATCATTTTGGGTGGTGATGAGGTCACTGCTACTACATTAAGAAAAACACAGTACATTTGAGACAAGACAGAGAAAGAGAGAGAATCCAGTTGAGAGAACGCCCCAGTGCCTTTCAGGCTCCAACTAACAGCGACACACAAACACATGTCCAAAGATAGGAACTAGTGCGCACACACACACACAGACACACCGAACAGGTAGACCTACACACACACACACACACACACACACACACACACAGCTCGGCCATCGTCTCTCCAGACATATTAGACATATTAACAGCTGTGATCACACAGAGGGAGAGCTGTCACAACACATCACTCTGCACCTACTCACACATTGAGCTAACAGACACAGGACAGCGCAGGAAAATATGTGTAGGGGTTACGGTTTTATGTGTGACAAAAACATATAATATGTGCACACATAATATGCGAGAGGTCACGTAAGGTTATTTTATAAACAGACACACTGCACACACCGCACACACACACACACACACACACACACACACACACACACACACACACACACACACGTACGTCTCACACTTGTGACATGTATTAAACCAGACTCAACAGGAACTTTACTAATGACTCAGCAAATTCAGCCGCAACACTCTTCTCTGTTAGGGAGTTGGAAAAGAATGGAACAGGTAAGAATGAAAAACAGAGGGAGGGGATGAAAATAAATGAAAAAGACCTGACCCAAGGAACATGAAGGAGACTATTGGTGGAGAGAAATATATAGAGCAAGGAAGACGGAGAAAAAGAAAGAGAGAAGGAGCAGACATGGCCGGTGACATTTGAATCAGTGTGAAGTGGAGAGGAGAGTGTGTGAGAGCTTGGAGGACCGAGGTCACACATCGTATGTACACCAGGGGTAAGAGTGTGAGTGTTTGTGTGAGGTCACTGGTCGTGTGTGGGAGTTATAAGAGAGTTTAAGTGTGTGTGTGTGTAAACAGAATGTGTTGAACGGAAGACCCCATCTGGTGTGTTATAATAACAGGACGTTCTCTTGCTCGGCCCCCTGCACACACCCGAAGTTGGCTGTCTCTGGATCAGTCTCTCTGAAAAGGGGGCTCTCAGAGCAGTGGTGCTAAGGCGGCCTTGGTAGAGTCTAATGGCATAGTCGACACACTGAGGTCCCCAACTAACATGGTGTTCTGATGGAATGTTTAATAGCTCATGTTGCATGGCAACACATAAAGATGCAGCCAGGACCACTTGGTTAATATTGCCTAGCAACGCACATTGTTCTCAGAGGGAGGCAAAAGTTCAAGGAAATAATGAGAAATAATCGACCCTTTCAGTGACACAACCCTCCCATGATGAGGCCCTGAGCAGTCGTACAGCACACTTCTCCCCGGAAAAAGAAACCTCACATATTACTTGGACATTTGGGAAGCTGCAATAAGCCACATTAAAAGTATAAAGTTTCAATCATGACTAAGTCTGAACAATTTAGGACCAGGCAGTGTTTGACAGGACAGCTCTTACAAGTAGAGGGAGTAGGGCTGAAAAGTCTGGCTAGGGAGGTGGAGGAGTCAGAGGGGGTCGATCCTCACAGTGGCAACAAGCAGTGGGCTATTTGATGGGGGGATGGAGGGGGATTTACTTGGCTACAAGTAAAAGCTACACCCATGAAATGATCTCACTGCAATGGACGTACATGTGTTTTCCTCTTAAGTTCTATAACGGGTTTACAGTAAAAGCAGTGATACATTTGGTGATACAAAGCATTTCATGCCAGTGGCCCAATGACACCTGATTATGGGAGTTGTGGGTGTAGAGGGTTTGTGCTGATCTTGTCTTGCGGACTGTGTTGTAGTCCGTGTGTTTGTGTGTGTGTGTGTGTGTGTGTGTGTGTGTGTGTGTGTGTGTGTGTGTGTGTGTGTGTGTGTGTGTGTGTGTGTGTGTGTGTGTGTGTGTAAACAGCACTGACCTGGCTGTGCAGACAGCCTTGTAGTCCATGTGTGTGTGTGTGTGTATTCATCAACAGCACTGACCTGACCCTGCAGACTGTCTTGTAGGTCGTGTGTGTGTGTGTATTTATAAACAGCACTGACCTGGCTGTGCAGACTGTCTTGTAGGTTGTGTGTGTGTGTGTGTATTTAAAAACAGCACTGACCTGGCTGTGCAGACTGTCTTGTAGGTCGTGTGTGTGTGTGTATTTATAAACAGCACTGACCTGGCTGTGCAGACTGTCTAGTAGGCCGTGGGCAGGCCGGGCTTGTTCTCGGACTTTGTTCTTGACTTCTTCTTCTTGTCTTTGTCCCTTCCACGCTCCCGCGCTCTCTCCGCTCTGGGGGAGGAGGAGTGCGAGGATTGGGATGAGGAAGAGAAGGGCGGGAGGAGGAGGGATGAGGAGGAGTGATCCCTGGCTCGGTGGGTGCTCTCCACGGGGGGCCTTTGATCCAGGACGTACACAGGTGCATGGTGGGACAGCTCGGCAGGGGAGGGCGTTATGAAGGGGATGAAGGAAATCTGGGGCAGCTGGAGCTAGAGAGAGAGAGGAAAAATAAACAAATAATAAATAAATCAAGAAGAGCCATACGCTAATGACAATCAGACACACACACACACACACTCACACACACACACACACACCACGGGTTTGACAGTTTACAGAGCTGGAAAGCCCTAAATGTATCGATTGCTGAAAGCCAATCAGACTGTTTTCTCTTTGACATGGAGGCAGACAGAGAGCGAGCAGGGGAGACGGCCGGGGGAATTGACAACAACCTAATGCATTTGTGCATCTGCCCCTCGATCGATGGTGAAGCCACCGGCTTAGGGTGATCCGGAGGTGGGATTTTAATTCATCCAGTGATGCCAATCAGGGTTCTGAATGTGTGTGTGTGTGTGTGTGTGTGTGTGTGTGTATGTGTGTGTGTGTGTGTGTGTGTGTGTGTGTGCGCGCATTCGGGCTATGCAGCAGACACAGGAAACGTCAAAGAGAAAGCCTGGAGTCGATGCCTCGGCACTCTTTGTCCTCAGGTCATAATTACTCATCCACATGAGTCTCTTTGATTTCTTCCCCTCTCCATCCTGCTCAGGGGCGAATCCAGGATTCCTTAAATGAGTGGTAGCACAGGGAGGGCCAATAACCAGTCGGAGGCGGTCCCTGGAATAAAATTCTATCAGAGATGAATATCGTGGACGGATTGGCAGTCCAATTGCAGCGGAGAGAGGGACAGGGGATCGATCTCATTTAATTTGTGCCATTGTCTGGTAACACATAAGAGCGGGAGAGAGAGTACAACCCGAGAAATGTTTCAGTGTGTGAATGAGTGTGTGAAACTCTCACCAAAGCTATGCGAACATGTTCCTTCAAGCAGGTGTCTGTGTGTGTGTGTGTGTGTGTGTGTGTGTGTGTGTGTGTGTGTGCGTGTGGGTGTGTGTGTGTGGGGGGGTGTGTGTGTTGAAGTGATAGTGTGATTAATGTGTGCATCTACTTCCAAGAGAGTTTGTGTGTGTGTGTGTGTGTGTGTGTGTGTGTGTGTGTGTGTGTGTAGGATTAAGTGAGGTCTCTGGCCCCAGCGTGGTGTGTGGAGCCCGGGAGGAGGGTGTGACAGGTCAGGGTGGATCCGGGGAGCCTTGACTTATTCAGGACAGTGTGTTCCTGCTGTTTTTAGCCCCTCCTCGGATTAGGAAACCTGTCCCACTTCACACTGACTGGCTGCAGGCAGAGGAAACGGCAGCACGATGCCCCACTTCTCCTCTCCTCTCCTCTCCTCTTCCTTCTCTCCTCCTCCTCCTCCTCCTCTGTTTCTTATTCTACCCTTTATAGTCTCTAGGGTCAACCTTCACTTGCATACTAAGAAAACGAAAAAAAAAAACGATAAAGAAAAACCACCCAGTGGAGACTGGAGTAAATAGAAATAGATAGGAGGATGAAGGGAATAGTAGTAAAGGAAGGAAGGAAGGAAGGAAGGAAGGAAGGAAGGAAGGAAGGAAGGAAGGAAGGAAGGAAGGAAGGAGAGTGTTAGTTTTAGAGTTTTAGAAGATGGAGGAAAGGAGACGGAGGAGTGGAGGTGTCTGAGGAGACCAGCCAGAGAGAGGAGGTCTAGATAAGGGAGCTGTGCTGACATTTAGGAGAGCAGGGGGGCACCAGACCCAGAGGCCAGTCTCCAGCTTCTGCTCTGAGAGATAGGGGTTTCTCACAGGGCCGGCTCATCTATTAAGAGGTCGCAGAGGGGCAGAGCTTAAGAAGGACAGGGGCAGAGAAGAAAAGAAGAACTGAGAGAAAGGAGGACAACAGAGGGAGACAGAGTTTACCAGGGCGATGACTGACAAATGGTGGTAATCTGGAGAGAGAGCGTGACAGAAAGATCCTGAGAGATGGAGGGAGGGCAGCTCCCCATCTGTAAACAGCCTGCCTTGGGTCACCTTGCTGGGGCCTGGTGGTGGGTACTTTATCCCTGTCCCCACCCTCTGTCCAACCATAAATATACGCAACCCTGGCTCACCTGGCCGGACTGCGTTTCTGGCACCTGTATGGACTGGCACCACCCCAACACACACACACACACACACACACACACACACACACACACAAATGTAGGCCATTAGACTAACACACAAATATACACAAGCAGCCAATCAAATGCAAACACACACACACACCAAATGCAGTGCCAAAAGCCAGACGTTCCATTGGGAGAAATCCAGCCATGGCTTAAGCTCTGCCATCCACACTTAATAGTGTTTAATTACCAGAGGATGACAGATTCAATATGTTTACAAGGGAATGACATTCACTTCATCTGGAGATTGTACTATGGACACCAAATCGACCAGGAAGTGCTAGTTGTGGCCAACTTTGTGGCTGGTTCAATAACAATGGGAGGGGGTGACGACCGCAGTAGAAATGAGCTGCCTCTTCTACTTTAGCGTGTGTAAGAGAGACAGTGTGTACATCTGAGTTCATGGGTGCCTTGTATTCTCTGAGATCATGTGATACAAACACGCTCTCACGCACCCTGGGCGGTTGTAAAGCGGGACAGCTAAAGTACAGAGAGCCGCGTGGTCACGCCGATGCAGCGACTATGGAAATGAGGCCTGACCCTTTCATCAGCCGTGGCGAGGGGCCTTTATCGTCCTTTAGCGCAGCAGTGGGATTGACACCCGTCAGCTCCTCAGAGCAGTTTAACTCGGCGGTGTCAGACGGCTATTAGCCCACCGTGAGTCTGTGTGGAGCGGTTTGATAGAGAAAGGGCCACAGTGGAGGTTTTGAGAGGAGGCGTATCTCCTGAGGCTTGAAACGTCTTCGGCTTAGACGTCTGGCTACTTTGCTTCTTTGACTGAATAAAGAAAAAGAAAAAACGATGCAGCCCACACCAGTTTAAACAAAGTGGCATATACCTATATGTGTTTTTGAACTACCCTCAAAGAAAGAGAGCCACTTTGCCTGAATATGGAAGATCAGGCTCGTTGAAGGTGACTCCTGTAGGCCAGTAGGGGGACCTGATGGCGGGCACGGGCAGTGTCTAGGCTTGGCTAAAAGGAAAAGAGAAAACATAAAATGGAGAAATGCCCATCCAAGTGAATATTCTAAAGGCAAATCATAGTGTCCTGTTCTTTCAAAAGACAACATAAACTTTTGTTTTCTCATTTGATGCCACGTGACAACAGGTTTGATGGTAACTAGTCGGCCATTTTCATGTCCAGGCCCACAAATTTCCAAATCGGCCCAAGTTACGGATGGATGGATAGAAGGAGTGATAACCCTTAACATTCTGAAGCTATTATCAACTGAATTCATTTGTTTAGTTATGTCAATTAAACCAATTAAGTGAAACTGTTTTAATGTACTTAATTAACTTAACTTAGGTTTACATTATGCTTCAAAAGACTTGAAAACAAACAAAAATGTAGTTACACATAAAGGCAAGGATCTTACTCTCACTGATTACTTTACTGTCTGGCAGTCATGAAAGCTCTAATTAAAATTCAGCTCCACATCTAATTAGAAAGCTAATTGGCATTACCCCATCTGCACAACCCTTCCCCCAACCAGCTGATGAATTACTGTATATGCAAACTATACATATGACTAGTTAAATAATTAGCTGCCATTATTTCTCTGTGAGTGCGTGTGTGGGGACTAAACTGGTCTGGTTGTGCAAAACAAAGACCTCTTGATTGCTGTGCTTACTTTGCTTAATGGCTCCCTTAAAAGGAATGCTAAGAACGGTTTTGAATCTGCCTGGGCGGTACACAGAGAGAGGCTGGATATTAAAGGCTAGAGGCTATCACCCAAAGAATACCTACCACACTGCCCTTCAGGTCAAAAACTAAGAAGAAGAGGAGGCGAGAGAGAAAGACACAAAGAAAGAGAAACACACATAGTGAGGCCAGAGAGAGGGAAGCAGAACAAATAAACAAAGCAAAGAAAGTAACAGCTAGTTTGTGGGATTGTCCACAAAGTAAAAGCAGCCCTTCACCTGTACGCTCTCAACTCTTCCCCGTTAGAGACATGGCTGGGCTGGACCAGTGGTGCTGCTGCAGCTCCCTAATGAAGGAGCAAGGACCCCTCCGCCCCCCAAAAGAGAGGACCTCCACTGGACCCAGCATGGCACAGAGACCTTTCTCAATGAGGGAGCCCCAGCACTCCTAGGCCTGTGGTGACAGCTAACAGGCTTCCAGCAGAGCCACTAGAACTGTCATCACGTATGCAGAGATTCTCCTTGCAACACTACTTACTCCATTACTCTCCCAGTGGCAAGCCAGATCTTAATCAGAGCCCCTGGTGTCGCTGTCAAAACAGCTTCTAGCGAAAGAGAGGAGGGCCAAGGAGGACCCTATAGCAGTAGTAATGCTGTACAGGTAAAACAACAGTCATAAACTTTTCCCATCACAACACCTCCCCAAAAAGACCCACCTAAGTGATGGCTGTGAGCAAACCTTTGTTCTAAATCTCCATTTGTGACACATCCAGCCCACCTTGTCCCCAAACGCACCCAGGCGTGGTGCACAACACATACATTTGGTCTTTGTGAATGAGCGTGTAAAATCAGCAAGAATGTGCGCAGGAAACGCACACCCTGATTGACAAAGTAGAGGCAAGTAAAAAGTTACAAAATGTATAAAACATCTGACATCGTAATTATAGAAAGTGGAATGGAGTTGAAGCATGGGGCTGAGTAATAGGGCTTTGATTAGCACACACGGTTGGTTTTCTTGGTTTAGGCCTTTTGTGAACGTGCAAACACTACGTAACTACATAGATGGAATCACCAACATTTGGGTTCCAAACACCATATGAAAGAAGAGTGCATAATCCAAAACACTTTCATCTCCATACAAACTATAGAGGAAACAATGAAACGGCAACTGTCAGCAACACTCAAAAACATGAACCAGTATCTTCTGGCTCTCTTCTGTAGAGACCGCTGTTTCATTATCACTAGGAGAGAACCCCTTGATCCTCTCGTCTGGCACAGGACACGGCCTATTGTCTGCCATGTTGGCATCCTGTTAAATGCCAGAGCACTCCTGGGTGGCGCTGCCGACAAAGAAGAGAGCCACTGCCAGGCTCGTCTCTGTCTCAGCCCCGGGTAAATAAACGTCAGTTAATAGATGATAGGTGATTTGATTGACTGGGACGTTGACTGGCATTTGCCTCTGAGCACCGTCCATTAAAAAGAAAATGATATCGGATGACATACTAAACACTTCAAGGTGATGTAAGCCTTATCTGGATGCCCTGTAGTGACAAAGCGCCATACTGGATACACCCAATAAACAACCTGGACGGTTGAGTACACAGAGCAGAGGACAACTCTAACCCCCAGGACTAAACAATGACATCCAAAACAAGATTCCTCCGTTCTGATCCTCTCTTTCTTCAGCCATTCAATTAAAAACCTTTGGCCACACAGTTTTTTGTCCAGGTCACAGAGGTTCAGCCTGGTATTCAAACCCAATCCCTGTCAAATTCATATCATTTATTTATTATCTACGTCAGGGTGGGAGGCTGAGAACACTCCTACATTCCCTGCCTGGATTTATGTATAAACGAATTGAAACGGAGCAGAAACTGGGGTCTTGATGGTGGGTTCGACTTGTTTCCTGCGCCCGCAATGATTTCCACCGGTACGTGCCGTTCTTGTTCCTTTTCCGACCCGGAGAATGCTGTCCGGAGAGAAAGAGTGTAGACATAAAATGTTTCTAGTTTCTTCCATTAAACCTCTGTCCAAAGCAGAGATTGGAATATAAGGAAAGAGAAAGAGCAAGAGAAGCCTAAGTGCTTTGTCAGGCGTCTTGAGCTATTTCCATCCAGAGACCTTTTTTCTTCCCCTCATTCTTCCTTGGATTGAAACCACGTTGGGGTAAGGGGAAGCAGGGGCGTAGGTGTAAGGAATGAGAGGGCTTGGTAGGGCTTTTGTCAGAATGGTCTACCTTTCTAATGGTAATCTGCACAAGACTCTGAAGCTAAGCTTGCAGCAGGTTTTGGGCTTTGACTTAGTGTTATGTTACAAAGAGAAGCACAGCAGAGCCTGTACCCAGGAAAAGACTACGCCATCTGGGATAAGAGTAGAAGAATCTGTGAGGCTGTCAGGAAAAGCATAATTGAAAATCACTGGAACCCTTCCAACCAATTACATTTTAAAGTACAACGCTGTACACCTCATTTTCCTTAAGACAACAAAGCAGCACATGTAATTACTTGTCTTCAGCATAACTGTGATTAACCTACCTGACTGAGACTACATTAAGAATAACAGGCAGGAACACATGGTTGAGCCACTTCTCTGCTTCATTCTTTATTAGGAGGAAATCATTGAGAAAGTTTGGAGCACACAACCAATGAGAAGATAAACCCATGAGCCTTCAGGAAAGTTCATGGCTCAAAGGTAGGATGCTGTACAATAGACAGAGAGATGGCGGGAAATGGAGGGATGAAGAAAAAAAGAGGGGGAGAGGGAGGGAGGGAGAGAGAGAGAGAGAGAGAGAGAGAGAGAAAGAGAGAGAGAGAGAGAGAGAGAGAGAGAGAGAGAGAGAGAGAGAGAGAGAGAGAGAGAGAGAGAGAGAGAGAGAGAGAGTGTCAAAATCAAGGCCAGCCTAAAATGCTGGGGGAGGAAGGGAAGAAGACCCGTTGAATCTAAATGCTACTTTCAGTCCAGTTGACTAAAGTAGGACAAGCACACGCGGAGTGAAGGTCTTCTCTAAAGTACCGGGTATTGAAAGGCTGGCAATATAGCGGGGAACATTTATGAGAGAAATCCAAACGGCATCACATCTCAGCCTAACGCCCAGACGGATACAAAGTCCATCTCGGGAATCAATCTGCCCAGACCATTTAACACAATGGAGGTGTTGCGAGCGGATACACCACCACATGTTTTTGGGAGGTTCTAAAGCAAGGCCTTAAGAGACTGAACGGATGAGAAAAAGAACATGACTAATGCCTTTGCCTCTGTTCCCTCGCCCACATCGCCACTTTCTCTCTCAGCGTCAGCTCTTTTCATACATCCAGTCACACTCGAGCTGTTGCTGACACCGCCCTAAGCCCTCGATGGAAAAAAAGGAAATATATATTTTATGTATACAGTTCTGTGCAAAAGTTTTAGGCAGATGTGGAAAAAATGCTGGCAAAAATGTTAATGCAAAGAGTGGTCACAGCAAATATTGATTTGATTTAGATTGTTCATTTGTTCATTCACTTTGCATTTAGTTAATTGATAAAAATGAGCTATTAACACTTCGATTTTTAAAAGCATTCTTACTTTACACACCTGCCTAAAACGTTTGCACAGTACTGTACTGTATGTATATTCTGTGTTCTCCGTGCCGACAGGCCCCGCTGCTTTCTCTCGCTGCGGGGAGTGCCAGCCTTGTCTCAACAAATCGGTGGCCCTGGTTCGTTGCCCTCGGCTTCCTCGCGTGGCGTTACAGACGTAAGAGTAGGAACAAGACAGCAGACAGAGGTGGAGTGGGTGAAGAGGAGGAGGAGAAAGCACAGCCTACGGAGAGCCTCCTCCACCAGGGTCATCATTCACAGACTGGTTTTATCAAGGTCCTTAGGCACTTAGCCAGCAGGGCTGTGACTGAACCACTTCCTTATTGCAAACCAGGTTGTCTTAATTAATTCAAGTGCCAAAGGGAAGACCCCATAACTCATATTTTGTCGAGAGGAATAGCAGGGAAACAAAATATCTTTATCAGTAGAGTTTCATTTGAATTTATTCTTTTCCAGTTCGATGGATTCATTGTATGCTAGACAACACGAATCTTAGTGAGTAAAAAAAAATTTTCATTATCGTGTATATGAATCCTCAATCAATACAAAAATAATAAAGTTAAAATAAAACAGTAAACAGAAATTAAAAAGTCAGACGAAAGGGAAGAAATTGTTTGTCAGCTCTCCAACTATCAACAACTAATAAATGCCATGACAGCTCTGACACACACTGATATCACAGCACAGCTAGCTGGATGCCATGGCAACAGGACACTGTTCACTGCCACCTGGCTGAGCAAGTGAGCTCAGGGCCCCTGATGGCCCTTTGGGGCCACATGAGAGGGACCTGACACGCTGTATTTACCGAGTGGACCGACGAGTCTCTACATCAAACAACCGTCTCATAATCCTATTTACACACGAAAGTAGCCGGTGTGGACCCACCGAGACTCCCTCTCTCCAGCTGAGCCTGAAGGGGGGAGGCGTAACGTGGCCATGCTTCCATAACAGATCGCACCATCATTCAGGCTGGGGATTCTCTATTCAGAATGGTTGTTTTCTCTGGCCGTGTCTTCTGTGAGGATCCTTTGAGCTTCCCTCCAGTCCCCGACACCCAAACACACTTCGGCACGGATAGGTGCACTCACAAACAAGCCATGAATCACCGTGAACACACTGCACAAAGGCCCTGCAGCGCTGAGCCCACTGTCTGTGGGTGAAAGGCACACACTAAAACACCTCCGTTCAGAATCACCATGAACACACTCCGCACAAAGGCCGTGAATCACTCAGCCCACTGTGGGCAAGAACAGCCTCCTGTTCAGGGGCATAGAGACCCCTCATAAATCCCAACACAGAGCTCCCTT
The DNA here is from genome assembly GCA_017639675.1 of Aplochiton taeniatus. Taxonomy (NCBI): domain Eukaryota; kingdom Metazoa; phylum Chordata; class Actinopteri; order Galaxiiformes; family Galaxiidae; genus Aplochiton; species Aplochiton taeniatus. The sequence goes on from CM030172.1 coordinate 46,856,579, forward strand.
CAAGGCAAACACCAGCCCATGCATATGCCCATAACGACGTTTTCAAGAAATATTCCTAGTTCAAAAATAGTTTGACAAGTTTCATGATATCCTGTTGATATGTACACTAGCTTTTAAACTGCTTCGTGAAAACCTTATGACGGGCCGTCTTGGAGTAGCGCCATAGTTAGCGCTGGTCGTTAGAGGTCGAGCTCGTCCCCTCCGTAGGGGCTCTGAGTAAGCACTGCAGGTAGACAGGTAAGACCGGCTGTCCCCCCATGAACCACCTCAGCCTGCCTGCCTGCCACTCGGAGGAGAGGCAGCAGCTTCTATCAGAGGAAGTCATAAGCCATAAGTCATTGGCCTCGGGACGTCGGCGAGACCGACCGAATAGAGGGGCCTGGGGGACGCGGATGTAGATCCCCGTCCGGACAGGTCGGTGGTTGGTGGAGAGGGGTGCAGTGGTAAACCTTTAAGACCACAGCACGGTCATAGGCATGTCAGATTCAGACAGAAGGACACGTGCAAACAGAGAGAAGGGGAAGGAGAGATGGAAAGAGAGAAGCTGAAAGGGAATGGAGGGAGGGAAGCTGGGGAATCTCTCCTACAGAGAGGGAGGCTGAATGGAGGCCCTCCTCACTGCCTTAGGGTGAGACAGGTCTGAGGAAGCAGCTAAAGATGGCTGAATATATATTTAGAAATAAAATCCCTCTAAATGCTTCCTCAGAGGATGAGACAGGAGAGGAAAGGGATCCGGACAGGCAGTGATGCCTCTGGGAGCCAGTCTACCATCTAAGGCCTGAGGTAGATTGAAAAGGGTAGATAGCTCAATGCTGCAGACAGAGACATCTACCATAAGGAGCCAGGAGGAGTCCATAGTGCCCTGGTGTTTGTGTAAATCTTTCCACCTAGCCTGTAGGGATCCCAGTGGAGAAAAAGCCAGGAATGAAGATCTGCACACAATATAAGTGAGCAGGAAAAACATTTATAAAATTATCCTCCTCGCCTGTTCACCCCAGAGCTGTATAGATATAAAAATGATGTGTATGTGTAGTTATGGGGGAAAAAAAGTCCACCAAACAGCTCTGTTCTGGTCTACAAGCCTCCTTTCAGCCAATATCTGCTGCTGTTCTAACTGATGAGCTAGGAAGCATTGTTCCTATTTGGCTTAGTTAGGAGTTCAGCCTCCATGTTAGCAACCAAACCAACACAAAAACACAAACAAACAGTTTTATAAAAAACACAAAAACACGGCAGACAGACTACCCCCCACCCCTGACAGCCCCAGGGCCAGGCTGGCCCATTAGAAGGAGCCTGCAGCAGTAGCAGTACAGTCCTCTCACAGCGGCAGCCTCATCGATCCACAACAACACAGCTTACTCCCAAAGCCCCCTGCTCTCAGACACATCGATGTGAGCGTGTGTTTGGAAGCGGATCTGTGGGTGTATGCCATTCAAATGTTCCTGGGTATGTGTTATTCCTGAGTCTGTAATATTGTTGATGATTTCATGCTTTCATTTATGCGAGTGTCCATGTATTCCACGTGGTCAGTTTATTTGAATGAGTGTGTGTGTGTGTGTGTGTGGGAAGGGGGAGGGGTCCAATCCCTCAGCGATCGATGCAGCAGTTTGTCAGAAAGTGAAGTGTGTGTGTGGAGAACCGTGAACACTGAGAGGAGCTAAGAACTGCACGCACACATTCACAGACACACACACACACGCACACACACACACACACACACACACACACACACACACCTACATTCAAACCTCCACATACTCCAGGGAAACTCCATCACTGTCGGCCACACCAATTACAGATGGCTCTCCCTCAGGTTGATGAAGATGAATGGGTTCAATTAAGACAAAGGCATTTATCTCTTTATGCCTGGTAACCCACACACATGAACTGACACACAGAAACACACACACACACACACACACACACACACACACACACACACACTCACAGAATAGCTAGCATGTTGCCAAGGAACCTGTGGCCAATCAACTTGACCACAAAAAAAAGTTTATTCTGCCCTGTTCTTTATGGCATACATTACCTACGCATTATTTTATGCATGAGTACAAACACACACACGCACGCATGAATGCACGCATACACACACATAAACAAACACACACTCCTCAGGAAGGGTGGGGGCCTCTGGTTCTCGGAGGCTCTGGAGGAAGAGAGCCGCCTTCCTCTTCACCTGCAGCTGGTATTTTTTTACAAGCACTTTGCGATACGGTATATTTTACAGAGCACTTTGCAAGATTGTTTAAGATATATGTCAAAGACGTATACACAGTTCGACAGTGTTTAAAGTTAAACCACTTACTTGTGTAAAGGGGTGGCTTCTTGGTTGCTGCCCAGAGAACTACCAGACTTAATAAGGATTGAAGATCCATCAATTGTCATAAAGCTAAGGGATGGGGATAAATCAATTGTCCCTAGAGGATCATTAAACTGACAATTAGAATTCCCACAAAATCCCCCATGAAAGCATGACTAAGCAAAACGATAAGGGGCGGGGGGGGGGGGGGGGGGGGGGGGGTAGGCTCAGAGAGTAGTAAGTTTAACTTCCGTATTTTAGATGACTAAACTTATTTATCTTATTCAGACCATTATTATTTAACCCGTAAGAACAATGGGGCCCCCCAAAAACCTATATACACCTAGTCCTTAGCTTAACGAAAAACGACACAATAGGGAAGAAGCCATGGAGAAAAGCCCCATAGCTTCAGCACACAGAGAGGCAGGCAGAATGACAGCTAATCGTCCGGGAGCTTCTGCATGGCTTGGAAGGAGACAGAGAGAAATAGAAAGAGAGAAAGAAGAAAGAGAGAGAAAGAGACGAAGAGTCAGACAGCCTGTGGAGGAGGAAGAGACAGAGATGACAGTAAGCAGTCAGGCACAGCCAGCAGAGCACTAGTGATGAGCGAGGGACGGGAGCGGAGCGAGGGATGGAAGCAGAGCGGGGGACGGAGGATGATGGCTGAGACGAGGAAGAGAGGGAGTGAGGAGGCGGCAGGAGAATCAAATGAAAGACGAGGTGGGGATGGAGTAAGGGGGAGGAGGGGGGAGAGAGGGGAGGGGAGGACGGGGGAGAGAGGGGAGGACAGGGGAGAGAGGGGAGGGGAGGACGGGGGAGGGGAGGGGAGGATGGGGGAGAGAGGGGAGGGGAGGACGGGGGAGAGAGGGGAGGACGGGGGAGAGAGGGGAGGGGAGGGCGGGGGAGAGAGGGGAGAGGAGGACGGGGGAGAGAGGGGAGGGCGGGGGAGAGAGGGGAGGGCGGGGGAGAGAGGGGAGGGGAGGACGGGGGAGAGAGGGGAGGGGAGTACGGGGGAGAGAGGGGAGGATTCATTAAAGCCCTTATCACATGATAACTGATGACACGTAACTATCAGAAAGGACCAGGGAAACTGTGTCCTCACTCAACTGTAAACTATTACGGCTGTAAAGGTTGTTCCTTTTCCCCTGGTGCTCAGTCAGTCATCAAAGGGCTTGTCTCTAACGCTTTAAACTTACAGGAGACTAATTAGACCGAGCCAGCAGCCAAGGAGCCGATGGAGGGCGGAGTAAAAAGTGGAGACCAGTCGACTGGAACAGAACCGTGCAGAGAGGAGGGAGTGATGGAGGGAGAGAGGGAGAGGCAGATGGATAGAGTGACAGAATGAGATGAGCTACCAACGAGGAACACAGGGGGGGTAATGATAGCTGTCGGTCTGGACACAGCCATCTCTGAGGGATTCCTGCTGACAGTTACCCTGGTAGTAACGTGAATCAGTCTGTTTGTGTGTGTGTGTGTGTGTGTGTGTGTATGTGTGTGTGTGTGTGTGTGTGTGTGTGTGTGTGTGTGTGTGTGTGTGTGTGTGTGAGTGAGAGAGAGTGAGTGAGTGGGAGAATAAGAGTTTGTAAGAGAAAGACAGAGCAGTTTTCTGCTTCTTATTTCCCTTTCATGCTCATCGGAAGTAAAAACCCGGACACACACACACACACACACACACACACACACACACACACACACACACACACACACACACACACGCAGATAGAGAGTGAAGACAAGTCATTAAGTTATGCAACCAGAGTGGTAGAATATTTGCTTTTCCTCTGGGACTAAAAATAAGCTGGCTGCCACAGAGCATCATTGTGTGAGGGGAAGAGAACAGGATGGAGAACTCTGTAGGTGCACTGTGCACACTGCACTCACCCATCCACACCTTCACCCACTGCCTCCCAACAGGCGCCTGGCCCTGCCCAGGTCACTCACTACCATCCTGGCCCGGACACACCACGTGGCCTGGACCAACTCTATCAACACGGCCAGAGAAATTACTAAAGGTTTAAGTTAACGGTGAGGGTGAGTGAGTGAGTGAGTGAGTGAGTGAGTGAGTGAGTGAGTGAGTGAGCCACACAGACAGACTTGCTGAGACTGTAACCGGCGGCGCCATCCAATCAGACAAGTCTCTGTCTCCGTGGCGTTTCAGTAATCAGGGCGTTTGGTCCCAGCTGCTGTTGAGATGAAGACCCCTCTGACACTAATCACGCCCCTATTGTGGACCCCAGCCCAGCACCATCCATCCAGATGGCTCAGCTGAATACACCAGGGGGAACAGCAGATGAGAGACCAGCGGGCTTTTAGGAGCGGGTTGTCACGGCGACCTGGCCCTGGATCACAATTTCCACTGATTTGGTGATGGTGGTGGTGGTATTGGGAGGGGGAGTTGGGGGAGTTGGGTGTAGAAATATTAATTAAACAGCTGATGTGATGGACAGATCGATCGGCAGGCCAGGTCAGGCCGTCAAACACAAGCATCGGGTAAAGTCAGACACATTTGTACAGAAGCACGCGATCACATAAACTCTCTTGCCCTTTAGGCTCCTGGCCAGTCCTTAGGCAGCTCGAGGGCAAACTGTCTGGGCCTCAGCAGGTAAAAGCCTCAGAAAGACGAAGACAGCGCAGACAGTGCAGCTTGGTCCAGATTCCACTCTTGGGCAGCAGTGTACTCCTGTAAGTCCTTTCTGTCTCTGATGACTTCAGCCCTTCGCACACTGCCCAAGCCACCACCAACATAGAGACATGTTTGTTGAACGTGCTATACACCCCAGCCGGTCGGGAATTAGTTCAATTGTCCGAACTGCAGAGAGGAATTTAGAGGTTCGCTGTCATCTGTTGGGTAATTTGCTGAAGCCATGTGCAGCACAATCTCATGATGGCATCAGCCTTAACATGAATGCTTTACCAGAGTTTCTTTATTGAAGAAATTCAATGTCCATTCAAAAATGCTTCACAGCATGGAGCTGTGTGAAGGGTTAGAATATTACCCAAAAAGCACAGGCCCTGAAAGCTTCATTCAAGCGGTTTGAATCTACTCAGCTATATGTTACATTTAGCACCCCTCAAAAGAGAGAGAAATACTTCAAATGTGTTACTTCCTGTCTGTGGATAAAAAGAAGAAATACATTTAGTGTGAACACACAACTTACACAACTTAAAATAATGTATGAGTATGGATACATAGTGGACTACAGTAACACAAGCCTTTATGTACCTCTCACAATTAAATATATTTCAGTTTAGCCTGACTCGTGTGCAGCTTGTTAGTGGTAGAACCATAAGAAAAATGTGCCACTATGTAAATATATAAAGGAAAAAAATATGCACATCCCATTGATTCGGTTGCAGGACAGAAAAAGCAATATTTAAAAGGAGAAAAATGTCTGCAACTCTGGTATGCTCTATCAGTGTATGTATGCCATTTTTCTCCTTTTCCACTATGTAAATACAAACAGAAATTAGAACCAAGTAAGAAGTCAGAGTGACAATACAAGACTGTATTGAATGTGATAACAGTAGTAACAGGATTGAGTCATCTTGACAGAATGTGTGTATTCTGGGCAGAGGTCCCTCCGTCTGACTGAAAGAGAAGCTGTTCTGTGTTTCTACGTCCAGCCGGTGGACGTGTCTTTATCCAGTTGGAGTTTCTTGTGGCCTTTGTCCTGGGCTCTCTTCCTCTCCCAAGTTAACCAGCGCTCCTCTGCCCCGGCTCTCAGGCCCTCCATCCAGTTCAGTGTCTCCCACTTCCCCCTCTCTGCCCCCTCTCTGCCCGGGCTTTACTCATGAATGACCCCACGCTGCGACCTTTCATCCATTCCTTTTGAACCTCAATTCCAACTTTTGGCTCACCCACCTTAGCAGTCTAACCCGTAGGCTGATTTCATGGATAGTGTCTAGGAGAGCACACACCCCTTCTCTTAACCCTCCCATCCACCACGATGGAATCCACGGTCTTCTCAGACAGTTCATTCAGGATGACAACTTCTGGTTGCACTTCTGTCTCAGTTTCCATTTTCTCTTCAAGAGGGAGCAAATGCTGCACTGCACTGGATTCGGATTCACGTATCTCCACAGGTAGTTCACTGTGAACAGCAACTTCTGACTGCACATCTTAATCAGTTTCTTCCTCCCCTTGCTCTTTAACACATGACAAAGCCACCCACACACACACAGACAGACACACAGACAGACAGACAGACAGACAGACAGACAGACAGACAGACAGACAGACAGTAAGGAGCGGGGGAGGAAGGGTGTCTGGCGAAGCGTCTGCTGCATCTCAGCCTCAGTAATCCCAGTGAGTCTCTGGGATGTTTTAACAGTCCATCAATAGAGATTAGGTTTTCTCCTGTCTGTCATCTAATCCAGTTAGCACACTGACTGTGACACTAATATATAGTTATAGGGGTACCGGGAGTCTTCCCAAACTTCCCGATGGCCAATCTGCCAGAGGACAATGTGTTCACAACAGCAATCGCAAACACTAACGAACAACTATGGCCACAAATTGAAACGCAGGCCTTGGTTACGTCAGCCATTGCCACTTAAAGAATCCCCCTAAAGGAGCATGAACAGACAGCCTACTAGGCTATTCATAAAATGGAAACAGCAATCAACAATATTGTGAAGGCAAATTTAGGCAGAAATATATAATTATACTTTGGGAAAATAATTGGGACTGCAATTTAATTTGTTTCTTAATAAAACAATGCTTAGTGCTGTGGTGTGGCGGTGCGCCACGGCTAAACGTTGCTAGCGGAAACACTCAGTAGCTTGCTTGCGAGTGAAAAGCAGAAAAGCGCAGATTTCCGGTAATTTATCAGCTAAGTTTGATTCAACCGCAATATTTTCTAGCGGAATTCCACCAAAATTTTAACAAGAGGGATGGTCTTGTTGGGTTTTCTCAACAAGGGGGATGGCATACCCCATAACCCCCCCCCCCCCCCACTGGTTATCTTTATATACAGTCCCCTCCAAAAGTATTGGAACAGTAATGCCAATTCCTTTATTTTTGCTGTAGACTGAAAGCGTTTGGGTTTGACACCAAAAGATGAATATGAGACAAAAGATCAATATGTCAGCTTTTATTTCCAGGTATTTTCATCTGGATCTGATAAACAACTTAGAAGATATCATTATTTGAAAAGAAAGACCACATTTTTAGATGAGCAAAAGTATTGGAACAGATAGACTTGAAATGGATTTAAGTGAATAAGACTCAATATTTTGTTGCAAATCCTTTGCTTTCAATAACTGCATCAAGCCTGCGACCCATGGACATCACCAAACTTTTGCATTCTTCTTTTGTTATGCCTTTCCAGGCTTTCACTGCAGCCTCTTTCAGTTGTTGCTTGTTTTGGGGGGTTTCTCCCTTCAGTCTCCTTTTAAGAAGGTAAAAAGAATGCTCTATAGGGTTTAAGTCTGGAGATTGACTTGGCCAGTCTAGGACCTTCCACTTCTTGCCCCTGATGAACTCCTTTGTTGCTTTTGCAGTGTGTTTAGGGTCATTATCTTGCTGCATGACAAAGGATCTCCCAATCAGTTTGGTTGCATCCTTCTTTAAATTGGCAGACAAAATGTTTCTGTAGACTTCCGAATTCATTTTGCTGCCGCCATCATGTGTTACATCATCAATGAAGATTAATGAGCCCGTCCCAGAAGAAGCCATTGAAGCCCAAGCCATCACATTACCTCCACTGTGTTTCACAGATGAGCTTGTGTTTTGGGGGTCATGAGCAGATCCTTTTTTTCTCCAAACCTTAGCCTTTCCATCACTCTGGTAGAAGTTAATCTTCGTCTCATCAGTCCATAAAACTTTTTCCCAGAATTTTTGAGGCTCGTCTCTGTACTTTTTGGCAAAATCCAGCCTGGCCTTCCTATTCTTTATGCTAATGAATGGCTTGCATCTTCTGGTGTAGCCTCTGTACTGTTGTCCATGAAGTCTTCTGCGAACAGTGGATTCTGAAACCTTCACTCCTGCCCTCTGGAGGTTGTTGTTGATCTCACCAACAGTAGTTTTAGGGTCTTTCTTCACAGCTCTGACAATGTTTCTGTCGTCAACTGCTGTTGTTTTCCTTGGTCGTCCCGTTCGATGTCTGTTACTTAGTACACCAGTAGTTTGTTTCTTCCTGAGGATATTCCAAATTGTTGTACTGGCTATGGCTAGTGTCTGTGCAATGGCTCTGATTGATTTCCCATCTTCTCTTAGCTTCACAATTGCTTTCTTTTCACCCATAGACAGTTCTCTGCTTTTCATGTTGATTACTATAACTGCAGTCTGCACAGGCAAAACCAGAATCTGAAACTGAGCCTAGACATTCAGTGTTATTTATTGTTTGAATAATAAATGTAATAAGACACACCTGGGCAACAAAACACACCTGTTAGTCACATGTTCCAATACTTTTGCTCAACAAAAAATGTGGTGTTCCTTTACAAATAATGATATCTTCTAAGTTGTTTATCAGATCCAGATGAAAATACCTGGAAATAAAAGCTGACATATTGATCTTTTGTCTCATATTCATCTTTTGGTGTCAAACCCAAACGCTTTCAGTCTACAGCAAAAATAAAGGAATTGGCATTACTGTTCCAATACTTTTGGAGGGGACTGTATTTACGGGAAAGTATGAGTCCAAGACCAGGCTAAAGATTATGAATGACCCCCCAGTGTTGAGCCTATTTTACTATTCCACTACCTCACTAGAGCCTCTGGGACTGTGTGTGTGTGTGTGTGTGTGTGTGTGTGTGTGTGTGTGTGTGTGTGTGTATGTGTGTGTGTGTTCTCATACATCTCCATTAGTGCTTTAGGAGAGAAATATGACTGCGGTTTACTGTATACAGTGTCTCCCTGCCTTCCTGGAAGTTACTCCACCAATGATTTACTATTTACACTCTACTCCTCCTTTTTGTCCTCCCCTACTCCTCCTCGTTTTCTTCGTCCTTCGCCTCCTCCTCCTCTTCTTCTTCCTCCTCCTCCATTTCGTCTCCTCCTTGTGGTCCTCCTCCTCCCTTTGCGCCAGTCGTCCGGCAAAGCCAGATTTGGAGAGTGTGCGTGGGAGATTAAAGAGCTGTCCTTCCACCTCTGCCCGCTACGTCTCTATCAGGTGTGTACTTATCAAGTACAGACTAGACGTGGCTTTAATTAAAGGTCAGACATGGCCGTGCCCACAAGAGAGAGGAAAGGAGGAAGCTGTGTGTGTGTGTGTGGGTGTGTGAGTGATTGGGGGATTGCTGCGTCGTGCAGCTGTATCCAGATCAGAGGACACAACAGCCATTACCATGCTGTCAATCAAACAGGGGCGCAGACACTGGACCAGACAACAGCGGGACATTTCTCTCAGGGAGAATTGTGTTTTTCAAAAGGCTTTCCATCACAACTTAGTGTCTGATATGGCTTCCGGGAACCACTGACACGTTCAGCCTTGATGTCTGTCCATTCTCTAGAAGAGTGATTTCAACAATCAAGAGAAAGGGCCAGAACACTGTGGCTTAATCAACCATGAACGGGTTATGTGTTACTATGTCCTAGCTGTCGCTCTCATTGCTGCACTACCCAGTAAGAAACCGTTCTGGCTCTCCGTCTCAAACTCAAGGGTTCTTTGGGTTACTTCTTAAAGACAGAGAGGGTTTTCGTGGTCGTTTAGCCTCCAGCTCCTCTGGGGTGAAAGAGGCCTGGAAAAAGAGAGAGACGAGGGGACGAATAAAAGGAAGGGAAAAGGATGGAGGTGAGGAGGAGAAACTGAGACAAACAAGAGACCAGTGGCCCGAGAGAGGGTGAGAGAGAGACGGAGGAGAGAAAGACAGAGATCAAGGGGAGAGTGGAGGAGCGGAGTGAGCGGGAAAGAGGGAGAGGAAGAGGGAGGAGGGAGAGCAGAGCTGATGAAAGTATTAGTTCCCGGGTAGAAGATGAAGGAGTGTGTCAGTCTCTCCTTTTATCATAAAGCATTAACCTTCCTGTAGTGGCAGAATCATACAGCATTAACCTTCCCTCTTAGAGGCAGCCATCACTGAGCTGGGGGTGGGGTAGGGGGGGTGATGGAACGAGAGAGAGAGAGAGAGAGAGAGAGAGAGAGAGAGAGAGAGAGAGAGAGAGAGAGAGAGAGAGAGAGAGAGAGAGAGAGATTATTCAGAGAACACCAGGGCAGCGGTTTATGGAGGAGAACAACGTTACATGACGGCCTCCTCCATTAGTGAAGCGAGATAATTGAGAGAGGGACATTTCTGAGGCTCATTTGAAGTGAGCTGACAGTCTGCTGGAGTCCATTTTAATGTTGTAACTTTTTCACTGTGTCGCTAAGTCCTACAGAAGCATGCTGTAAAGACATTTGACTCTAGAGGACGGCAAGAAAGTTGAGTGTCCACGATATCTCACCGTCATCCGGCCCCAGCAAAAGTGTGCCCAAGCACAGAGACACCGTCCCTGTGTAACAGACAGTTGTAGAGACGTTTCGGACGACCGAATGCCCCTAAACGAACCCACCCAAATAGACACGACCCCCCCCCCCCCCCCCCCCCCGGCTCCTGATGGGCTGTGAATGTCCTCCTCAGCAGCCTCAGCCCCGGCCTGGTCAACACTGATGGAGGGCTGTCACCACAGGCTGAGGAGAGGTGTGGCGGATGGGACACGACCACAGGCCTTCGCTCCAGCACGCTCGGACTCCAATATCCGACAACTGGCCACCTGGCCTTTTTTTGGCCCACTCAGATGTCAGGGCGATGTTCCCCTTTCCTGAATCTCCACGTGGAGGAGGGCCAGCCCAGCTCAGCAGAGTGAGGATGTTGAAGGGTTGAGATAAGGGTGTGTGCTCTCCTAGACTAGGGACACGTCCCTTCATCTTTTATGCATGGAAGCTCCTTTAAAAGGCAGACAACGAGGCCGGAAGTCTGGAGGCCGATGACTAAGCTGCCCTTCTTCCCAGATGACTGGCCAGGGGAACGGGCTTACTTCCTGGCTGTGCTCATTATCCTCCACAGTGAAGAGAGGGACTGAGAGAGAGAGAGAGAGAGAGAGAGAGAGAGAGAGAGAGAGAGAGAGAGAGAGAGAGGGGGGGGGGGGGGTCACAGCAGGGACAGGGAAATGTATGTAAAATGTGAGCCAGAGAAGTTGTGCGTTGCATTATAGAGTCTCCCCCCCCCCCCCTCCCCCCTCAATATTTTGCAGGTCAGGAGACCATTAGCCCTGCCTCAGGAAGACGTCTACCTCTAGAGGAGACCGGATGGTAACACACACACACACACACACACACACACACACACACACACACACACACACACACACACACACTGAGCCCAATCAAATGACATTTTGAGCTCTGCTTCCACCAGCCTGTCCCTGTGCGGAGAATAGGAAGGCTCAATGATACACAGTGACTAAGCATCCATAAAACAACACCACTGAACGCCCATGGACGTGCATAGCATCTGTTTGGTCTTGATCTGAGGTGTCGCTTTAGCCTGGGTACTCCACAGCCAGCCTCCTTCTACACTCAGCAATGCTCCCTGGGGATGCATTGCATGACTAGCTTACGCCAGAAACCAGACAGACAGACTAACACACACACACACACACACACACACACACACACACACACACACACACACACACACACACAAACACACACAGCAGTCACTAGCAGAGGGTTAGCTCCTAGCTCTCCTCTCCACTCCCTGTCACAACACAGAAGGCCAGGGGTAACTGCCCTCTCCACTGTCTGAACCCAGAGTATCTCCATTTCTGTAATATACTGTAATATCTTTAGGTAGCGACCCCGACTCAAAAGCTCTTTCACCCTCGTACAATGAAATGCCAAAAGTAAATCAATGCTCTTCAGTGCCCTTCATACCAACTCTCAAACACTAGTACAGGCTACAGAGGAAAGCTTAAAACGCTTTTATTCTTTAGCCAGCGATTTAAAGGTAGAAAGGTAACCGCTGGTACAAGGTTAAAAGGAAGGATTTCCTATTCTGTATTCAACTGGTCAAACCTCAAAGGCAGTATCCTGGGATGAGGCAGCAGAAAGGGATGAATGGGAGTGACAGAATCCTTACAAACAGCTCACTAAATAGAGTGAAAAAGGCAAGAGGCTTGACCTAACCCCTCTAGGGACCGACACCGACAGACAGAAGGAAAAACGAGAAGAGAAGGGGGGCAGAGAGAGAGAGAAAGAGAAAGAGAGAGTGAAGGAGTACAAAAGTTGAGAGTGAGCAAACGAACGAATCCGCTTGTGTTTAAGGAGGTGTTGCCTCGCACGTCTTCCGAATCAAACGCACACACGTGCACGTGCACACAAGAGCACGCGCACAGCAGAGCGCAAATCCAGATCAACGACTTCTACCGCACAGCTAACAGAGCTTGACAAGTGGGCCAGGCAGGCAGGCAGACACCTCAGGAATGCGAGGGATCCCTTTTCCTCACGGGAAGAGGAAAGCAAAGGATGGAGAGGGAGGTATGGATAGAGTGAGGCTCTATGTCTTCCAGCGGAATCAGTGTGTGAAAAGCAAAGATAGAATACAGGGGTGAACAGGAACGGTGCTGAGAAAAGGGAACCAGGGAGGCTCCAGACTAACCTCAGACAGACAAAACTCTCTGTACTAGAAAGCAGACTGACTAATAATAAACTCATTGAAGGAGTAACAATATTGCCGTGCAAGTTTGGCTCTGCAGGATCGGGGTCGTTGCTGGTTTGATTGAGGTCGGTGTGGATTGAGTTTTGCTCCATCAGGGCCTGGGTCATGGGGCTAGTCACAGAGCTAGGTGACAGGACTAGAGCAGGCTTGTCGAGTGCGTGGGTGGACACTCAGGCTGGATAGGTGTGGTGGGCTCAAGTGGTCGAGCAGAACTCCAATCAGCCGTGACCCAGACCAGAGGAAGGGGGTTGGGGGGGGTCCTATCTAAACCCAGCAAGGAAACACCAAAGTCAGGCCTGCAGCACCAGCAGCTGGGGGTCTCTCTGGAAGGGAGAGAGACCACTGTGTATGTGCGAGAGTGTTTGCTTCCACATTCAAACAAATCATGCAAGAGAATGAGCACAGCATGGGACCAAAAAAAGGCCTGCCGTTAGGACATTGTCGAAAAGTGTATGCATGCTCACGTGCTCTGCCTGCCGTGGTTACTGTGTGTGTGCGTGTGTGTGCGTGTGTGTGTGTGTGTATGGCATTATACAAGCTTTTGCAGTTAGTTGAGATCCTTTACACGTTGGTGAAACATGTTATTTTTCCTCGGAGTGCAAGCCCTACACAGAACACAGTGTTCCATCCAATCAAACTCTCCATCTATTGCACATAGCAAGAAGAAGAAGAAAGAACAGGCCTGCACATACTGGAGGACAATGTACCGAACGCTCCAGACACGGAAATCTATTTTTCCATGTTAGACGTGGTAAACTACATCAGAGGAGGCTCTATGAAGAAAAGCCATACCACACCCAGCAGCCATCATGTCTGTCCTCATACAGATCCGTTTTGTGCATTGGCAGTGCTCAGCTTGCCCTGCACGTGCAGAACGATATCCTGCGGGACACACAGCGCCGCACATCTGGATCAATGAGCGGAGCCCGTCCTGCCTGCTGCGTTGTTGGCTCTGGCCTAACGCTTCTCTAATCACCCGAAAAACGTTTAACATTTCAGTGATTGAATGAAACTCTGAACTCAATTAGGGATGAAAACTATAGGAAAGGATCAGCCCTAATTGGCTCAGCATGTTCAATCGTGTTATGTTTGTGTGTGTAGGGGTGTGAGCACATTATAGAAAGCTGGTGTTTCTCTGGTCTAATTGTGAGATAATCGTTAGAAAGTCAACGTTTCGTCCTCCTGCTTGTCTTTCCTTCCTGTGTGTGGTGCAGCAACGTGTTCGAACTGAAGGAGAGCAGAGCTGCAGCCGCGCCTAAGGGTCCAACTACACATAGTTCTAAAATCGCTTTAATTTAAAAGTACACACACACACACAAAAAAAAATACATTAAAGATGTGCATACAATTTGCACAACCAAACCCTGTGCAGCAGAGGAGAAGGGGGAGGGAAGATGTGGGTTCCGGGGGAATTCTATCCAGCTCTGATATAATATTCTGTAGTTTGTCTGAAATGATAGAAATAATGGAATAGGATTGACTGAAAACAGGCAGTTGGGCTATTGCAGTATTAAGCACTGAACTATCTTCATATTGCTACTGTATAATTAATAGAAGAGCTCCACAAAAAAAAATGTCAATTGCGTCTTTTGACACTTATGTATATGCCCTGACATGGGGCTTCAACGGAGGCCTAGAGGGAATTTGACTTATTGTTAGTATCGAGAGAAAATATGGAGTGCAGGGCCGGCTATGCCTCGGTGCAGTACAGATCGTTCTTTTGAGTTCATTTCTCCCTTAGTTTAATTCAAGTTCTAATAAAATTCCATAGGCCACTCATATCTGGATCACGTTGTAATACAATCAGTCACCCCTCTCTAATAAACAGCAGAGGGAATCCATCATTTTTGGAGTCTGGATTTTTCAGTGTGTAATGACGCCTTTGGTTTCCCGGCCAATTACGAGTGTGGGTTCCTCGCTTCTCCTTGAGAGTTTGAAGAGGTCTGGGAACGTGGAGACGGGCCTGCGCTTTTCCCTACGCCTCGAATACAAAGTCCATCATTTGAAATCAAAACCAATATCTGCTTCTGCCAACGCACCAGCTGCACACTGCTATCACGGCCATCGGGAGTAGAGCAAGAGATTCCATCTGGAGGCGAAGGAGTGCGTCACGATGACACCGGAAAACAATATGGATGATGTATGAACGCGAAGGGGCGCGGACATGGTAACTACATCACGGAACGAGGAATTAACAGTGAGAGAAGGCGAGGGAAAACACACACAGACGTGGCTGGGAATCAATAAGGGAAACCACTCTACGTGACAAAGACAAGACCAGACATGCAGGTGTTTTGTAGGCCTCCAGTCAATGGAATTCAGACTGAGGAACGGTGACCACGTTGTGTTAACAAACAGTGGCTCTTCTCCTTGATGGACTGTTGAAATACCTGGGTAGAACAGGGTCTGGGGTCTCTGCTGACTGGCCTACACCAGCCTCTGGTTAACCACAGAGACCCACAACAGGTGCACAGCTCCTGTCTGCTCTGATTCATATTAAAGGAACCTGTGTCTGGCTATTTACCAAGAACTATGAGAACCAATAATAACACAACCAATACTCATGATAGTAATAGGTGAAGGAAGCTTTGTCAGCATCCCGTATCTGCAACACAAATACACAAACCGATCACAAAGGAGGGTGTTGGAGAGGATTGTCATCTAATAGCCTGCCTGCTTGCTTGTTTTCTTGTTTGTCTAGGAGCTTGTCTGTCTACTAGGTCTTTTGCCTATGTGCTTTCCTGCCTGCTGCAGCTTCTTAATGCAGCACAGCCCAGGCTCCATAGCAACACCTCGCTGTACTCAAAACGAGGAGAACAAATTTGATACGACAAATGACAAATTGCTCTTTTAAAGTAACAGGAAAGCTCAACTGAGGGCGTTTGATCTCCTGTGCAGGCATGGCCTGGTGAGACCCCTTCAACCAACTGCAGACTCAGACGACCACATAATGACCACAGAAAAAGGGGTCACCGCCCTGCCCAAACCAGAACATCCCCATAAAACAAGACAACAAAGGAGGACACCAAAAGCCAGGTTAGCCCCCCCCCCCCAGACGGACGTCTGTGTTAAACATCTGACGACATGCCCTTGGTTTTCACAGCGTGTAGGATGACGGCAGTGTAATGCAGCAGGCCTAAATAGTAATGACTCTGGTGCCGTGCCCATCGCCTCTGTTTGCTGGGGGCAATCCCCCGGGACTGATGACGAGAAACAGACCTAAATGTGAGTGGTAGTCAATGAAGTGGCAACCTGGAACACACACACACACACACACACACACACACACACAAACACACACACAAGCATATGGGGGAGGAAGAGCCCGAGGGTCATGGTAAGAACGGCGCAGCATAAAAAGTGTTCCAGAAACAAGACGCAGAAAACTGTACAGCCAGGCACAGTTCACTCGTGACTGAGGGGGTGTTACGTAAGACTGACTGTCTCCATAGTAATTACATTAAGTGACCCCAATGACCTCTAACTTATACCTCCTGGAAACGTAACCATATGAAAAACAGTGGTCTCCTAGCAACATGGTTCCACACTGTGAGTGTGGACAGGAAACACAGCCAGAGGTATCTAATCAGACTGGCAATACAGTGTGATCAACACCGAGAGATAAGCTAACCTGACACAATTAAAGCTGGTGGGTTGAAACTTCGTTAAGGGGCCCAGAGGACGTGAGGGATGTGAACAAATTAGGCTGAGGCTAGGGCGGGTGAGGAGTGTTTCAGCCAGTCACCACTGTGTGTGCGTGTGCGTATGCGTGTGTGTGTGTGTGTGTGTGTGTAGGGGGCGCGCGGCAGTAAATGCAGCTTCTTAATGTAGCACATTAAGCACATTTCCAAATAGAAAGAGACAGGCCGGATGGCGCCGTATGGCTGTGTTCACCCACAGAGCTAGACACCTCTCCTCCAGGCTTATCTCTACGGCTAATGTCGCCTTTGATGAGTCTTAAAGCCAGTTCAGACCAAAGATTCACGACGAGACAGGTTGCAACTTGTAACGGAGTCCCGAACGTCTGATCGTAAACGTTCTAAAACTGGGCAGTTCACACCAAAGCAACGCGCTCCGACACAGATGAACGTTTCCATAATGATACAATGTCATACCTCACTATTCCTGCTTTGATAGATTGTATTACTTGGGTTAGCTGGATTTCTGTTCTTGTTTACCGGGCAAGAAAAAAATAAAGAAATGGATGACAATGACTTGTCGGCAGTGATACTTAAATAAACGGTAAAGAAAGCAAGCTAGGACTCCAAGGATCTGGGGCAGTCTTTGGCTACTGCAGCTGCTGAGACGGGATGTCCTCGCTAATTAATGTAAGGAGTTGGAAGACGGCTCTTAAAAACTTTCGCTCAACAATTCTTAGAGTAATTTAGCATGTACAAATACGCGCTTTTGAAATAAATCTGTCTCGATGAGAGTCAAAACGTTCTGAAACTGCCCTTGGCGATTTGACAAGGTATAGGTCCTTCGACACCCCAAGCAACTGCACCAGCCGCTTTGCGACTACCCAGTTCACACCGCTGCAACGCTTTAGAACCGTTTCGTCTCGTCGCGAATCTTTGGTCTGAACTGGCCTTTACGCACTCGCTCATCATCTCCCCCCCTCCGTCTCTCCCTCCTTCATTCTCTATTTCCCTCCCATGTGGTCTTTTAGTCCTTCCAAAGTTTATATTTTTCACAAGTCAGCACACTAGCCGCAGTTGAAAAACGGCGACCTGGAATGGTAACTCAGAGACAATCTCCTGAGCTTTGGCAGCGGTTGCCGGCAGGAATACTTGGAGCTAACACAGACGGAGGGTTGGAGGGCCCAGAAGAGATGGGAGGCACGCCACTGGGAGACCGTTTGAAATCATTCCTCCCTCCCTCCATTCTCACCCCTAGGTGCAGAGGAAGCTCACCTCCACTTACCTCTCCGCAAATTCTATCACACCTGAGGGCACACCGGCATAACATTATTGCCTAAACCCAGCTTCCAAATAAACAAACAAACACACACATATAAATAAGCAAATATTCACAAACACCAACAGAAAAAGAACCTGATCTCATTCCAAAAAAGATAGACACATTTATAATCAAGAGGAGTTTTCCCCCTCATATCCTGGCTCTGCTGTTGTTTTAATAAAAATCCTGTCTCCAAATAAAATAATTCAGAGGTTGAATCAATCTTGGTGGCACCAAGTGGGCTGGGATTTTGGGGTGTTAATTGAACATGGTGACTAAGACCTATCTCATTACTCTAAACCACACACACTTACATCTGGGCGCACTGCACAGTGTAAAACGGCTTGGAAGCACACAGGCTAAAATCAGTCTTCAAATCATCAGCATGCCTCCCAAGTTTGTTCATTTGTTTACCATAATGCTATTAGCTTTCGCTCCGGTGTGTGTGGGCCCGGAATACAAATCGTTTCCTTTACAGACACTAATGGTAAATGGATTTATAAATGTCTTTTCTTTGGCCCACCCAGTATGTCTTTTGCTCCATGACAATATCTCACATAGTGTCAATGTCCTCTGCCAACTATGTTTCCAAGAAAGGTGAGGAGGGATGGAGGGAGTAACAGATGCTACCAACAAATATCCCTTGAATATAACTGTCCCTATTTAGCTAAACTAGGTTTCTCGTTTGCCAGTTTGATGGAGCTCTTAAACAAGTGTAAAACATAATAAAAATTAAGGATTTAAAAACGTTGTGTCATGGAAGACTGTACTCTATTTTCAGTTACAGTTAAAGAAAAATGTGTAGTACCTGTGCACTAAAAAAGAGATTGGGGGCTCAAAAAAGCTCATAGGCGCATGCTAAATGCTTTCTTTGGCCTTGGGTTAATTTACACTTGTGGATCAGGTAACGTTTAAAAGCGAGGGTTCGCTCATTAAATCTGATAGTAGCACGGCACAGAGCCAGTGTGCAGAGGAGGGCTGCCAGTGAGCTGCTCCACCTCTGGGGAAGGACCACGCTGCTCCACAAGCTTGAGCTGGCAGCCTATCCAGCCAGCCAGCCAGCCAGCACCAAGCATATAGCCCACACCTGAGAAAGAGCCTAAGAGCGATGAGGAGCCCTTATGTTCAACACACAGAAGGCACTGCACAAAGACAAACACCCACGTTTCAGTTGTAGGGCTATTGACACTGGCTCATTAAAAATCAAAAGGTTTCAAAGTAACAGCCTTTTTCTTTTCTCCAGCAAATCCCTTGGCTCTGGGTGAGTACAGAACTATAGGGAAGGAGTTTGGTCTGTGGAGCGTCCAACATACAGAAAACATATTGATCACTGGCTCCTGTCTGACCTCAGTCAGGAAACGTGCAACACTGCCTTGAAACCTTATGTAGAAGGTAATATTAACCTATAATGGTAGATAATGGGCAAACCTGACCATTAGATAATAGGCGTCCCATCAGGGGTAAATTACCTGCCTAGAAAAGATACAGTAGTTTGAAAGACATGCCAGATCAGGGTGAGAGAGAAAAAAACAGCGCATTTGTATTCACATTGTCTTATTAGTTAGTTATGGCCATAGTACAGCAGCGATGGGGGCTATAGGAGAATAATCATCATCATCATAACAATACCACATACAAATTATCATTCAATGTAATCTAAGACACAATGTCAATCTTTATAATTTGTACTTCAAGGCCTGGCTTATTCCTAATAGGACCTTTAAAGAGCAAGCAAAGACAACAAAGCCAATGGCGATGATTCAAATTGTGATTTATAACTATCTATATCTGAATCATCGTCCACTTCATTAAATTTACTTTGACAGCTGGAGAATGAAAAAGACCAGAGGGGAAAATAAATTGTGCATGTATTTTGTTCTGGTGTTGCTAAAGTAATTAAGATCAGAATTTCAATCCTTAAATTGCGGGCCATGTCTAAGACGGATATATATATTTATATATATATATATATATATATATATATATATATATATATATATATATATATATATATATATATATATATATATATATATATATACTTCACAAATAACACTATCATGTGTGACTCAATCAGGTACATTAACGGACAGGGAAAATATGAGAATCTGTCTGGCATGACAGGGGAGCCTTTTCAGTCAGCCTACACTGTGAGTAAACCCAATGCCCCGTAGCCATTTTCCTGAAGTGTATTACATGACATTTCCAAAGGAGGCGAAACAAAAAGACTGCACACCAGATATGTCTCAGAGTATGTCAGAGCGACCATGACTCAAACCAGACCAAAAGAGACGAGAAATTCAACAGTTTCAGGGTCAAACTTATCTCTGTACCCATATTTACTTTGTAGCTTTTATAGTGATATTTTTGATCCCTGGGTCACGATGGCAAACTGTTTACGTGGCAGCAACCTTGGGCTCGCCAACTTTCTCTCACATAAACTGTTTGACTAAAGTAGCCGGCTGAATAAACAGACCTTGCTTACTGCTGCCCCCCAGCCATCCAGCCCTTGGCAGCAGGAAAGGGGAGAGGACAAAGTGATGATGTGTTGGCAGCAGAAGATCTTAAGTGTGTAAAAATAGACCTTGACTCCATTTACAGTGTGTGTGTGTGTGTGCGTGTGTGTGTGTGTGTGTGTGTGTGTGTGTGTGCGTGCACGTGCGCATTGCCCTCTTGGCGACACATTCTCCAGTTGCTCAGTGCATACACAGAGACACTCATTATGAAGATGGGCTTTCACGTTCTGTAAGATACACCCATCACATTGATCATATCTAGAAAGCAGGCGTGGGAGGAACAGAAAAAGAGTAGCCCTTCCAGTAAGCGTGCATCTTTAGTTGCACGTGTGTTTCTGCCTGATCTGTGGCCGTGCATTATTCACTCATTCGGGGTATTCTAGCTGCTGGTGAAGCATGAAAGACACTATGCGATATTAACACATTTGTTACCACTCAACAAAGCAAAATTCATCTCCCATTGGCCGTAAACCAGAAGCCATCATTCATCGCTCTTCTCTCTGCTTCACTGGGTCCTAAGCCAGCCATCATGGGCCCCTGGCAGATCTAATCTTCAAATCCTATCCGGGCTAATCTTCTCGATTGTGCCTCCAGTTTAGATGAAGACGCAGATGTGGAACGGAACGGAGCAGGAGGAAGTGGGAAAAAAGAATGAAATAAAATAAGATGGATAAAATTCACTCACTCAGGAAACACAAAACGCCTCTCCACTGTAAGACCGGGCTTCGAGATGTCACGGCAACCAATCGATACTCGCCGAGCCTCGCAGCGTCGGGGGAGGTGATTAGAAAGCTGAACCAGGGCCGCCATGGTAAACACGGGTCTCTCCAGGGACATGAAGATGCACAACGAAAAACAATGAATTGTGTTTTGAAAAGGTGACGCGGCAGGGTACAGGGAAAGGACGGCGTCTGCTGGGGGATAATCCAACCCACTATATATATGTGAAATAACTATCCATCAGCAGCATACAGAGAGCAGCTCAGTGGTGTGGTGGGCTAGTTAACTGGGAGGGAACAGCAGGGGCATCCATTTGTAACAAGACACGGTTCACAGGTCAGACTCCATAGGGTCTGGGCAAACGGAGAGATAAAGGAGAGAGTTGTTGCTAATGAAGAGGATTGTCGAGGGGTGTAGTGGATTACAGGGGATTCTAGGCTGTTATCACAGGTTTCTAAAGGGGACTAAATGGCCAGACCTCAGACATGGGCTAGCACTGCAGTTAAAAGTTGTGGGAGGTGGGAGGTTTATTGATGCACAGCAACTCTGCTTGTTGTCATAGACTTGACTTATAAAATGTATCGGCTACCAAGGGTAAAGTAAGAAGGAAATAATTACCTTCTTATTAGTGGGAGAAATACTTGCTCCAGGATAATTGAGGATAAATAGATCAATGAAAGGTGTGAACTGACCTTTTGCATGATTATCACTTGAGGCAACAGGACCAGATAACTTAAACATAAAGCTATGGTTCAACTTAATAGGTTCCACTGGGCAACTTAAGGCAGACTTATACGCAGTACTACAGGAATGTCTGATCATCAAGAGAAACATCAATCAGAAATAATTATCTTGTCGTCATAATCCCGCTCATTACAATCTCCTGTCTGTGTTTGGGGCGGCGGCATTTGGCGACGCCAAGAGCAGAGACCGACGTGTCGCTCTCAGAATTCTGAGAAGACCTCCCCCCGTCCCACTAATTAGGACAAATCAACCAACTCAGCTTAAGATGTCTCTCTGCCAAATAGGCAAAATGTCTCCATTAGCGATGGAGATAAGAGAGGAGACAAGGTCGACCCTAGAAATATATACGCGAGACGAATTGTCTGAAGGGTTTATCGAGGGAGTTTAGACACCACGGCAAACATCTCGTCTTTCATGATGTTCTACAACTGCTCAAAAACAGAGAAATGCTCCATTCTAGACAATCAATTAACATTCCCCTGGTCCAATGCACCCAGCTTTCCATAAGAGGGAAATGAAAGAGAAAGTAAT
This sequence comes from Aplochiton taeniatus, assembly GCA_017639675.1. Taxonomy (NCBI): domain Eukaryota; kingdom Metazoa; phylum Chordata; class Actinopteri; order Galaxiiformes; family Galaxiidae; genus Aplochiton; species Aplochiton taeniatus. The sequence goes on from CM030172.1 coordinate 46,879,001, forward strand.
CAATAGAATGTAAAAGAACAAAATAAAGTGGACCAGAACTAAATGAACCTCTTCAGATTCAATATGAATGTCTCTCAGGCACTCAAGGGAGGGAGATGAACACTCACGGTCAGCTGTGTAGTCGGCCGATGCCAGGGTCACAGCTGGCTCCACTCCTTCCTCCGGCTGGGTTGCCACGGCGGCAGCGGCGGCGGCCCCGTTCCTCTCCTGCCGGGCCTTTAGCACCAGCGGCCAGCGGGTGATCGGGATCCATGACTTGTAGAGGCTGCCACACAAAACAAACAGATTTTATTTAGTCAAGGCGAAACAGAACATGGAGGTGTCAGTATCAGGGAAATAATTAAGGGAAACGGAAGCTTGGGTGCTGCTGAACAAATATATATGTCTCATATTTCTGTCACTGTCTACAGTATGTGGTTCAGTGAAATCTCTTTGGTGCGATCTCAACCAACTTAATAGTTTCAAGTTGTCACAAGCTTTTATTAAAAGAACGTATTTGAAAGATATCCCTCTCTTGATAATAAGGATTGAAATAGAACAGTAAAAAAAGAGAATCAATTTAGACTTAAAGGGACTGGGATTTATTAATTTGCAGAGTAAATCTGATAGTGTGTCAGTTAAGATTTCAATCAGAATGACAACCAGTGACGGTGATTAAACCTACGGAACAATAAATCAAGAGAGATGGGAGAGAGAGAGAGAGAGAGAGAGAGAGAGAGAGAAAGAGAGAGAGAGAGAGAGAGAGAGAGAGAGAGAGAGAGAGAGTGGGGGAGAGAGCTTGATGGCAGCCCGTCCTGACTGCTACTAATGTGAAAGCACTTATAGGTCCGACACGCTGAAATCAAGCCCAATTATGCCTTTGAATATATTAACTCAACAGTATAGTAAACAAAAATACATCCACTGCTACATTTACTAAGTGGTTAAACCACCCTTAGAACTCTTCTTATGGGGCAAACAGGCTGGGGTGGAGGTAGCTGCCGTCCCCATCCTCGTCAGAATCAGACTGCACACATATAGGAAGCATGAATAAAATAATACATTTATGGATGGAGCACACTGCCTTGTGAATATTTTAGGATCCTTATCTTGAAAGATAATTGTAAATATAATGTATTGAGATATGCTCTGTTCTGTATGTATTATAGGTCTATTCTGCATGCATATAGGATGTATGGTGAGTATTATGCATGCAACACTTCTGGTCAGCACACATTTGAAGTGCCTGTTCCTGTCCGTGCCTGTTGGCTGACTGCAGTGTGATGGCCGCCTCACCTTCCGGTTCTTCCTTCTTGCTCTCGGAGAAGACGTCGTAGCGGCCCTCCTCTAAGGCCTTTAGGATATGTTTGTAGTAGGGGTTCAGGTAATGTTCGTATTACCATACTTGGGAGTTTCCAGAACTTTCCTGGTGATATATGGCCATTTATACAGCAACAACAAAAACAACAATCTGTAAAGTTTAAGAAAGGGGCACAAATATTACAAGCCAATTAGCAGCTGAGAATGCTGCACATTAGTGTCTCATTAGATCTTAATCCATTATTTTATTGGAAGGTTATTTGGAGGTTATCATACTTCATGACTTCTAATGTACATATACATATGTATATCCTTAACACCTTGTAAGAAAATAATTCCTATTAGCATCTTTGTGATAACTCAATTTAACTAAAGCCGCTTACTACAGATAAGGGACTGGCCTTATCTCACATATTAGAATTCAGGCATAACATTCTATTGCCTTTTCTTCATCAACACTTTCGCACAACCTTGGAAAAACGGCAAAGTGAGCAACATATTTTTGTTTCCACTATTTTCATTAGCCCTGGCCCTTTATTTGCGCTTAATGGATGTCACTGCTGCTGTTGACTTAATCAGGTTAGTTGACCGAGGAGTGCCCCGACCACCATTTGCTGGCCTCCGCTGACAGCTCTAATCCCTGGCAAATCTACTTGTCTCAACGAGGCACTACTGGTTCAGGGGTCGGGCACGGACGAGACGGAGTAAGAGATGTTTGATAGGGATGAATAGTACTCATGCACAATCAGAGGTGGCGGCGGTTTAACAGGATGCACAGCTCTGCTAGGACAAGGATGGAGGAAGAGAGAGTGGAGTAGGATGGATGGAAGGACATCTGCATTGCTAGCCCAGCATTTTCCACATCAGATATTTAATGCCGCAGGTACACAGCTAATTCCTGTATTGACGTCATGCAGGCTGGCTGGCTGGGGGATGGCGTGGCGCAAGGGGACTAGGGGTTGTCGGAGGCAAAGGTACTGACTGAGGCAGTGGCATGGCCGGATACATGGCTTTGCTCTTGCTGGTTAATCAACAGGCCCATCACACCGTCCAATCCACTGTTAGCCAGGCTATAAAGGAAGAGTGCTGACAGAGTTTGAAGGATGGAAATGGCCAAGAGGATTTTTCTTTTATTATAGAAGGTTTCCTTCGATTCTATCGTCATGACCGAGCTGTCAAACACTGCAGTGTCAGTGTGCCCGTCGGCCGCATGATCAACAACGTGTCAGGCGGGGCTGTGTGAGTGTACCCAGGAGCGTACTCAGGCTAAGAGGCAAAAAACTGGTAATTAAAAATCCATGCAGGCAGCAGGAATGCTCCACAGTCACTGGTGAAACCCTGTGGGCTGTGAGGGGTCATAGTAGTCAGCGGTGTAGCGGAAGCCCACAGCGTTGTAGGTGCCTTCATCAGCCAGGGCCTCACTCAGACATTTATACTCCTCCTCTAGGGAAGAAAAACCCGGTAGGAACCATTTAATTATTAAATTCGAATGAATCGAAAATATGCAAACACTTTAAATTCACTAAAGCTAACCACTGTTTCTATATTCAAGGGCACTGCCATGAGTCTAAGTCAGAAGAGAGAGTGAACTAATGGATGGAGACCTTGGTAACTGTACCCAAGGCAACATGTCGGGATTGAAATTCAGAACACCACATCCTTTTGAAAGGCGCAAGGGCAAATTCCAATCTAACATGATCAATATTTGGACTGTGTCTATGGTGTACCTAGCGTGGACAGATGGGTAAAGACAGGAGAGCGCAGGGTCACAAACAGTGTGGGGGACACGTCTAACGCAAATAATCAAATAGTTAACTTCCCCCAAGAATAATTTAGACATATTTGACATAACACCTGAGATGATTCATTCTAATAGTGTTACGGTAAGCAGCCGATCTACAAAACTGAACCCCAAATGCAAACACTGAAAAGGGAGGCCCGAGAGTTTCGATACTGGACTACAGTTTATTAGCACAAGGCGGATCTCAACTAGGGATGGAACACTGGCAGGATGAGCAGTGGAAGGGAGATCCAGGAAGCGGGTCCCAGGAAACCAAGCATGGAGAAAAGGGGAACAGTGGAGCAGGTGAGGCGAGAGAGGTGGCTGGGCGCGGCTGGCAGATAACAGGCTGGAGTCTGGTCCTGGTACAGGAGACAAAAAGTAAGTACGGCAAAAAGCCACAGTTTAAATGTCTTAGTTTGCCAAAGGGTTTGGCTGTAGCGTTTACCACACGAGGTAGTCTGACAAACTGGCGATGAGTGGGAGTGATGACCGGTCTTTTATACTGAGTCAGGGTTGTAGTAGATTGGGATGAACGGGTTGCAGCTGTGGAGCATTAGTGGCTGGAAGGAGGAAGTAGGTTGGCCACGCCCAGCCAGGGAGCACATAGAAAAAAAACACGGGGACATCCACACAGGGAGAAAACAAGCAGGTAACAAATCCTAACAAATAGTTATATTGGATACCTTTGACCATGTTTCATTAGCTATGCTTGACTACAATCCACAGATTTGGATAGAAGATGCAGCCTTTTCTTCAAAATGACATATCAAGAATGATCCCAATAATTACAGATCACTAAATAAAATCCTGACAATTGTGTAGGCCTACTGTACATTTACCATGTAATTAGCTTAGTTTTGAAAGCCGATTGCCAGCAATCTAGGTTTGCTTGGCAGTGTTTATCCTGCCGGCAGTCTTACACAGTATTGAACTGCAGCTTTTGGTTTCAGTTCCAGCACCAGCAGAAGACGGTTGCCTTCCTAAAATGGATGGCTAATGGGGAAGAGGAAATTAGTGGAATTCAATGATTCCCCCTCAGACTCCAATGGATGTCTTTGGAATGCACAGTGGTGGTTTATGTATTTTATACAACTTCAATCATGATGAGGAGTTGCTACAGTTTAGGCTGACAGTACAAGGATATGGGCAATGACTCCATTAATGTTGGGCTCTCTCTGGTAGATCATTTAATATAGACTGAATCTTCATTCCAGGGGTGACAGCTTCATGAAGGTCAAAAGTATGTCCTGTTACTACAGCTAGTCCATCTTTGAGACACCACCATCAGTAGCCTGTTTATCTAAGCCTCCTCTGGGTATCTGTGCAGTGTGACCTGGCCTATACTGAAATTGAATTTGACAATATTTCATCTGTGGCTTCATTTCCAAGTGAGCCATGTTGGCAGCACACTAGATTAGATTAGATTCAATTAAATTCAACAGAGTAAAATTACAGATGAACAAATCACTCAAAGAGCACTAGGAAGATGATCCATGAGATTTTCTGAATATCAGAGGTAGGGAGCTACTGTATCTGACTAGCAATGGGTCATTAAGCTCAGGATTATCACCAACTACAAGCTTCAGCAGCTAAGAGCTGTAACTGGGTTATTCCTCATCTAACTTCTGTGCAAGGAAAAGTTCATTTAGGAGTGATCTACTGAAACAAACATTCTGTTCTATCTCAAGGGCAGGGTGCTTGACTGACATTTGGGCAGAGTCCAGCAGGGTGAATGATGTAATTCTCTGATGGAGAATGTAACATTATGACAAAATGATGACAGTTAAAACACAGATTTATAGAAGAAATGGGCAATTGCTAACTCTTTTGTCCATAATTGTTCATACACATTATATACTGATTTATCAGGTGTTAGAGAACTGCTAAATATTATATATTATATGAACTACATGAAACACAGGCAAAAGTATTCCACTAAAGGAAAGGAAAAATTATGCCAGAATATTGTGCTCCAAAAAAGCAAAGCAATTTCTCCACTAAAGTTAATCAAAAACTTGCCCAACAGCACATTTGCTTTATTTGCAGTATTTGCGTCTGAAGCTGAAAGGAAGTAAAAAAGACAAAAACAGATAGTTTTACGTGCAACTGCTATTTAGATATAATGCTTTATTCACCCACGTTTATATTAATTTGTTTCCTTTCACTCAATAACAATTCGACATTGTAACGGGCTCGTGTTTTAATTCCAACATGATACCCAATTACTACAGACATGAGTGAGAATGTAAAAGGAATAAGTTGAGTTCATTAGGACATATTAAGACACAGAGCCATTATCTGGGAAAGGCACAAAGAAAGTGAACATTGACTTCAAAAAGAGTTCTCCGCTCCATTTACAGAATCTAAATAAACATATCTGCGCTTTGTTGACTTTTTACAAAGCGTTCAGGCTCGCACACTCCATATGAGTATGTTACAGATTGGGTGGAAGGTTGAAGAAAAGAGCACTGTTAAAGAACAGTCGTCACTTGCAACAAAGAAGAGGCAGAGGCACATGGCAGAGAGACAATACCACATCCAAGGGAGCAACAGCTATTGCGTCAAGATTTTGTTGAAACTCGGCCACATAGATAATTTGATAAACAATTGAATCACATTGTACTGGAGCTGAATGTGTTGCTTTGGGATATTTGTTTTACTCATTTAGCTGTCTGCATGGATTATGATGAATTTCTATTCAATAGCAGCCAGTGTTAGTATTTCTGTTTAATACATGTTTATGCTCTATGCTAGAAAGGGATCATTTGACAGAAAGTTCCTTGGGTGAGGAGAAAATAAAAATCAGGCTGCAAACTGCTAGTCACATGAACCTTTGAGCTCACACATCAATTTCAAGACTTGTCCACAGATTGATCTGGTGCCTGGATCAAAATTGATGACACATGAAAGTCAGTCCAAAGTTCACCATACAAGTGATAACTGCTATTGATCACAGCTCAACTGAAAATTACAGAACTGGGTTATTATAAATATATTTGTGGTATCAGTTGGTGTAGGCTTCTGTTACCACTCATAGGCACCCTGTGGTCCAGATCAATAACACCCCCACAGCCATATTCAGAATTATGCTGGGAGCTGCTGCTCTGCAATCAGCCCAGAGAGCTTCTGCTTGGAGGCAAGACCTTTGACTCAGAGTAGAGAACAGAAATCAAAGGCTTTTTTAAAGTTAAAACATGAGATGTCTTTGTACGTCCCTAAACTGCTAGTTTAAGGGCCAGAGCGGCCCATCATATTTTCCTCATCCTAAAGAAAAAGTGTGTCCAGACATAGTTTGGAGTGAAAGTTTAATCAGAAACAATATCCCAAATAAAGGTCAAACTTTTCACAATGCAAAGTTGTGTGTGTGTGTGTGTGTGTGTTTGTGTGTGTGTGTGTGAGAGCGAGTGAAAGAAAAATTAAGATGCTTTGCAATAGGTGTAAATAATGTAAGTTACTGTTGTAAACTGGACTCGTTTTGTGTGCTATGGGTAAACTGTCACATTAGATACATTTAAGAATAATGTCATTCCTGGAGTGCCAATGATGCAGTAATCTGCAATCTTTATTTATAAACAATGTCTGTATGTGCAAAGAATGCAAAGCCTTCACAGTTAGCCACTTTGTCTCTGCCTGTCATGGCTGGAGCAACGTGTCAGTATTCATCCATGTGACAGTCAAGAGTGAGATTGCCAGGCGTGGCAGTTTTCAGTGTGCTGAGCAGGGGGGAAAATCTGAATATTTAAATCAACTCAATGTCTATGTGAGTTTGAGATGTAGGGCATCTCCAAGACACAGCCCCAAACGTCCGTGGTTCAGCCTCTCTCCCTTTTGAGGAGTGGCCTTGCCTTCTCTCGGTCTGTAGATGATCCCGCCTGAGTGGCAGCTCAGCTAGTATAGGAAGCAGGAAAAGGACAAGTGATTTCGTGCTCCAGCTGTCACCATTGCTAGAGAGCAAACCGCCTTGGTTCTGAGTAGTGTCGAAGTGAAGTGGATTTAACTGACATTCTCCAGAGGCTTAATGGGCCTCTTGGGCCTCCGTCATTATTCCACAAACATCCAGCCTTCATCCAAAGTTCTAGTTCTCTGAGAAACTTTAAGATTTTAGCCCAGCTTTCCAGTGCTGTATTGCAGGCTCCACAAGAGCAATCAATGTTACGATGAAGTCTTACCTTTGTCAGCTTGAGTCTTTTATCAAGCTTTGATCACACAGCCCTCAAGGTCTCTGGATCTGGCTCCAAAAGCAGCCAGGGCTATTACACTCCGATACACAAGTCTGAAAAGAAGTAAAAAAAAAAAAACACTAAGTAGTAAATGCAGGCAATAGAAGGGAAGGGCCAGAGCAACTATCTGCCTTTGGAACACAGCATAACTGCAGCTCAGGGCTGAATGGTAGGTCATACTCCTATTGATTAAGCATAGAAACTAATTTCAGATTGAGACAAAATCACCCATCTAGTTTTTTTGTTACCAATACAATTTGTATTTTTTATGTATTTTTTTTCAAAGAGGAAAATTTACATTTTAAAACAGTGATGGCATTCGTTTTAATAATAAATAGAAGTTATATGATGTTAGTATACATTATACTATAATCAAAAATCCCCCAAAAATCTGTATTCAGAAGGTTTATTTTACCCTTATACAGTATATACTGTATATGTTTTTTAATTTAGTATCTTTGCCTGCTCTATTCCAACTGACTTGTAAGAGCCCGTCCAGCAGGAAATGTACCTTTGGTTTGCAATGCTTCTATACTTATTCCTGTTGGCTTGTAACTACCTGCTTAGTAAGAAACACTCCATTTATATTCATAAGTTCCCTACTCTATTCCAGCCATGTGATAAACAATGCAATGCCCTAGTATCCAGTGGGCAAGCTTTAAAATGTCCTCTTACAATCAATTGTTGTCATTTATGCAAATAATAAACCAAGGGTCTATTTTATTTCTGACAAGAGGCCACCATTGTAAAATATTTTCGTTTGAAACAGGAGCCAGAAAGACAAGCTGCCCAGGTGAACACTATACTACCGAGAGGACCTATTGACACCAAGACTCAAACTTTCATTTCACAGCATCATCACAATCATCTAAAGGTGACCATTTTAATCATCAATCCAGCGTTTTCCCTGAGCAAATTGACCTTATGCCTTTGCCTTTTCATCAGGAAGTATAGAACATTGTGAGATGGCGGCCCTTTGCAGGATTAAATTACTGCTGAGTAAACCCTGCCCTATCCAGACAAGTCGACTTCCGTTCAATATGTAGTGCCGTCTGGCCCAGACCTGACATTTCACAGTGAGTCAGCCCTCCAGGATATTTCATTATGGGATATCAGTATGTCTCTAGACTACACTAGAGGTCTTCAACAGATTCCTACCTCGGACAGACATAACATCCAGTGACATCTTCATAAGAAGTACATTCAGAGTTGGTAAGGACATTACAGAATATGAATATATAGTATTGCCTTCAAGTCATGAAATTATTTCTGGATATCTATGCAGACATAATTAAAATTAAATGATTACATATGTATTAGGCAGCTTCCAACCGCTTGGAAAGAAAAATGGGAACCTTGGAGCAACCCTGGCTCTGCTTTCTGATCAACGTAATTCCGATTTTTCAGTCAGAAATGGGCTGTGATTGTAGTTCCCTGAGCAAATGATCTATGAGGCAATTTGACGCAGGTGGCTAGACAATGGGCAGCAAGAGACACAGAGCTCATTCTTTATGCTTGCACTGATGGAGCGTTGGGCTAAGCTTCCCCGACAGAGTGGAGACCTGAGGGCACAGAGGAGAGTGCCCTGCTGTGGAGGATAGGAATACAGGTTGCAGGACGGATCACCCCCCATGGAGACAAAATAGTATGACGTCAGAAATAATATTTATAAAATATTGATTAGTCAATATCTTTTAAACCATGGTGTCTCGTTAGACCGTGTTGTACCACCCAACGCTATGCATATTTGTAAATGGTTTATTATGCTGAGTACAATGTAAGTGCAAATGGTGTAAGCAGAGATTTTAATGCAGGCACATCTGTTATTAGCTGACATCAGCAATTTTTCCTCTACAGCGCAGCCCATGAGAGTGATTTACATTATTCCTGCTTCCGTCAGACATGCTATTGATTTCCATCCTTGACTTATATCAATATCCTTTTGTAGACTGGTATGTCCAGCTACAGGGAATAACTGCACCAGCAGGACTAAAGAAGATATCAGCTTCAATGTCAATTTAATTTACTGTTGAAGAGGGGTGCCGCCACTGCTTCTGCTCATTCAAATGATACTATGTGTTGTTTCTTGATGCCAGTTAAATGTTTACACAGGCAGTGGCATCACAGCTGGTGCATTTGTTTGTTCAGCTCAGTCTTTAGTTGAGAGAATCAAGATGAACCTGGTGGAGCCCAAGACAGAAGGATTCTACCTGGCAGGTGTGAGAGAGCTCTTAAGAGAGGCCCTCCCCTGTGGAAACATCCACTTAGAAAAAACAGCTCCAGCATTCCCTCCCATTAGCTCCTTGTTGGAAGTGTTTACTCCACCAACAATTGTTTATTGTATTTCAACGGTGGGCTCTTGGTTGGGTTTAAATCATTTGTAAAAAGCCACCAGCGTATAGGGACTCTGAACAGATGCTACTACTAAGGGGAACGTTAAGATGCAGACTTCATTTACCACTACCATTTAGCTGCCGTTAACAGGCGTGAAAGTTTTTGTTGTGCGCCAGAGACAAAAAGCCAGACTAAGACAAGTATAAAACTGTCTTGTGTCCTCCACTGATTGTGTCTCAGTTTTGATGAGGTCCCTCGTCAAGGGCCTCTTGTGATTGCTCTTTGATTAAGCTCTGTGCCCTGGCATTCCATCGTCATGTTGGTGGAGGAAAAGGTTTTACGGGTCTCAGACTTGAATTCCAAATCAACCTCAGGGTATATGACATGAAAAGGTCCAGAAAGGTCAAATTCAGAGTAGCCTGCCAGATCAGCTGGAATGCAGTTTAGAAGGTAGCATCCATCAATAATAATAATAATAATTCATTTTATTTATATAGCGCTTTTCTTACACCCAAAGACGCTTCACAACAAGAGAACAGGCAAATAAAACAGAAATACAAGACAAACGGATAACAGGAGAACAGGTCGAGACAAGACATCAATACAAACTACAGTAAAATTTGACAGAAATGTTGTAGAGGTAAGGGGCGTTTGAGTTCATTTGAGTAGGCTAGGGTGAAAAGGTAGGTTTTAAGATGGCTTTTGAAGATAGGAAGTGAGTTTGAATCCCGAATGAAAGGAGGAAGAGAGTTCCAGAGTTTAGGTGCTGCCCTAGAAAAGGCACGCTCCCCAAAGTTTTTTAGTTTTGCTTGTGGGGTGACCAATTTCATTTCAGAGGAGGAACGGAGTGTCCGGGTGGGAAGATAGAGCTGTAGAAGATCCGAAAGGTAGGGGGGGCCAGGTTATGTAAAGCTTTGAAGGTGAGGAGAAGGATTTTATAAGTAATACGATGATTAACTGGGAGCCAGTGAAGGGACGAGAGAATGGGGGTTATGTGCTCAGAGGATTTAGTCGAGGTCAGGAGACGGGCTGCAGAGTTCTGAACAAGTTGGAGTTTATGGAGAGCGGTTGCACTGATGCCGACTATGAGTGAATTGCAATAGTCAAGACGGGAGAAAATGAAAGAGTGAATGAGTTTGGTGGCTGCGCTTTGGGAGAGTGATGATCGGATCTTGGCTATGTTTCTGAGATGGAAGAAGGATATTTTGACCATGTTATTGATATGTGGGGTGAGAGACAGAGTGGAGTCCAATAAGACGCCAAGATTTCGTACCAGAGGGGAGGGGAAGACTGTAGAGCCATCGATGAGGAATGAGATATTGTTGACTTTGGAAAGCGTGTATGCAAGTATCTTAGATCTAATGGACTCACCTATACTCACACCTTACTTACCTATACTCACCTTACTTACCTATACTCCCGCCCTACTTACCTATACTCACACCTTACTTACCTATACTCACCTTACCTACCTATAGTCACGCCTTACTTAACTATACTCACGCAGGGCTTAGACTGCTGGGTGGCTTGGGTTGTGAATTTACAACAAGAGCAAGAGCCTTTCTTAGACGCACACCAGATGCTCAGCCCTTCTCCTCACAATGTGTCATTGGCTCCTCTAAGGGTCTCTCTGGGTCACCCAATCTGTCTGGCAATCATGCTTTGTCACACAAAACAACAAGTGAAGGAGTGTTTCCTCTGTGTACAGTATATGTGGATATGCGTGTGTCTGTCTGTGTGTGGATCTCAGGAACAACCATAATACTCCCCATGCAGCAATTATTAAGCATTGATTCTAAGTGTACCATCCTATCTATTTGGCCTCCATTCCCACAACCTAAATCCTCTTGTTTCTCTCTGTCAACCTCACGCCACCCTGTTGTTGTATTTCCACTTCTGTCTTTGTCAGCGCGATGCAACACAGAGCCATAATTCATGCGCATATGACAAAGTGCAGAGACAGTGGAAAAACTCGGAGCACTCCCCTCCGCTGTGAGTTTATCAGTCAGCAGGTGAGGGAATAAAAATACAAAGTAGCTTCCATCAAATGAATCGCTCGGATTAAAGTAGGTGGCCGCATTTTCACCTCCCGTTAATCAAAACGGCAGCAAAAAAACAAGGCTGGCACTCCTGATGAAGCGATCTTGATGTGGAGCCTAATAAGTCTCCGGGATAGATGACTGGTCACACAGAAAGAGACTGTTTGCCGCCATGTTTTCTGTCCCCACAGAGAGGGGCGGTGTGAGCAGCACCGTTGGAACGGCAGGAAGAGTGAAAGGACAGTCTCTGTGCCTTAGGTCCATAACGTTTCCTTTGTATCTACAACCCCCAGACTCTCTGCCCCCTTCCTCTTTCCCCCTCTTCCTCCATGGACAGTCGCACATAACTATGGATCAAAGCTTGACAAGGGAGTTTCGAGGCAAAGCGTTTATTCATTGGGCCGTGTGTCTTTGCTATTGTGGCGACCCTGTTTGGAGCAGATGTAACGTGTTGTCTGGCCTGTGGGTGGATGCGGCTGGCCCGTGGCTGGCCCACGACAGGCCTGGATTTACAACTCATGTCACTCACCGGTGTGGTGAGAGTTCATCGCTGATGTCCGACGGTGTATGGCTCCTCTGCTGTTCAAGGGTCGGCACATTTTGCTGTCGTTGTTTTTAGTTTTTTTGTGTTGAAACCACTTCTTGTCACCCTGGCCGGCAGGTCGGCGTAGCTGGGCCTTTGAAGCTTTGAATGGGTTTTGTGGACACACAAAGGAGCACGCACAAACACACACAAGGACAAACAGATCTTTAATCTGTAGCTGGAAAGACAGCGACACACCTTAAGAGTACCGGGAAACAATGTGTGTGTTTTCCTTTGTGTGTGTGTGTGTGTGTGTGTGTGTGTGTGTGTGTGTGTTTGCGTGCGTGCGTGCATGCGTGTGCGTGCGTGTGTGTGTGTGCGTGGGGTGGAACACTTTCATAAAGCCTCGGTTTGCCGCTCCTCTATTGTTCCGTCTCTATTGGATCCGTTTTGGTCCGCTCCCACTCTTCTCGCCCTTCCTGCTCTCGTCTTTTCAATTTCCTCTCTCCCCTCGTCTCTGTCTTTCTCTCTACTTCCTTCCCTGCCTCCTCCTCTACCTGCTGGCAGAGCAGAGAAATGGCCGTGGTCTACCAGCAGATCCCCTCTCCATAGAGAGCCGGAGCCTGCATGGGGAAGCCATGAAATGTCCATTCAGCATGCCAGTGTGCCAGTGAGGGGAAGCGGGCATCCGAAGCCCGTAGGCCCGCAGCAGGTTTTTCAACAACACCACAATGCTCCAGAGAGGGCTCTCATCCTATTCCTCCTCTCACTGTGTTTGGCTTTGCTGCCAGGGAGAGGAAGAGGAGGAGGTTGACACTGTGTTTATCGCCCCCATCCCCAGACTGTGTTGGAGCAGTGAAACACAAACACACCTTTGTTGAGGTCTACAGTGCGATTGGATTCCAGTCATTTCGGAAAAAGTCATGTTTTTGCGTGACTATAGGTGAATGGCCTGCAAGTATGTATGTGTGTGAGTCTGGTATGTGTTTGGTTTGTGTGTGTGCATTTGCCTGTCAATTTCAAACACCACCGCCTGTGAGAGTTTCTTTCATGTTCACTGTCAAGACTCAAGACTCCCTTTGTGCTTTTTTGTGAGTACCTGTGTGTTTGTGTATGTGTGTGTGGGGCTGATTTCATGCCAGTGAGAGGATATTTGTTTGCAACTGTCTCTAGCAGTGATGGCAGCGCACACACACACACACATACACACACACACACACACACACATACACATATGTTCTTGACAATGGAGTAATGCTGCCTCTCATGAGCGTCCCATTCTAATTCTTACACCTCCCAGCCGATCAGATTGATAGCATTGTGGCAAAGTATCAGACCCAGGGTCGTTTTTAGTGGTGGTGTGCGTGTTTGGGAATGTGTTTGCGTGGGTACGTTGAACACTAATCTGTTTCCATAGCAACCGCACACCGGCAGTTTCTGACATCCCAATACCGTCACTCTGGATTTACTGAATCCAGCTGGCCATCAGTAGGCTATCATTTATATAACGCTTCCAGCACACACACCACCACACACTGACATTCAGCTTTCATTCTGCCGGACGGCGAAATGAGGCAGAGTTACAGTTGGAGTTGCTTGAATGAAAAGTGTATTTTGCTGCAAACGTTTTCCAAGAAAATAACCCCCTTGCACCCCCTTGCAGAGCCCGTCAGATTGATTCAATTCAATATGCAATCTAAATTCAATTTGTCATTGGATATGCACAAGGAAGAAGTCAATATGAGTGCCAGGTATGCATTTACCTTTAACTTTCCACTACTGCATATGGTGTTTGTCGAGTTGTGCCTGATACAAGAACAGCAAAACAACCGTGTGTGAGTCCCACTCATGGTCCCCCTGTGTAATCTTTGATGTAACTTGAGCTGCTGCCAGACAGAGCATGTATCCACGTAACCAAAGGAGATCCAAGGCAGGCCCCCCCTTACCCTCCACCCCCTCTGAGGCTGCTCCCCTTTGCTGCCTCTCTACCAGCAGCTCTGAGGGGAACAGCGCTGAGGAGCCACCAGACGCCTGCAGGCCGAGTACAAAGTCTTCTCTTTCTGCTCTCTTGACAGCTGAAGGATTCTCTGGAGGTCTCCTTTTGTTTACAGAAGATTAGCCAAGGTGCCCCTTAGCTGTGTGGCCTGCCTCGTATGACTTTTTACAGGTGCAGGCAGTTTACCCTGCATCTTCCCTCTACAACAGAGTTCTGTAAAATGATGTGTTGTGGCTCTGCAGCAGAAAGGCCTATCAGACCACCTGCCTGGGGACCAAATATTCCCCTTTACCTGCTTCAGTCAAACTTCCGGGTGAGAGACGGGCTGGGGGTACAGATACATTCTTGGTATTAAAAGCTCAGCCTGAGGGAGAGTGAGCATGCCTCTATTGTGTATTTTGTCCTGTCTTCCACAGACCTCCTCTCTCTGCTGGGGCTTCCAAAACCTGTCTGGCCCTCTAAGCTCTGTGGATGGGTGGGATCAAGCTCTGGTGCTTAAACTCTGGCAGAGAGAGACCCCTGCAACGCTAGGATGGGATCCTATCCAAAACAATCCCATTGGCTGTCCTGTTAGCTTAAAGTGATGGTTCAACTTTTTGAGAAATAAGGTTTGTCCCTAGACACCAGGGTGTAGCACAAAATGATGGGCCCTATAAACAAGCTGTATCTGTGGGCCCCCTTCCTCTCATTTTAGTATTTTGTATTTACAAATAATTTAGCCTATAACTGAGCACATGGACCTGTCGTGGCTATCAGGGTAGTCACTAATGAACTGTTCATACCATCTAAACAAGTAATACATATATCCTTAAGTGTGCACAGTTTGAAATCTCACCACATTTCAACGCTCGTTTTTCAACATACAGCCTACAATACTTTACAATGGTTAAATGATGTTCGCTTGGAAAATCATGTTCAAGACAGCAATTTTGTGCATGTTTAATGTTGAACTTTTTATCATTCCCAATATATACTTACTATACTGCATAATAAAAGACACAATAAAAGACAACGGGACAAAACTTTACTAGAATTATGTTTTATTTACAGAGACAAGAAGGCATAAATAATCTGCTTTCGAACGTGTGCTAGTCTATTGGCTATTCCAGTATGTACAATCAAAGTACTATCAAAGCCCACAGTGTAGGGGTCAAAAAGCATGTAGGCTAAAAAACGAAATAATGATGACTATAAAAAGCAAAACAATTATACCTTTAGAAGGCTAAAAAAATAGCTCATGATAATAAGCAAATATTTTCAATAACTGCAAGATTAGTTAAGGCCAGTTCAGACCAAAGATTCGCGACGAGACTGGTTGCAATTTCCAAGGGACAACAGAATGTCTAATAAAATGGTTTTCGGCTGAAGAAGCCCTAAAACAAATTATGAATGACAGTGGCACGGAAGCCGTAATTCCAGATTCAACTGGTTCGGAAGATTCCGATGGAGAGGATGCATCTTTTTCAAACCCTGCTGATGAGTAAGTACGTTTATCAAATGTATTCTGATGAAAATAGTATGGTCATATGTCTTCTAATGATAAGAAATGTATGCATATGCAACATAATGGTTGTCGTGGTGTTAGGCTATTGATTATTCATCTTAGCTAACGTTAGCGATATTTGCCTTTGACAGTGACCCTAGGTAATGTAATAACAACCTCGGTCTGGTTTCTAGATAGGATTTTCAAAGTTGATGTAGCCTGGTTATCCACAGAATGATTCGATAATATTTGTATATGTTGTATAATGTGATATTTTTTGACAATCATTTAGTTATTTGTTAATTTACACAGCTCAGTTCGAGTTCGTTTCTTCTTCATTGGTCAATAATCAGTAGTATACTAATAATAATAGAGTAATACAGACATTGTATCACAAACTTTCAGTTATTTATTGATCTTAATGTGTGGGATTATGGAAGGCTGTTGTTTGTTGTTTCCATCTTGCTAAGCTATCACATTGAATGATTTTTGAAAACATTATTAGTTATATTTGTGTATTTGTCTGCCCGAAATAAAAAAAAAATTGAATAAATATTGTCTTCAAAATTGCAGTCACGTTGTCATGCAACACTAACTCCCTGTTTTATGTATCCACAGTGAAGATCTGGGAGAAGGGAGGAAGAGCAACAACAAGACCTGGAGAAAGAATGTGAGGTGCTAAGTGGCCCATCAACTTTGACAATCACCCCGACTCTACAACCGTCTACGTCTTCACCTGTCTCCAGCCACAGTTCCACATGGTCAAAGTTAGCAGCTTCTCTTTCTGCCAGGGTAGTCTTCGGTAATCTTTTGCCACGGAGGTCAATGAACTCATTCTGCGTCTCACCACTGAGATAATGAGTTAACCGTGACCCTTTCTTCTTTTGCCTTACTTTTTCTAAGTGCTCGTGTAAAAGGGGGTCACGATGTGACAACAACTCGAGAGTTCAGAGAAAATGTCCATTATGGACATCATCTAAATTTGAGGTTTTGCCTCTGAATGCAAGATTTCTTGAAGCCAAATGAAGGGTCACATACAAAAGCCTCTAAAATCATATTATTATTCTCTACTTCTGTCTGCAATTGTTTTTGAAGGTGACCATCAACTTCGCCACTGGCTTCGGATAATAAGTGCTGAAGGCTTTTCCATTTCACATAGTACTGTCTATGGGGCGTGTGTGGCTCATGTTCTGGTAATTTTGTGTACATTCTATGCCATTTGATTTGCGCTAACCTAACTCCATCCTTGCTGTTCAGGGCGCTTTTGGATGGCTTAGTCTGCTCATGAGAGAGCCGAAGGCATGGGATACAGTACAGAGCCTCTACACTCTCACTATAAATAAGCCAATCTCTTCTAATTGTCTCATGCCCATTGGCAGACTTTGCATATTGTAGATAATTTGGGAATGGCTTGCGCTCCATATCTCTGGGCGCCATTTTGGTTATGTCTGTTTTTTCCCCATATTTATTGGCCAATCTACCAAAAAGTGTGTCTCTCTGTTGATTAGTAAGCTTCTCTGGCCATAGTCCTGGGTCATCTGGCATATACTCTTCTGCATTGCCCTCACGTGTTTCCCCTTCCTCATCTGTCCTCTCCTCGTCCTTCTCACTACCCTCAGAGAAATCTTTTTTTTCCACTTCCATCATCCTCGATCACCTCTGGAACTCTATCAGCTACGAGGAAAACCCCTCTACACACATGAAGCATACGGATACTAGCCTCTTAAACTGCTTATAGCCTAACATCCAATAAAGCAGCTACTTTATGTCAGTGTTGCTAGGCTCCTTTCAGTTGAAACGGCTACAAATGATTGCTTGGAATAATTTTTAGTTGTCACTATATGAGCTCACCTTGTCTCGCATCTTCAGTAATATCGTCTGGCGATGCTGATGGTTCTGCCGCTGCTCCACTGTCTGTTGCTGTTTCTGAAACTGAGGGCCGTGTGTTTCACTACGTTAAGCTTTGCTAGGTAATGTTGGTAGATATAATGTCATATAATATTGTAGCTATGATGCAGATTCCACTTGTCCCCCAACTTCGACGCCCGTGCCTTGACAGTTCGGTCTGTTAAGACCGTCTGAATAATCTTAGACCAAGTCTATTAGCGCCATAATGCCAAAGGCTTGCACAGTAATTCCTGTAAGTAGTCGGGCATTCATCTCATGTCAATATGCACGCAAACGTTTAGCTTGTGTGTGTGTGTGTAGTTATGGATCGATGCACTGAGACCTTTACATATTTCAAGGGAGAAACTTTGTAAAAGCAGAGAGAGACTTTGGCAAAACCTTCTACATTTGTGCTGATCTTTTCCCACACAGGAGCACGTATTGCACACAAGCTTTAGTATTCCTCTCGCTATTTAGGACCCTGCTGTTCAATTTTGAAAAACTCACTCTAAAAGCCTGGCAGCTAAAAGAAAAAAGAAAACCTGAAGTGGTGACACGTCTTGTATTATGAGGGATCCAGGTTTCATTTAGGAGGAGTATCAAAAAATCAAAGGCAGAGAAGCATGAAGACTGAGTGAAGAGAAGTCTTTCTAACCGGTACCATCATTCAGCCTCGTCTCCTCTCCAACCACACCATCAGAGTCTTCTCAATAACTCAGCTCCCTACAGGCGAGATCTCCCCTTCCCCAGCACCGGTTCCCTAATTTAAACAGAATTTCCAAAGAGCCTCTCTGACTTTCTCCATCTCAAAGAGCAAATCCCTGTGGATCAGGGGTACAGCTCCATCCCCCAGCCTCTCCAACACGGGGCTGGCGCACACATCCTTAATATTCATGTCTCCTTCACCGAGATCCAATCAAACCACTGTTCCAGCATGCTCATCTAGCCCTTTTCCCCAATAGGCACCTATTTGTTTCAGAGGACAACAGACTCTCTATGCTGGGGTTCCGAGTGAAGGGGAGAGCACAAAAAAATTGCATCTATCTGATGAGGAGGGATGTCGGGACAGAAGTGTTTTTTTGTGTCTGGTGAGATGTTTTACTGAGTCAGGAGGCCCCACCAGCCTCTACTTCTGACCTTCATTCAAACAGTTGTTGGTGGTAAGTGTCTAAAACTAGTAATAGTAGCTACGTACTATGAGCAGGTGGTAGGTCTCCTCTAGTGTAGGTGCCATTTGAATATGGTAGGAAACATACCTATAATTTTTTTACTAATATATTCCCACAATAACTTTTGAACTCCCCCCCCAAAAAAGCCTATCAAAATGGATATTTGAGAAAAAATAAAATAAAGTACTTCATGGCTGTTACTATGTAAATATTACATTCCATCTCAGTCGTTAGATATAACTTCAGAACACTTCTAAATATCACAATGCCAGTGTTAGGGAAGTTACTTTGAAAGAAGTGCTTTGAAAGCTACCAATTACTTCACACTGGAAGAAGTTGTACAGCCAAGCTAGCCTATGAAGAAATCTAGTTTGTTTACTACTTTGTAAAAAAAAAAAATCAAATTGACAACGACAAAAAAGCCTCATGCTAGGAAAAAATGCCATTCAATTGAGTTCATTGCAAAAAGTGCCCAATCGTTTACAGGTCATACACAAACCGCAGAAATAGAATACTATTTATTGGAAAGTGCAAGGAATGTCAGCTTCGGTTTTGTGTACAATGTCCATCAGTCAGACATCTAGAGTTCAGGTGGGAGTACTGCACCAAGATGGATAACTCAGTTAGCGAGGTAACTTCTAAAATAGCATGCAACAACTTCTCGGAACATTTGTTAAATAGCAATCAGTCTTTACGACGGAGATTGTTTGTACAGTAGCTTGTAGTTTCAGTTGTTAACTATAAAATAGCAAAGAAGTAATTCTGAAACTAGTTGAATGACAATACAAATATCAATGTAATTGAACTACCATTAAGCGCCTGCAACATGTAGTTTAATTACATGTAGTTAGTTACTCATGAACACTGCACAGCACACCATTCCAGTTTGAAACATCTCACTGGGAAATAAACAACAAAAGTCATTGTGTTGTTTATCTGTACAGTTCCCACGAACACAGAGAAAAACATATTTTGTTTTGTGTAATATAATATGCATCTTTGAGCATCTTGAAAAGCGCTGGATAACTAAAACTATGAATTAACTGGTGCGTGGGTCCCCAGTTTCTTATTTCGCTATAGAACTTGATATCCTGCACAATTACCGAGTATCTGGCCCCGATCCTCTGTCTGTCAGTCAGCCTGCCATCTAGGAGGACCCACTGAACCCTCTTCCTGTTCAGTATCGCATGAAGCAGACACCCACGTCTCTTCTGCACTCCCCAGAAAAACTCTGTCGGGGGACAAAGGAGATGGATAGAGGAGGAGGGGGGGGCTCACATTGATGATTGGCACCCGCTGTGTGAGGCTAATAGACGTGGGGGTGGAGGAAGTCAATGCGTCAAGCCCTGGGAGTTCTTAATCGCTTCATTCATGTCCCGAGTAGAAAAATATGCACAAACAATATGGAGAAAAAATGTGCTGAGTGGGCGTTAGTGAATTCTGCCTGTACAACACACTTTTTAAATGTGCAACTAAAATCCATGAAAGACAGTCTGCAAATCCTTTCACAATTTACAGTATCAGTCATAGACAGCATTTTGATACATTCCTCTACTTCTATTTGATTCAATCCATATTCTATTACAGCATACGTATATTATAATGCAGCAGCTTGTGGTTTTTGTTCTGCTGTTGAGTAATGCTGAGCGCGTAGCTCCCGGTGTCCAGACATCCATAGGTACTTCTCATTGTCATCTGTCAGTGGTCGGTCAGAGTTTTTGTGTGTGAGATCCACGCAGGACTAGATCTCCCACAGGGCTGGTATAAGTGCTGTTAGAACAGGCTGACATCAGTATTCAGACTCAGTTCACCCACTCTTTGTAGGGTCGTTCAAACGTGCATCTCTTCCAAACTTCGTCGGCCCACTATAGGCCAGGGAACGTCTTTTTCCCCTTCTTCATAAAAGCAATCCAGCAGTTGAAAATGAGACAATAATAATATTGCCCAAAAATCCTACCATGGAAGTAAAGTAATGCCGTGAAATGCTTATCCCTCCCTATGTTTCCCGTTGACTGATGGAATGAGAAAAAGAATGGTTAGTCTTCTAATACTGGTCCTTTCCTCCATGGTTTAATTAGGGGGGACTTTCTAGACAGATTATAGTGGATGTTAATTTTCCCCTTTACTGCCTTCTCATTTCCATCTGCTCCTGGACTGGAAGTCCGAAGGCAAAACCTTGCACTATGTCCGTCCCAGATACTAAAATGTGTACGAACAAGACACCGCGACGACAACAACAATATAACAAACAAACACACACTGCTCCGCAACTGCCCTACAACCATGAGGTGGCACTTTGTACCATTTAGAGTGTGTGTGTCTCTTCTCCTTATATTTGGAACCGAGTGATATTTTCTAGTCCAGTCTGAGCATGACTGAGCAGGAAAGGAGAAAAATCGCTAGCAGGGAACATTTAGGAAATAATTGTGGCACAAATCAACACCACATAAAGGGAGAGAGAGTGAGAAAAAAAGAGAAAATATTTTGCATCATTTTGATCAAAATGTTAATAATTTCAGTCTTGTTCCCTCCTAGGGGACATTTTTCCATGATAATAATTGGAATGGAGAAAATAAGTGCTTGGTACTAATAAACTACAGCAGCAGAGGAGGCAGAGCAAGTCTAGTCTGGTCAATCAGTCCTGTGGTGTGTCTGGCTGTGATTAATCTCTCCAGGGCCCTAGGTGAACACCAAGGCAATAAGATAAGCAGCTCTTCTGCCTGCCTCACCTGCTATTGCTATTCCACACACACACACACACACACACACACACACACTGTCTACAGTCCCATACTGTGTCAGCCATCCCATTGTTTAGGATTCATGTGCACACCACAGTGTCGCCAAGCATTTCTCTTTCTCCAGTATTGACCTTTGGGGGTTTCCTTTCAAAGGGCAGCACTGCAGTGGAGAGTGGAAACAGATTTACAGGGTTCTTCCTCAGGCGGGGCCCTACCTGGCCAGACTGAAAATCACTGGGAGAGAAACTTCACAGCCAGTGGGAGGATTTCTTTCCTAAACACTCCGGTCCCCAAGAGGCGAAAGCCCCACTCTGTTTGCTTTTCAGCTTCCACTGTGTTTGTGCTCTCCCGCTTCAACGTGTTTACCTGGCTATCTGTGTTTGCCATGCCTTTAACGTAATCCCGCAAGCAAAGTTCCTGTTGGGTGTGTTTAGTTCCCCTTCTGACCTGATTGTTACCTTTTCCTTTTCTACCAAGGCCTCTTCTTTGAAGCCCTGCTTTATAAAAACTTTTAGAAGAGTAGTTGAGTAAACAAAGCTCCATGAGGGACGGAAGAATACAAGAAACGGTAAGAGAGGCCGATGTGAAAGGGAGCTGGAAGGAAAGAGACCGAAGGATAGACTGAGAGCGGGGGGAAAAGGAAAGGGGGCAAGAGAAAGAGAAAGGATCAATTAAAGACACGGGTGAAAGGGTGTCTCAGGCCAGCGTTTAGAGAAGTGGAGGATGAAAGGTGACTTGACACAACTTGACTTTTTGAGATGTGTGTGAGAGGCAAAAAAGGGAGAGAAAAATAGAGGAGCAAATGAGAGTGCTTGCAGGTGTGTTCATGTGCTTAGGGACCGAGGGCTGTTCAGACTCCAGGGTGTAGAGAAAAGAGGGACGTTATTTATCACCCCCTCTTCCTTATCATCCATCCCTTCAAATGAGATGCCGAAGGCGATGGCTATATACCACTGTGTGTGTGTGTGTGTGTGTGCACGTGCATTTGAAATTGTGTCACGAGTCAAATTAAAGCTTTGGAGTCAGAGAGTGAGTGTCCTCAAGATAACCTAAACCAAGAAAGTATGATGAACAAATACAGAGCTTGAGTGATTTTAGGGAAAACAAAACCTACCCAGAGAAACACATACACACGTCTATGGTGGACGTAATCAAGTCGACTTGGGACAGCGATCCGTTGGGTGTCCCACAGTCTGGGTATCAGTCAAACAGACCAACGGGGACATCTGGTCCCCAGACAGCCTCATCCCCCAGCCAGCCCTCGTCACTGACCTCTGACTGATTAGTGCTTACGTCTGCCGCTCATTACAAGCTCCTTAAAAAGCAACCAATATTCCAGTAGTGTTCGGTAGATTACAGTTTTTTAGTTTGTTTTCTTTCTCCCCCAAACCTACTATTTCTTTTTCCCCAAGCGGATCCCTATTGAGTTTTCCTTGATAAACAGCGTTAGTAAATTAGGCCGGCAGGGTAAGGGAGCGAACAATCCCAGTGGCCCACTAGCTCCTGCTAACTGCTGGTTGGTTCTCCATTCTAAATGGAGGCCCCTTAGAGCTACAGTGGTGAACTTGAGGCATTGGCAGAGCTGAGCTTATTTGTACGACACGCTGTAGTCATTAATACAGAGAGTCAGCACACGGGGAGAGAACCAATACTGGAAGGGGGGCCCATCACAATAGGTGTTGGCTTACTAAGTCTCTCTCAATTAGGCTGACACACACACACACACACACACACACACATACATACATACACATACTACACAGTACACATGCATGAAAGGCCCAAACACATATGCTGTGCGTACAAATATCATATGCAGATAAAAAGCAGACACACACTCACATACAAACCCACAAACCTAATATTATCCAAGGATAATTATTAATAAGAACATGCTGGCTGGGAAACAAAAAAGAAGAAGAAAACAACAGATTACTGTGAGAGCTTCTCACATGTTAAGATAAGTTAATGAAGAACTTAACATTTAATAAATGCAATCCATTTACCTAATGTACATGTGGGAGGTAAGGCAATTTGATTAAATTAAATTACCTCTCAAAGGGAAGCGTGAGATGTTCCCGGCATTTGCCATGTTGTTTTCAACCGCCTAACACATTAACCTTTCTCTCCCGTTGTCAGACAAAATTACAATTCAGAAATGACAGGCAGGTATTTTAATAATGAGAAAATGCATTTAACATGCTGACAAACTTTTATGATATTCATTGATGCAAAACTGGATATTCATACAGTGAATTCACAAATAACTTCATATGTGAAACGTCTTAAAACGACCCTTAAATTCATGCAGTCCGATGCATAATGCATTGCTCACTTCTCAAAGGGTTTCAAATGCTCTCTCCAGCTGAATACGAGTTATTATAGGAAATGCATAGGCATGGACCTCAACATCCTTTTAAAAATACTTCAGAATTTCAGAATTATCTCTGTGATGATTCCTGGAAACTTTGTAGTGGCTGTAATGGCCAACATCCTTTTAGCCATGTTTACAGGGAGACCCTAAAGGGGGGTAGTTACAGCTTAGATGGCAAGTGCACATAAAGCCTGTTAACCCAGGCAGTCGCTTAGCTCTGGCCCATATAAGAGATATTAGACTGAACAGTCGGCCTGTGATTCACTCTGTATTATCCCACTTTTAATCAGTGAGTTTTTGTGTATGTAGATGGGAGAATGTTATTGTAGGGGTAATCAGTATGTGTGTAACGTGTGTCCACTCCACACATAATGCATATGTATGTGTGTGTGTGTGTGTGTTGTGGTCTCAATGATGAGGACACGTGTATTATAGCACATTTTTGTCCCTCATTAATGATATGGAGTCATCGGTCAGCATGGAGGGTTTAGGGCCCCCAATGTTATTCGGTCAGACATACCAAAGTCAATGACAACATGACCCGGAGCTTGTCCAAACACGCGGATATTTACCTAATGACTAGACTAGCCCATCGATCACACCCTCCTCCCTCCTGTATGCTTCGTTGTGGAAATCAAACCTAGCTAGCTCTATTAGGATAAAATCCCCTAATGGAAGCTTTACTAACATTAGAAACATGCTCAGGAGTGACCTGGGAATATACTTGGCTTAGTACCAGAGAAATGTAGTCGTCCCCTTGATTGGGCAAATTTACATTTTAGCAGGGGCTCAAACAGAGGAAATGAAAGATAACAAGTGTTCTTGTTAGAGAGAGAGAGAGAGAGAGAGAGAGAGAGAGAGAGAGTGTGTGTGTGTGTGTGTGTGTGTGTGAGTGAGTGAGTGAGTGAGTGAGTGAGTGAGTGAGTGAGTGAGTGAGTGAGAGAGAGAGAGAGAGAGAGAGAGAGAGAGAGAGAGAGAGAGAGAGAGAGAGAGAGAGAGGGGCTAACAGGGGCAAGGAGAAAGGCAGCTAGTGCATTTCCTTGTAATCATGACACCCCACTGCTAATAGAGCTCATTTGGAACGGGCTAACAAACCGGTCATCAACTCGCAGATAAGAAAAAGTCAAAAGTTATGCAAAAGAAAGGCAAAAATGACTAAAACTTATAACAAAGTCCCTCCTTCCCTGGCAATTACCTCGGCACTAAACTCCACTGTGCTCCCCTGAAGAACGACGGCCAATTATTTGTCCCTAATTTAATAGGATTCCACTACAGCAGGTTTTTAATTTGGTTTGAGCGTGCGCCTGAACAGAGAGGAAGGAGAGCAGTTTAATCAGGTCTGGCCCCTGTCAGGAGTAAACACGGGCAGCCGAGCTGCACCTACTCTCCCCCATAACGATGGTCTATTCTCTGTTAACAGACAGGCATCAAGGAAATGGGGAGAAAATTAGGAGATTGTGCGGACAAAGGCTGAGGCCAGCAGCAGGAGCAGAATGTGCTTGTAGAGGCTTTTAGGGAGTTCAGCCTTTGTGTGATGTTGATTTGAGTTGGGAGGAACTGTGGGTTGGTTCTTCCCGGAGGACAGAGTGTGATGATGGTTGAGGGAAGGGATGGTGGAGACATTGGGTTATAGCTCAGATAGATCAGTTAATGGGTGTTTGCTTGGTGCCTCAGTGCTCTCGCTGCAAGAAATCACTGAGATCACTGAGAAACATTTGTTGCTAAAGGACACAGGCTGGTGTTATTATTGAAAAGCAACCTTTTTTCTTGCACACAAACAAACAGACCCTCCCCAGGCCTTGAGATAGTACAGACATGGACAGTCAGCCTTAGCTGTGTGTTTTTGTACTCAACCACACAAATGTAATGGTCTCATAAAATAACTTGTATTTATGAGACAAATTCATTCTAGTATCACCAGGCGGACAACATCTCATTCAGCAACAAAAGTGAACGGCAACAAACGTGAACAGTTATTAACCAAACTAAAAACAGCGTCTTGCCTGTCGAACTTATCTTTGACTATAGGGCGACTCATAAAAACTTCCAAAGCAGGTCTGGCTCTACTGGTTTTGTGGTTTGCCTGGGTCACTCACGTTTGTGGACTCTGTAGGTCTTTGTGCTCTGAGACAGGTTTTTACAAAGGTTCAGGATCCCAGAGTCTGAGAGGAGAGTGTGCAGTTTAATCACTTGTTTCACAGAATTCTTTGTTTATGCCTATTGGTCTCCTTTTGCAACATCAATTTAAATTAGCTGTTGATTTTGAAATGTTCATGAACTATATACATATGTATTGGATTTATATGAACGTTTCCATAAGCAAAGGTTGAGGGAAGAATTGATCAAAAGCCATATACAGCCATGTATGCAAAATACCATACTCTTAACATAACATCACTATGCATTGAGTGGCATTACAATTTTAATTGACAAATTATCATTTTTCCTTTAACTATCAAATGAAACCAAATGTAACTTTCCAATAAAATCACTCCTCTTTTTAAATAATAAACTTAGACAACTTTGCTGACATTGGCAGTAGTTCTGAAGGGATGTACAAGTAAGGAAATCGTAAGGCAAAACTGGAAAATAGACAGTCTCAATCTGTTACAAAAACGCTTCTTCTCGGGATCCACTTACAGTGGGATACAGGGACACTTTAGCAGGCGAGCTGTCTGCTGGGGCCTTCATGGCCGTGTCCACCAAAAGCAACGCGCTCGCCTGTTCTCACTTGCTTCGCCCCATTCGCGTGGCATTACCCAACCAGCGAGCTAGTGGGCGTGGCAGTAGCAAGGTAGTGCCAACAACGAGCGAGTGGCTTAATGGCTAATCATTCATATCTGTCAAATTCAGATAACACAATATAGAATCAGGCCTACTATATTTATTATTACATTACATTATGTCAGACATGTAATAATGAAAGCCTAGGCTAAAATGAGAAAATAACAAAAAGAATGTTCCTTTTGCCAGTGGCCTGAGCGCTGCTGATGATCTTTAAGATGGAGAGGGGTAAACAGTGTTCTGATTAACCTAAACATCAGGGATCATAACATTTGCTTACAAACAAATGGAAATTAAGCCAGGGCCCAGTTGCTGTGTAATAGTAACACTAATACTGTACATTGCACACAATGAACTACATGGTTTGGGGGGGGTTACTGTGTGTGTGTGTGTGTGTGTGTGTGTGTGTGTGTGTGTGTGTGTGTGTGTGTGTGTGTGTGTGTGTGTGTGTGTGTGTGTGTGTGTGTGTTTGTGTGAGTATGTGTGGTGTCGGGTGGGGGGGGTTGCTACATAGGGGCACAGCAGTTGTCCATTTTCTGTCTATTAGGTGAAAGTATTGACGGAGTGACAGAGTGTCAAGTGAAGCCTGAGAACCAGTAACAAGCTGTGAGATGGAGACTCTAATAGGCCATTACTAATAGACACATCGCCGCTATTCTCGCTGCTATCAGCTCCATGGACCACACCACCCACAGAGAGGACACAAAACTGACAGAAAGCTAAAGAGAGGGAGAGAGAGAGAGTCATTCGAGAATTAAAGGTCATCAGAGGTCAAGGTAGAGAGACTGACAGAAAGAAAAAGAAGTGAGGGAGAGAAAAGGCGAGAGAGAGCGACTGACTGGTAGTCAGCCAGGGGGACAGCTGTGAGATGAGATAGAGCCAGCGGTGGCCAAAGAGGTCTGAGAGAGATGGGGTGAGCTGTGAACAGCAGGGCTCTATGTGAAAAGGAAGTGATACAAGGTCCCCACAACCCAAAGGTGGTGACACACAAAGTGTAAAAAAAATTCAACAGTTATTATTTCAGCACTAGGCAATGTAAATGGGGTTGGCTCAATACAGCAGCACAGGGCATTATCTTCTCCCAGACATAGCTAAAGGAATTAGAAAATTGGATTTTATATTTACGAAATAGGCAAGCCTCTTCCATTCACTTCAGTTCAATAGCTTAAAAGCTGTCCGTTAATAAGCTGTCAAGTTCCAACTTTGCTCTCCACCCATCTTGACATTCTCTGTCTGTGTGGCTGGATATATCCAGCCCTCTTTCCTCCAGCCAGTATTGCCCCTCGGGAGAGCCTGAATGGAGGGGGACAGAGAGTAGCCCCCAGCAGATTGCCCAGATCTCCCTCCCATCTCGGCAAGTCAGAACCAAAACAGACCCTTATCAGGAAACACATTTGAAAACAGAAGCAATAAAATAAGCCTGTCGATCTGTGGATCAAAGTGCCCAGTTCTCCTCTGCGAATGGAGATGCTGACAAAGATGAACAAGCTGGCCTGATAATGCCTGTAAGTTTATTCAAATGTAGTTCTCTTTTTCTTAACATCAACTCAGCATGTAAATCAGCTACGTACATGCAAAATCAATAACAAACCAACTAATTAATCTCACAAAATAATATTTTCTTTTTAGCCTTTGCTGTTGCTTGTAAATGAGGATTTACAGATTTTAATACTACTGTCTGGTTTGCTCTTAAAAAAAGAATTAACCATTGCCTCAGGCTTTTTGGGGTCCCAATAGGCAGTACACAATATATTCCCTTCCCTATACAAATCGACATGAGCCACACAACATGAGCCAAGTCAAATGTCAGCGTTTGGACTGTTTCTCTAGAAACACAATTAAGGACGTTCTAAGATAAATGAGGTGGGTGCCGATCTTTGAAAAGTCCTCACGCGGTCCTGCCTTTCTCATCTCAAATGGTGATGAGAGTACGGTGCTCATTTTAGGACATATTTCAGTCTCATATGTACTTGGTTCATTCTCATCAAACTTGTTTTAATTTTCGGAAAAAAATTGGCATCAATCTCATTACGACTTGTCAGCAAAGTCAGTCTAACCAAAAGTTGATGTCAATCTCACAAGAGGTTGGCGTCAATCTCATCAGGACTTGATTTCAAAGTCAGTCTAACCAAAAGTTGATGTCCATTTCACAAGAAGTTGGCGTCAATCTCATCAGGACTTGATTGCAAAGTCAGTCTAACCAAAAGTTGATGTCAATTTCACAAGAAGTTGGCATCAATCTCATCAAGACTTGATTTCAGAGTCAGGCTAACCAAACATTGATGTAAAATGTTGAGTTACTTTACTGGATTTACCTAGTATTACAATCTAGACCGTAACACCCCCCAAGTAACATACGTTTATTAGATTAAGGGCCTTAATAAGGCAACATTTTACAACTAATTTAACGTGCTGGCTGTACTCATCATGGTCCGCACCCCTGCCTCATACAACGGTCACGGTTGCGAGGTCAGGCTTGGAGACCCAGCGATCGGCACAGTGATCATTTTGAGAGCCATAGCATGATAAATAATAAATAGATACATACAATAGTCAAGTGCTAACAGGACAAATACCGGTTCTATGTATTCTCTACTTTAAACAATATTAAATAATGCTTGTAGTAGCTGGCAAACAATGTCACTAGGCAAATGTTACTAAGGCTAACCTACTTGACCTTACTTCAAAAACAGCTCGTAAAAACCTGGTGCATTACGACAGCACAGTCTTTGGAAAAGACACAAAATTTCAAAGCATTTAAAAACGAAATATTTCATTTGCATGTTCATTGCTTTCACGAAGAATAACTTGTTTATAGCCGTCTCCCGTCATTGGGGCCGATATAGTACATCCACCCAGAAAAATGTTGTCTGTTGTTGTGATGTCAACACTCCAAGTTAAAAAATAATGATATTAAAATAAAACAAAATCCAAGTTGTCATGAGATTGTAGATTGAAGATTGAGAGATTGAAGTAACCCAACATTTTACATCAACTTTTGGTCAGACTGACTCTGAAATCAAGTCCTGATGAGATTGACGCCCACTTCTTGTGAGTTTGACATCAACGTTTGGTTAGACTGACTTTACTATCAAGTCCTGATGAGATTGACCGTTCGTAAGAGAGAGCGCCTCAGAGAAGAAAGGAGCTGGCGTCAAACGTGGAAGCAGCAGTGAGAAAGTTTCCCTCAGTGGTTTGGTGGAGGTGTGTGAGTGAGTAAAACGGGGCTCCCTCAGCTGGGATTGAGGGGGAGGAGGACGTCTGGAGAGGAGACAGACATCTCTGCCAGGACTGGGCCGGCCTTTGAAGAGGCAATTTAAGTCTGAGTGTGTCAGAATACAACAGCCACACATCGTACCTCCTAACCTCCACATGCACACATTCCTTCATGTTAAATGATCCCACTAATATGAACGGTGATGGAGAGAACAGCAGCGGTGATGATGGAAGACTTATCAGTGAAAGAGTAGACGAGACCAATTGAGAGTGCTTTGGAAACAGCAGGCCTTTAACTGATGGCAGATTTGATGAATTGTGTGCAGGGTGGCTTTGAGCGAGGCATCTGGGAGGCTAATTCACAGACGGCTGATGACAAACTGGATGACTCCTGCACTAACCAGTCAGCCTCTTTTACTCATTACCCAGTGTGACATCAGAGGAGACACACAGACGCCCTTAGAGCCAGGCCACATGGGAGTAGAACAAGATGGTAGGAATAGGAAGGGTAAAAGATTAGAAGTGAAAAAAGTGGGGAGAGGACGTCAATAGTAGAGGACAGAGGGAGCTACGAGGCTGAACTGAAAGCAAACCCAGAATACAGTATCAACCTCATGGAAAAGCTCAGCATTCAAACCCTGATATATCCCAGCGCTTGGTACAGGGTCACCTTTCCAGCATGCTCTGGCCTAGACTAAACTCATTCATTATGTTGTTGTACCCAGACAGAGCTGGCCTGACCAGGGGAGAAATCTGTAACACCGCCTGTCCCCTCCGTCTGGGACTCACAGAGATGGGTTCTCAGCCTCCTGGGAATGGTGACACAGAAACAGACACACCTGTTTATTCCCCAGCCAGGGTAACTTGGCTCCCTTTTCTCGTAGTCCATTTACTTTCCGTAAAAACATATCGGAAAGTGAGGTAAAGGGAACGGAGGTGACTTACATAGCAGAAGCTTTTAACTTTGTTTGCCTTTATTGTGTGTGTGTACTTCTCAGGGATTTAGCTTGTTTCATGGTGTTAAGATAACACACGCTGCTTTTGCCTTCGACGTGCACAGGCATGTGCTCAAACATTCCCTTTTTTCAAATTTTTCGTGTTCTATAAACTCTCTACTCATGATAAGACTCAGGGTGAAATAAAGTTGAAATTGTAATTTGTAGGATATCCTAAAAGAGAAAAGTCCTTTGACACTTGCTGTTTATTTCACAAAACCTTTCATATTAAAAGTCGAATGAATTGACCAAGATCAAACAAATATCAGGACCCAGGATCAAAATAAATCATGTTTTATTCATTCTCTGGCTGTTGTTAGCTCATAAATGTTGCAGGAGCAGGGCACCAGTGAATGCGGTACATCAGTGAGAGATGATCATTAGCCTGCAAATAAAGAAAGTTTGGATACTTTACATTGACTCGTCAGTGTGATTAAGGACATCAGGTAACTCCAAAACAAATTGACTTCCTTCTTATGTAAGAAAACTATTAGCACAAAGTATATGCAGTGTGTGTGTGTGTGTGCATGTGTGTGTGTGCATGTGTGTGTGTGTGTGTGTATGTGTGTGTGTGTGTGTGTGTGTGTGTGTGTGTGTGTGCGTGTGTGTGCGTATGTGTGAGTCTCCGGCTGACTCCTCTCTGTGGGAGGGGGCAGGGGCACAGGCTGCTCTTTGGTCTCCACAGACGGGCAGTGTTCCTGAGGGGGCGTCTAAAGGGGTTTATTGTGCTTCTGGTGTGGCCTGTGCTATAAAAGGGGATGTATGTAAAGGAACTGCAGAGAGAGGAGAAATGTTGGAACACTGAGGAAGGCTTTTGTCCTGGAGGTCAGACTTACTTTTAGGATGCAGTCATCAATTATGAGTAGCGATGCATAAAAATATCTATAATAGATTTTACAATTGTTTTTTGTTTGTTTTATTTGCAAATAAGTATGTTTGCGTAATTCTTTTTACCTGAAAGCAGGCCGTTAGTGATAATGCATTCTCCATGCCTCCTTAATTGTTCTTTCACTGCAAGTGGTTTCTCCTATTATTTGCTCTGTATATCAAAGGGAATACATCGAGTCAATTTGGAGAACCAAGGGCTGAAATGTCACGCAATCAGTCCCCATCCTTACCGATCAATCTGCAGACAATTCAAAATGGCCTTATTTACTTACTGAAATAACCATCACTTTTTTTCTATTTCTTTTGAGGGGAGGGGGTAGCTAATCAAAGTTCTGCTTGTGAAAATATGGACTTTGATTTTCAGTTCAGACCAGCAGGCCAACAACATGTAATCAAAGTTGTATACTTACTTACTTACTTGTTATTAGCGTACAATGGCTGAGGATGGATCTATGCAGGCTGATTAAGCCTAGTCACAAATGATGCATTCTAGGTGAAAAAGCCGCAGGTCTCTGCCTAGCTGATTGGCAGGGAGGCATTCAGCACTTAGGGAAGCATCTTTCATAACTTAATAGTTAAGTAAGAGGTATCTTAAAGTAAAGTAAAGTTGACTTCTATTGATGTGGTATGCAGATGCAATCTACTTTAGCTTAAAATGTGTTTACAACACTTCTGTTCTACTACATAATATACATATTTTTTGAGGAATTTTGTATTTTCACAGTAAAATGAGTGACAGTTGTAAAGCATGCTGATTCACATACTTCAAGGATGTGCACTGCAAGTCAAGACAAAAACAGTAGGGTCGATGTTAGTTTAGATATGCATGCCCAATATTAAAGAAGGGCAATGTAGAAGTAGCTTCTTCAGAGGTCAAATAGGAAGAGGAGTTCTTAGGAGTTCCCTTTTGTGTGTATGGCCTAAGACTATGGCTCCTTCCTTTCTCAGGGCTGTCCAGTGAGGTCTTCCACTGTATGGAGGTGATCGGGAATGCGTCTCAGCTTGACTCATAGGGAGAATCTAATGCACAGATTACATGCTGAATAAATACATAAAACGTGTCCGCAGGGCTTGACCTCTTGCTGCTAATCATTTCCATTATGTAGGCAGGGAGTGGAGCTAGATGAGACATTTAAATGCATCAAATTGTACAACCAATGGATGTTTTGAATCAGATAGATTATCTCATCAAATTGCATATTCCCTTTCAGTTATGAATTTTTTAAAGGCTCAGAACAGGCTCCCGCCATAACCCACATAGCAGTCAACGGATAAACTAGAATACCTCCAAATGTTTCTCTGCTCATAATGCACCCTTAAGTAGGCTCTACTCTAATCCAATTCCACAATGAAAACACGCAGAAAACAATACAATTCTGGGCAAATTCCTACTACCAGAAAGGTGTAAGAGAAGGGTACTAGAAACCAGTATAATATAGATTGGCAACACCGAATGGAAGAGATACAAACAGAAACAGCAATAATGATCAGAATTTGGCAGGAAGCTGTCTACAGGCCTGTCAGATATGTCAAAACAGTTGTCTGTGTGTGTGTGTGTGTGTGTATTTGTATGGCAATATGCATGTGTGCGCTTGGATTTATTTTTGTGTGTGTCTGCCTGTGTGGTGGGTTGTGTTTGAGAATAATGAAACTTAATTTACGGAGATCAGTTATTGATTTCTTCTTTCTCTGAGTATTTGATTGTTAGATTAATAAAGCTTTCATTTTCGCTAATGCCTGCCTGCACATAAAAAACTTCACACGGCTCACACTGAAGTTTTAAATTAAAAAACAATGGCATCCTTTTAATCAGGGACGTCGTTAGGCCTGGGCGTCCAAGGCTACAGCCCCGAATGTTATATGCATAGCCCTGAATAAAACATGTTTAAATATCAATTAAAATCTCATTCCGATCATGCATTAAACCCCTTGAAAATAATTTGATATTGTTGATTAAAAATGCAAGGACGTTTTGGGTCCTCTGTGTGTCATTCAAGCATGACAGGTCTGTGTTTTGTGTGAGCACTAGAGAGAGAAAGATTTTGGGCTGAGCTAAGCCCCTGATGTTTTGAGGTCCTAACAACATCTCTGCTCAAAGTGTTTGCGTTTCTGTAAGCGTGTGTCCTGCTTTTGAATACCAAAGATCAAACTGTTAGTCAATTATGCACCATGCCCCCTCTCACCTGGTGTTATAGCTACGTATCTCAGAATCATCTCCTCAGAGCTTGATCCAGATACAGCCACTGGTGGAGAGGAATGTGAATGAACTCACAGCAGCTCTCCTGAGGGGATGATCCACATTCTAATCAGCCCTTTCCTCACCCCTGCTCAAGGTGGACAGCATCCTAGCAGGAGCCCCCAACACCTGGATCTCAATGACATGCAAAATAATGCAGCATGAATACGGGTGCTGCTCATTAGAATGAGAAGGGAGATAGCTTATACAAGAGCCCCTCTGAGCTTTTTGAAATGTACTAAGCACCAACAAGAATGTCAATTAACTTTTGAACTAAATGCTGAATGCAAAAAGTAATGATGTTTTTATCGTTGATGTAACAGAGTAAAAGAATGATTAGCCCATAATAACAAAATAAGTATATTGATAACCTGTTTTATTGCAGATATTCTGCTACAATGAACAACATGCATCATTGCCTTTAATTATTTTAACGTGTGTAAACAAAACAAGATTTAACACATTTTTGTGCTTCGATGCTTCAAAGTATATTTGGTCAAATCTAATTACACAACGTTTAGATGTTGGAATTTAATAACATGCCTATTCACAAATCAAAAGTGAGAACTAAGATATGTGTCCACAATCATCTTAAATGAGCCCCACTGGTGAAGTGTTGGTATCTTGTTCAGGGAAACTTATCAGCCATTTGATCCAGCAAACTCTCAGGAGACACAGCGCGGGGAAGATATGAAAAGAGCAGTCGGTGAACAAAGGAGGATGGAAAAAGATGGAGAGATAAAAAGGAGAGATACGCAGGCGCTTCCTGTGCTGCTTCTCACCAGACCCAGATAAGAACCAGGGAGGAGTGGAGACAGTGCTATTTCTGTCCCTCCCCTCCGTTTTCCCAGACAGACTCAGGTGGGACTTCATCGTTTGATCTTCTTGTGCTCCTGTAGGAGTGTCTTTACCAAGATGGAGAACCTCCAACTAAATAGTCCTGACGGGATTAGTGTTGTTGTGAAATTACCCTCCTAACAACTGCATCAGTATAATCCACATGCACTCTTCTCACAGTATTTATCTTCACACATAATTAATAGGTGCTTTTTGGACAGCATATACTGAGGCTCTGAAACGGCTTTAGGGAACCAGCCACTCAGGTATAAAGAGCAGGTATAACCTTGGATTACAGACACATTCCGTGTAGTGGACCATAGCAGAGCCCTGGCACATGGTAATTGAAATATCTGTTTGTTTTGTCTACCCGGAGCAACCAAAGGGGTGGGGTCTTTGGTCTGTGGCTCTAATTGCTTCTACTATCTAATCAATAAATACCTTGGGAGAGTGTTTTTCTTTGTATTGGACTGAAGTCTGTACCATATCTATGGGTTAAAAGAAAGATAAATGATTATTGCTGAAATCTGGTAGTCCATCTCAATAAAGGGAACACATTAGTTGCCTAAAATTTGCAATATTTGTGGAAAAAACATTATATCTTAATCGGGTACGTAAAAAGATTTATGAATGTTGCAAGAATGAACGACATCCTCATTGTAATTTCTAAAGAGGCACCATTCAATACGTGTGTGTGTGGGGGGGAGGGCCTAAGCGTTGCAACTGATACGCTTGTAAAATTATAACGGAACAAAATGTTTTTAATCACCCGCGCCATTGAACTTAGAATTTGCTGACAGGCCTTAAACATCAAGTTTGGCTTTATGATTCTGGTTTGCTGTGTGACTTTTTTCCAGCTGGTGCCCACTCTATTTCCAGTCATCTTGTTAGGCACCCTCACAATTATAGGTGCTGAATCTGAACCAATTCAAAGAAAAGCTTTAGCAAGTGGCGGTGCCAAATTCATTTTTTGGTATAAAGAGAACCGGACTCATTACTTTTCACATTCGTTCCTTCTTCTTGCACTTCCCTCCTTTATGTTCGGCCGCCAATTTGCCTGGAAACAAATGACTCCAATTAGTTCTGGTCCGGAAAGATAATTGGTCCGAATCCTAAGGGCTTTGCCAAGTAATGCATTTGCTGTAAAAGGAACCATAAGGAGAGGGGAAAAATAAACACAGTAAGAGCGTCCTGGTCTGCGCAGTCAAAATGACCTAGGAGGCAGATTGAAACTCTCCCTAATGTTTCCATGCCATGTGTGAATGAGAGTGTTCTAACAGATGTACGCTGCTGGCTCCGTCTCTGTCTGATCGATGCTCACACATACGCCACGTTTAATCAGGCCCCATCAAACCACTCAGTCATACCAAGGAACAGCAGCTACTTCAGCCAGGTCTCCATCCTGCAGCGCTCACGCCATATGTTCTGGATCACAGCGCTCCTTCAAGGACACTTTGGTGACTGCTTCACTCTGCACGGTGGTGGTTGGAGGTGGCTGCCTGGTACACAGATGGACAAGCAGACAGTCAAAACGGGCTCTCTGTTCCCAAGTGCTACCGACTGGGCGACCAAGATGCTCAAACACTATCAGACTGTGGGGTTAGTTTGAAAGTGACTTACTCACCGACACGCTGATGTTCCAGTGCACAAACCCACACACACACCCACACTGACACACACACACACACCTTCCGGACATGCAGGACATTGAGATAGAAGGCGTTGTCTGGTGGATGTCTTGGTAGTAATAGCTCCGGGACATATATAATTCCTTGTTTACCCGATGACAGCAGATGGTCCAAAGGCCCTTGCCTCTAAAGCGGACTCCTGCACCAGCTCACCATAGAGGGCATCATTAATCATTCAGATGGCCAACTGGATCCACTGCTCTGCTGTTCTGTTCTAATCACATTTATGGGAAGCCAATGCTCCCTTTGACCTCTCCTCTCCTCTCCTCTCCTTTGTACATTTGACTACCCCCTCTATATTTTAGCATTCCGATAAGACCACCAAAGGGAGAAGGGACATCAAAGGTCATCTATCTTTCAACACGGGATTTGACGGAGAGAAGGAAGGAGCGGCAGGAGAGATTAAAGAAGAGAGACAGAGAAAGCTGTAATATGAAGGAAGAGCGAGTGAAAAAGTCTATGTTCTATAAACCAACAACCACGCTCCTTTAGTGATAGTGAATGCAGAAGCTCAGTGATAGGTGATGTCGATGGCACACAGCCAGGCCAGGTCGTGAACGTGGGGAGGACTGGATTGTCTTTTTAGGGGGCCATGTGTAAGGTTCCTCAGAAGGGAGGAGACCGTTTCATAGACTGCTGGACTGGCACAGCAGGTAATCCAATCCGCCTGTCAGACTACAAGACCGACTGACATACAGACAGACTGGGACTGTGGTCAATTATTTTATTTATTTATACGGGGGTAACCGACTCAGACTAGGTCTCTTTTACAGCAGTTCTATATTTAAGCCTAAATATATACATTAAGTTGGATTGAGACCTTTTTCAAGAGAAATCTATCTAGAATTATATGACAGGCTGATATTTCTTATAATTTCCCCTGCAATAGGACAGACAGTTAAACAGTAATTTGCAGTCTTGTAGAGGTTTTCTGGAAAAAAAAAGTTATAATCTGCGTCCTGACAATAAAATTGTGTCCAGAAGAAGTTAGACCACTTGTCAGAAAGACAGACAACTGAGAACAGCCTGAGTGAAGACTAGAACTGCAATCACAGCACACACAAACCTGCTGACATGTAGGAACATATGCACATATAGACGCAAAAAAACAAACTAACTAATTCTAGTGCTCTCCTCATCGACATTACACATACACATGGACAGATACTCACACAAACACACTGCATATTTACCTACCATTTTAATACCGTTCCTGCTCCAATTTGCTGAATGTTATTTGCAAACGTTTTGCATCACTCAGGTAAATGGTGGAACCCAATCAGAGTAGCATTAAATGTCAAGATCCCCGTAATTCTCTCGTTACACACATTCACGCACATAAACACACACACACTCCCTCACACACAAACGCCCCACCATCCAATCTTAGTGAGCACTTCATTACCTCCACCTCACCCACATACTTCTCAGTGCAGGGCTTCATTTAGCATGGTGTGACCCCTCCCAGCGCTGTCTCCCCTTCCATTTCACCCTCATATATCTCTTCATGTATATCAGCAGCACCCAGCACATTCTCCTCAATAATGCATGCATCACATCAATTTGCCCGACAAAACATGGACTTGTTTTGTTGAACTACACACTGACCCATCTTCCATGCTGTACAGTGATTGGGCTTCCCATTTGAAAGGTAGTGGGGTTGGAATAACAGTAAAGACATTTTCATGAAACAATCAAATTATCCGTGAAAATGAACAATTTAAACAAGTCTAGTCGTTTCATACACAAGCTTGATGACATATCGTAATTCAGTGGGACTTTTTTATGGCTTAAATCTAATATTCCATTTCTGAACACCTTTCAGTCCCTCACTGCAGCTGAGGAAAAAAACAGCAACCGAGAGCCTTTACTTCCTGTGTGACATCGTTCACTTGAACAGACAAGCTATGCTCAAAGTACTTCATGTATCCTCATGGTGAAATTAACCCACTTCCCGAGACTCCAAGCACATGTTTATGTCACGCACCACCAGAAGGTGATATAATACACGTCCCTCTTCATCAGCCGACAGTTGAGTGGCTTTGTCGGTGAAGTTTATGGAAAGCTGCTAGAACGTAATGAAGGGGCACAAGGATTTTGACGAGAGGCCCAGGCTGTGACTCATCGCCCCAGTGTAGTGTCTACTGTCGCTCACGGTGAGCAGAGTGAGAGGGAGGGAGTGTGGAGGACCTTCTTTCAGGAATGTCTTCTATGCAAAGGTCAGGTGACACTGCACTGACTCTGAGACCTTGTCTGGTCACTTCTCTGTCTGTCTCCCCGCCTGCCTGTCTAATCTCTCCATACCAGTCTATCTGTCATCCTCCCTCCTACCTACTGTATGTTTGGGCTTCCATCAGTCTCCCCCTTTCTATCAGTTTGTCCTTGAAGGGTTATCTTATGACGTCTGCAGTAATGAGGGGTGTAGAGATGACCAGGCACAACGTGATGCCTTATTGATTTACACTATTGACCCACTTGTCTGTTAATGGCATCTTTGCTCCATATAGCACCCACAATCAATGATCATCATAGAGAGCGTATAAAATGACTGTTAAAGGCCATGTCAAGAGACACCAAGCATATGGGACTTTATGACTGAACATACAGTGGGGCCAAAAAGTATTTAGTCAGCCACTGATTGTGCAAGTTCTCCTACTTAGAAAGATGAGAGAGGTCTGTAATTTTCATCATAGGTACACTTCAACTATGAGAGACAAAAATGTGAAAAAAAATCCAGGAAATCACATTGTAGGATTTTTAAAGAATGTATTTGTAAATTATGGTGGAATATAAGTATTTGGTCACCCACAAACAAGCAAGATTTCTGGCTCTCACAGACCTGTAACTTCTTCTTTAAGAAGCTCTTCTGTCCTACACTCGCTACCTGTATTAATGGAACCTGTTTGACCTCGTCATCTGTATAAAAGACACCTGTCCACAGCCTCAAAAAGTCAGACTCCTAACTCAACCATGGCCAAGACCAAAGAGCTGTCGAAGGACACCAGGAAGAAAATTGTAGACCTGCACCAGGCTGGGAAGAGTGAATCTGCAATAGGCAAGCAGGTTGGTGTGAACAGATCAACTGTGGGAGCAATTGTAAGAAAATGGAAGACATACAAGACCATTTATAATCTCCCTCGATCTGGGGCCCCACGCAAGATCTCATCCCTTGGGGTCAAAATGATCATGAGAACGGTGAGCAAAAATCCCAGAACTACACGGAGGGACCTGATGAATGACCTGCAGAGAGCTGGGACCAAAGTAACAAAGGCTACCATCAGTAACACACTATGCCGAGAGGGACTCAAATCCTGCAGTGCCAGGCGTGTCCCCCTGCTTAAGCCAGTACATGTCCAGGCCCGTCTGAAGTTTGCCAGAGAGCATATGGATGATCTAGAAGAGGATTGGGAGAATATCATGTGGTCAGATGAAACCAAAATAGAACTTTTTGGTAAAAACTCAACTCGTCGTGTTTGGAGGAAGAAGAATGCTGAGTTGCATCCCAAGAACACCATACCTACTGTGAAGCATGGGGGTGGAAACATCATGCTTTGAGGCTGTTTTACTGCAAAGGGGACAGGACGACTGATCCGTGTTAAGGGAAGAATGAACAGGGCCATGTATCGTGAGATTTTAAGCCAAAACCTCCTTCCATCAGTGAGAGCATTGAAGATGGAACATGGCTGGGTCTTCCAGCATGACAATGATCCCAAACACACCGCTCGTGCAACGAAGGAGTGGCTCCGTAAAAAGCATTTCAAGGTCCTGGAGTGGCCTAGCCAGTCTCCAGACCTCAACCCCATAGAAAATTTGTGGAGGGAGTTGAAAGTCCGTGTTGCCCAGCGACAGCCCCAAAACATGACTGCTCTAGAGGAGATCTGCATGGAGGAATGGGCCAAAATACCAGCTACAGTGTGTGCAAACCTGGTGAAGACTTACAGGAAACGTTTGACCTCTGTCATTGCCAACAAAGGTTATGTTACAAAGTATTGAGTTGAACTTTTGTTATTGACCAAATACTTATTTTCCACCATAATTTACAAATAAATTCTTTAAAAATCCTACAATGTGATTTCCTGGACTGTTTTTCTCATTTGTGTCTCTCATAGTTGAAGTGTACCCATGAGGAAAATGATAGACCTCTCTCATCTTTCTAAGTAGGAGAACTTGCACAATCAGTGGCTGACTAAATACTTTTTGGCCCCACTGTACATGGAAAACAGGAGCACCATATAAAATCATAAGCCTCTACCTAGGGAGACAATGAGTTCTGGACCGCTCCCAACAGCTCTTGGAAAATAATCTGTGTATATTATATTAGCCTTCTGTAAAGGAAAATTGTGTTAACTTAACAAAATTTTCTCTGTTTTCAGAGCTCTATCCTTCGACCAAAAGTTAGATCTGGACGTGTTTCATCAAAATGAAGGATGTTTTTGAAGTCTGATGAGAAACGAAAAGTGTTACTTTAAGTTATTGTAAGTGAAAAGAGCATTATAAAGCATTCTTTGACTAGCTGATTGGTCGAGCTGTGGTCTCACCCTCTGAAGTGCTTAGCCGTATTCCAAAAAGGTGAGCCTTTTTGGCAGCTATTGATGTCCGATAGCTGCTGCGGCTGTTGCTGCCGGTAGCCCCATCAATTACTGGACAAATTGAAACTATCCAACTTTATCGGCCTAGCAAAAATGAGAAGGTAAACAAACACACAATGGGAAACTGGAGGGTGAACCACACAGGTGCATGAACAAGGGTTTTAAACATTGGCATTCACTGCTTTGGTATGTCCTTACACAATTGATTGATTTAACATGGAAACAG
The DNA here is from genome assembly GCA_017639675.1 of Aplochiton taeniatus. Lineage (NCBI taxonomy): Eukaryota > Metazoa > Chordata > Actinopteri > Galaxiiformes > Galaxiidae > Aplochiton > Aplochiton taeniatus. The sequence continues at coordinate 46,920,308 of CM030172.1, forward strand.
TTGATTGACTTTGCGTTGTTAAATGATCAATGGTTGGGATTAAATAGAAATACTTACTTGAGCGGACATATTTAGTACAGCTCATTGTTACAAAACAACATAGAAATCTATTTTAAGCCTCGTATTTTAAGTATGTCTTTAGGTGTAAAGAGGCTCTTAATTTCCTGAAAGATTTCCAGACAATTTAGCGAATATTTGTGCAATACAAATATTTGAGAGACACAGGTTTGACAATTGGATAAACCTCCTTCTCATTATTGCATGCACAGTGCTTGAGTTGAGTATGGAACAGACACACACTTGAATCTGGACACAGTATCTGTGGTTTTGATAATCAGCTACAGGTAGAACCACACGGAACAGTCTGCATTGCACTTCACAGTACATTACAGGGTCAATGTGGTTCACTGTTGAATTCCTATTTTCCATCCATCAGCCTGTCAACTCCAGTTAACAAGCATATGAGGTGCTAATATTTGTGGAGTGTAGCGTTTTAGAGAAAGCTATAGAGTAAGAGTAAACAACTGAATATGTTTATGCCTGTTCAAAATGTAATTGTCAACAGCACGCGCCAAGCGATCCATCTACTATAAATCTGCTCCAAATATTATGATGTTCCAAAATCTAACAAAATAAGGCAGATACAGTCTGTCGAAACAGCTTAACTTCATTTGATTTTTATTCCCATGAAAACAGTACTTCTGGGAAAATTCTAGGCATTTTGTTACCCTACCCCAATGCAGTTAAATGCAAAACAATCTAAAAGCCAGCCTGACCTTTTCCCCTGTATATCAATATTCATGCTGCTAAAAGGTCCATGTTGACCCTGTCTTTTGTAACTAGACTGCTGAGCCCGTGGACATGAATAGATGTCTATCACTGCTGCTGGCTTTAGAATTGCTATCTGGGGTTGGGAGTGGGGGGGGGGCGGGGGGCGAAAGATAATGACTAATGGAACAGGTGTTTCATATAAAGCAGTTGATTACTTCCCAACTCTTTTGAAAAGGTTGACATGACATGTTCCTATGTCCATGTGTGTGCTGCACGTTGTGTGGAGGTGGAGGGGGCTGAAGCTAAAGTGCTCCTAATGGTTTCCAATGGGAATGGTAAGACCAGCTCAGCCCTGTCCTGAGGGACCAATAGGTAACGCACCAGAGAAACAAACCCTCAGGTGATTGAGACTTGGGCAGGGCATGAGGCTCTGCTACTCAGAGAAGAAGTTATTTCTGGCAGGGCAGGAAGCAGAGGGATACCAGCATGAACGGAGCCTTAACTGACCAGCCGCTTCCACCCTCTAATGAAATGAACAGCTCCAACCCAGGCAGACAGCTCGCACCTGCTGCTCTGTAGTCCTGCCAATGACCAGGAGCAGGGGGTTAATAGGACGACCACCCTGTGGTTGCTGCAAGACCGGGTACATTTTAGATTTTCCCTCTGAGAGCAGTGAATGGAAGGCTGTGTGTGTGTGTGTGTGTGTGTGTGTGTGTGTGTGTGTGTGTGTGTGTGTGTGTGTGTGTGTGTGTGTGTGTGTGTGTGTGGATGGTGCCATGGAGTTTGGCAGAGCAGATGACAGTCAAGCGTGGTTTGGCCCTGAATTAATCTGCCTGCAGCGATAGTACGTTGCCAGCCCTGCTGCCTGGGTCGAGACAGGCAGCCCTATCAGGCTATTCTTTTTTTATTGGCTTGGGTTCTTTTAACTTTGAACACTCATTCAGAGACTGTAGCCCTTGTGTAAAAAGCCAGTAGGCAGGTTCAAGTGCTTATAAGTGCATTTACATCAAAGGCCTTGTCAGACCCTTCAAAGTGATGGCTATTAGACACCCAAGAATCCCAGCCAGTTAATGTCCAGAGATGATGGACTGACAGTCAAGGTTGACCCTTGACCTCCCCGGCAGTAAGAGAGGCTGTTTATTCGCCCACTCCCCTCCCACCATGCATTTGGATATGATCCTGCTAACCACAGGCTGACCTCCCGATCTTGACCCCAGTCAACTAAAGATGAGTTGCTGCTCTCAAGTAGGCATTACCACCAGGGTGTGTGTGTGTGTGTGTGTGTGTGAGCGAGAGCGAGAGCGAGAGAGAGGCAGGCAGTGATGTTTAGCAATGCTTTCTCATATTTCTGCGCACTCACAATATCATCATGATTACCCCATTTCTTTCTGCCTTCATATATTATTTGTCTATAGAGATATTGTGTTTAAGGCTGATGGGTTTCTTTTACCCACTATTACATTTAGCTACTCTAAAGGTTCATATTTGGAGTGTTAGGGAGTGTTTTTTGAAAGGCGGACATCTGTTTCTCCTGAGGTTCTGTTTTCAGCCCATTCATGGATTCCCTGGGACAGGGAATTTGGCCTGTTGATTTCTTTATAAAATAAAAACAGCTAAATATTTCATACTTTGTGTCTCAATCCCTCTTCCATGTTCTCTTTTTTTCTCTCCTGCTCCCTTTACCCATCCATCTCTCTCTTTTACTGTCTCTCCCCCTTTGCTGTTTGAGAACACCACTGGAATTGAACGGACAGTATTAGCTTCTTTTAGCCAGCAGCAGAACCCCCCAAATCTTTAAGCCAAACAGGCATTCCTCTATCTCTGTGCTAGAACAAAGGAGGTGAGACAGCAGGTGATTAGGAGGTACATGCATGATTCACCTCCTCTTATCATTCTTCAATTAAGGCTGAGTCCCATGAGGGATAGATCCTCTGTGTGTGTGGGTGTGTGTGTGCGCATTTGTTTTTGTGTATGTGTGTGTGGCATCCTACTCCACAGACGTCCTCATGAATACTTTTAGGCTCAGTCTTCCTGGCCCAGGAGCTCTCTCTCCTCATCAACTCTCACCCTGTAATTAGAGTGAGGTTTCTCAGAAGGGCGGCTAACGCCTCGTAAGCACACGGAGATCTACTAATCCTCCAGCCCTGTGACAGATACACAGAGGCCACCTGTTCGACTGTTAGACACCATTATTTTTTACAGCCATTGGTCTGATCTATTTAAATATCTCCCCAAATGAGCATCTACAACAACACAAATTCCCTAAAGCAACTTCTCTATACAAGAGAGTAGTGTAGGCCATTCAAACTACTGTAACAAGGGTATGCACTAAATCAAAAGAGTGAGAAACACATCTAAATATTTCTGCAGCAATCTAGTTGACTGATTGAAGCATACCGCTGAGAAACATTATTTTCTCCACCAAATATCCATAATCGGTTGGAAAGCTTCTGGGTAAAGATTACATTTGGAATTACCCCACGGGCCATGATGCAATTTTAGTTTTCTTGCACACAAGTTTGTATGTATTGAGCTGCATGCTCTTGTCAATATTGAAAACCATTTCTCTTTCCTCCCAGCTTTCTAAACACACTGATCCAGGTCTCTATCGTATCACATTACATTCATTGCCTTGAAAGACGCCCGGTATCCTGGGCGACTGCATGGTTTGGCTCATATCGCAGAATTCAATTACCCACAACCTTTTCCCGCGACACTGTTAAAGTGAACAATAAAAAGATCACTTTTATCAGTTTGTTTTATTATTATTTTAAATAGACTCCCTTTGACTCCTGGGAGGAACTTCACTCTCACTTTCATTATGTTCCCCCTAGCTGCTTTGCATAACTCTCTGCACAAATGTGCTCTGAAAGCAATCATAGCCTATCTCCCTGATTGCACTGTGAGATACTGTGACCAAACTCACCATGCCAAGAAGCAAGAGAGCATTCGTCTTTACGCCGTGCCTTTACTTTAAATTTGATTCCCTCTACAGCCTGGACGTTTTCAGTATCAGCATGGGCACCAAACTATCTGGACTGTCTGGAACAAATTGAGAAAGTATGTCACATAGTTACTTAAGCAGTCGTTTAAAAAAATGCACTTCTGCCATACTATCTTGTTACTAGCTGTGAAAACATTTGAATGTTTGAATAAAAATCTTCCCATATACATATTCCACTTCTGCACTTTATTGAGGCAAAATAATCAATGATATCCTCATAAGAAGCGCGATTCCCTACATCATTATTTAATTTCATGATGGCCGGACCACTCAAACGTTACTGTGACATGGAAGACATCAGGTAGCTTTTGATGAGCTTGGTTACTAAGACAAGCAGACGATAGACTGATGCACTGCAACCTAGCACATCGACGCCATTGTAAACATTGACACCTGCTTTGACAGGCGGGGCCCTTTGCGTAATTTTCGGAACCCTTCACAACTTGCATAGTGAGCGTATAGGGCCACCCAGCTCTGGTTATCACTGTCATGACCTGGCCCTTAGGGCCTGATTCGTTTATTGTTTTCACCTGCCCCGTTATCTCGTTTAGGTTTCCCTGGTTTTCATTGGTTTTTGGTTTGCCCTGGTTTTGTATTGAAGCACTTCCTTAGTTCAGTACTTTGTGTTCTCATTGTGTTGTGTTTATGTGCTGCGGATCGTTCTTGTTCCGGCAAAGAAACCCTTTTTGCTCCTGCGTCTTGCGTTTGGGTCTGTCCTTCTTACCAGATCCTGACAATCACCATCAAATCACCTTTCTGTTCCTCTCTTTCACCTGTCACACATCACGTCGTTGTGGACATGACAGCGTTCATTTAACGACAGTTAAACCTCACCATTGGTGCGTGCCTGCCTGCCTGCCCCCCCAACTGAATGTAATTATTATCGATCAGCAAACCCCTGTTGTTTACAAGAGGGAGATTAGTTCTTCCTCACTTTTCTCAAAGCAAAGCCACTTCAGAGCTTCAACACGGTTACTGTTGGACTGTTAGTCCATTTTTTAAAATAAATAAAACAGAGCTGCATAGAGGTGAAGTGCTGAGTGGCTGCCAATAGTACGCATGGGTTTGTCAGAGAGAGGTTGTTCTGTGCGTGTGGACTTTGTTCTATTTATGGCCTTTTGTTCATCATAGTCTTCTGTCATCAAGTAGAGAGCAGACACTGTGGAAAAGTGGCTATTGTTACCAAACATGCAAAAGAACACACCCCCACACACACACACACACACACACACACACACACTGACACTGATTGTGCGGCTACACTCCTGCACAAGGCTGTCCCCCTCTACTGGCCTATAGGAGCTATCTGTCACTGTCTGTCACTGCCAACAGTCATATCATTACAGTACCGTCCCATTCCAGGTCCCAGGGTTCTATCTGGTAGCTTTTAGTTTATTGGTCAGCGTTCTGCCAGCTTCATCAATCTTAATCTTCATCAATAGCCACACATCAATAAGACTGTGTAAATTAGTGCCACACAGTCAACACTTGCAGGCTGTCACTGCAGTTCGGCAGAATAGAAAGCCAATAAGCTTAAGGGTCCGATAAGTGACTACAACAGCAAAGCGCATTTAGTGGAGGCTGCAGCTTTTCTCCAACCAATGGTATTTGACTACTTTTGTCATTGGCGGGAAACGTGTCATTGAATTTGTGTGCTTCAGGAGAACTAATCACATTTGCCTGCTGTAAGAGAACAAAACTTTGATTGATTTGAGTCAAGAGTTGATATAAACTTGTAGAAGGAAAGGTTTTATAAACTCAAGCATACTGTATGACCTGCATAACACACAACTAGGGATAACTGTCGTAGGTCTACAGAGATCGGGAAAATCATACAAAACCATGAGTGAGGTGGATCATGAATAAATGAAGATGATGCCAGATCACCCTAGGAGGACCAGAACAACTGCGCATAACAAATTCCTGGTAACAGAACGTTGGGTGAAAGGTTGTCTCATGGAATCATTTAAGCATGAAATTAATTTTGAGCCTTGATAGTTTCTTGCGCGTGAGATAAATGGACCTGAAACGTTCAACAAAAGCCTGCGGCACTCCGTCCTCCTCGCAGAAACGGCCTTGATGGTGAACATTCCTACGAGTCCCACCCCTTCCTCTCCATTGTTAAGGGCGATCGCGTTGCCTGTTCGTAACGCAAACATACTTTACCCTATCTCCCTTCTGCCTCGTTAAGTCCGATTACACCAATGGCTGTAGCTTCACACTCACGGAAGTTAATTGTGATCACATTAACAATGGAAAAGACAACTTTGTTCTCTGACATTCTTGTTACTTCCTAATATTCTGCTTGAATATCAAACGCAAATATCCTGTTCATCAAATGAATGGGTGGGTATTGTAGAGGTATTAATAGTAAATCCGAACATCGATGAAATGCGCATTAATCACATTAACTTGAATTACCTGGATCCTTATATTTTGAACACTTGTCTATTGAAGGATGTCAGTGTGGTCTTGTGAAATGAATTGGTTGTGTCTTTCTTTGGCACATCTGCCTCTTTCCCAAAAAAACTAGGTCATATCTATAAAATCATAATCAACACAACATCAAGAAATGGCCGTGAGAAATTAGCCCCTGAAACATCACTATCCCTGTAAAAGCTACGGCCGGAAGAGCTAATCAATGCATTTAAATCAGCGCAATGCCCTTTTATTGTCCTTAGTCCTTTGAAGTTGTTTTCATTTGTTTACCCTCCATTTCTTTTCTATGAGGGATTTATTTGGCGCTGTAATTGGTGAGTGTGTCAGTCAGCCTCTCTGGGGAGTGGAAATACATTAAGGGGGTAAAGGAGACTGAAAGCTGAGTTTGAATGGTTTTAGTAGGCCCAGGAGGCCCCAGGCCACTCTATTTCTTTTAATGCCAGAACCCTGTCACCGCCGCGACCCGTGACCGAGCGGATCAGAGCAGTTTCCTAGCAGAATGAATGAAACAGAGCTGTCTAACTGTGTCCTAACAACCCTGCTGCCTAACACTGTGAGTAAATAACAGGCATAGTGAGCTCTGTGATGGAGGAGTTTAAACTGGGTCCCCTTGTTTCACCACTGAGGTAGTGTGGGGGTAGGCACATCAACATAAACCCTTTAGAATGACCAAGTCAACCCTGAAAGACAAATGCAAGACAACCCTGGTCAAACATATTGTTTGGCCCATATAGAAACATATGTCCCACACATTCTTTTGGTGTGATTTGATTTTGTGGCGAGGGACACACAAGACCGGCTCATGGCAACAGCTTGTCTGAACTAGTCACTGAAGTCACTGTCCAATGATCAGATTCCAGCACCTTGGACAGCAAATACTCCATAAGTCCACAGTCCAATGATCAGATTCCAGCACCTTGGACAGCACCTACTCCTGAAGTCGTTATTCACTGACAAGATTCCAGCACCCTGGACAGCACAGACTACTAAAGTCACCTTTCAATGACAAGATGCCAGCACCTTGCACAGCACCTACTTCTAAAGTCATCTCTCAATGACAAGATTCCAACACCATGGACAGCATAGACTCGAAGTCTATTGTGATGACACGATTTCAGCACTTTGGACAGAGCAGATTTCTAAAGTCACCTGACAATAACAAGATTCCAGCACCTTGGACAGCGCAGAGCCCTGGAGTCCCCTTTCCAGGAGGAATACTTCCCAGAACCTTGGACAGCACCTGCTGGACATAGGTGCCGGAATCTTCTCATTTGCTGAGATTGAAGCGTTTACATTATTACATTTCCTTTCCATATAGCAATACATGTTAAAAGTGATAGCCACTATTAGAGAAGATTAGATTTCCACAGGAGTCCTTGGAAATGAATCTATCATTCCAGAAATCCATCAGTGCCAGTGACATTGACATCCTGACATTGATAAAAATGGCTATGCTCCAGAGAGGAAAAAAAAAGCGTAAAAAAGAGACAACATCCCTACAGCAACAATAACTTTGACTACTGCTCTGTTCATTTCCACGGTTGTCAAACTGAATCCAAGCTGAGCTGCAACATCGAAAAGGAGCTAAGAAGGCAAACTAACAGCTTCTCCAGATAACATTTAACATGCTGCCCTCACCATGAGGGCTGCCGACTACAGGGACCTTATCTCAGCTGCATGGAGTCTCTGGAAAGGTCAGCGGCCCTCCTGCCTCCAAAACATTTCTGTCAAACTCAGAACCCCTCTGCCTCCTGTCAAACTCCTTCTGCCATGTTTAACTTCAGCTGGCTCTCCTCGGTGCCCAGCGTCCTTGTCTGCCTCCCGGATTCAGATTTGTGTGTGTGTGTGTTGGAGTGGGAGTGGGTGTTTTTGTGTCTGTCTTTCTGTGTTTTCGTCTGTCTATGTGTGGCAGCCAATTTGTGCTGGAGTCATGCTCATACCAAAAGTAATGGAAGGGAAGGGCAACGTGGGAGAAAGAGACACCCTCACAAATATTCTCTCCATCTCTTTCGCCCTCCTTAAAACATCGCTCTAACACACACACATACATGACCAGACACACACAGGCCAAAAGACAGAGAGATTGCCATGTCTGTACACTACGGCGGTGAGTTGACGATGAATGACATGCCCACTAGGACTGGACTCCAGTCAGAACACAGTGAGATGGATAGACCTAAGATGGCCCCTGTGCTTCTGTGCACTGGTCCAAAAGTTTTATATGATCCCTACAGCAATATAGGCTCCTTCTCTGTTAATATTTTATATGAATTCCACCATAAAATTTGTTCATGTTATTTCATGCAATCTATGGAAGAAATGATAAACCAGGAGGTACTATTCATAAAACATGCTCCAATTATGTGCCTTATAAAGTTTTATATTGACTATGCCTGGAGGACTTTCGACCTTAATTTAAATGTCCAAATTTTCTTCCACTTTCTCACTGTTTATCTATTAGACACACACGTATTCGGTATGACATGCCGTGGAGAGACCAATCGATCAAGCCCACGTGGCGGGAGAGGTGGAGGCGGGCTGGAGCATAGTGGAGGATACAGAGAAAGGGCCTGGGGCCCGGGCCAAATGTGTCTGCTGCAGCTAAAATAAATCCAGTAAGAAAAACAAAGGGAAGGTTGTGCCGCCCATCCCTCAGGGGAACAACCCTGACCTCAGAGTAACGTGTTGAAGAAAAAGGTGAAGGACCGTGTTGCACTCAGTGCTTCTTCCTCGTTGTTGGACACTGCTCCAGCAGAGTGCTACTGTGCTTCTGGGCAGCAGGGGCAACCGGGGGAAAGGTTGTACTACGGTTATGGAGATCCTCTCTTCTTTGGGGACAGATTAGCGGTGCACTTCAGCGGACCCCGCTGCTGTTTAGCACGGCCCTTGGAAGACCCGTTAGAGCACGCTGTGGGTTACCCAGGAAACCAGGGTCACACTCCCAGAAGCACGGACATAGAAAGTCTCCTACTGTCAATGTGTCCTCTGTAGTCCCTACCCTGCTAATTCAATCGGGTAGAGCATGTGGATGATTGCGGAAAAGCGAGGAGCTGATTACTGGGTTATTTTCCCGCTGTGTTTGCTGAGTAATTTGTTACCTAGCCTTTGAAATTGCTGCTGTGAATGAATGCTGCAGTGTTTTCTCCTGGGAGGCCGCTCAGCTCTACAACCATTCACGGGAGCAGGAGAAGGGCGAGCGACAAAGCTGTCCACTACGCAACTAAAAGTATGGGGGAAAATATAGTTCATGCATCTAAAACCATACAGACAAACATACGCACGCGCACGCCCGCTTACGGGGTTTTTAAGGCAGGAGATTGGTAGCAGTCATATATTTCAGGAGAGCTACAGGCACTTATGATCATATGCTGTAAAAAAAAAAATTTGTTATACGGTCGCATGCACTGTAATATTCACTGCCAACTCATGCCTGAAAGCCTTGTCTCCTGCTTCTCATTATGTATACTCTGCTGGGAGCTTTATGAGCCTAGCAGCGCCAGCCTTGGAAATGAAAGATAAGCCCCAGCGTTGCAGGAGACACATGTACCGTGCAATAAAACACATTAGAAATGCAATAAATATGGGGTATGGGGGTGACGGGAAAGATCCGCACTGCCTTCAGTCAAAACACGGGCTCTGACCCCGCGTCTCTGCAAGGGCGTCGGCTTAAAAGCCTGGAAAGGGTTTGGCAAAGCTTTCAACTGAGAGGCGGAGTAGGAAAGATGGAGCTGGAGAGAGGGAGATAGAGAAGGATAGAGGAAGAGAAATAAAGAGAAAGGGAGCAGATTCACAGTGGTGGAACGGCAAAGATGGGGATGGATTACTTCCTGGTGAGCAGGGAAGTGTAACAGATTCCTGTGTGTCAGTCGATCGACAGCCAGGAGGGGTGAGGATGGAAACGCCATTGTTGAGAGTTCTGATCAATAACAGTCTGAAAGCCTGAAAGAGTGGGAGGGGATTTTCAATTGATTGCTGCCATACCATTGATTCCTACTTAGGTGGGGGAAAAGTGCCAGGCAGTGGTCAACGGCATGGGTGAATTAACAGGAGCAATCAGGTCCTACATTTGAATAGAGACATTTTAATTAGACTGTAATTGAGTTTTCACACTTATTCATCTACATCTCTTTATTGATCATAAAAAAGACCCCGTGTCTCTCTTCCCTTTCTCTCCCTGTTTGCGCTTATCTGTTTCTCTCTGTATCTCTACGCATCCATCTCTATCACAACCCTCTCTCTCTCACTCTCTCTCTCTCTCTCTCACACTCACTCACACACACACTTTGTTGCATCCCCTGTGACTACCTGGTCGAAAGTACAGCAAGGGGAGGAAATGATGTGTCAAATGTAAGAGGTAATTCTCTCCCTCGGCCCTCTTTCCTCCCAGGTTTACAGACCATCCATAAATGTCAGCACTCATGTAGGTATGAATAAAAGCCTCTCCCCTCCTCAAACAGAAAGAGGGGGATGTAGATAGTGTGACGGACCAATACCTCCTCGTAAATCTCCATCCTTAGCTATCTGCATGTGGATATTGAGGCTCTTGAACTAAGGAGGTTTTAGATTTGGCCCGGCAATTTGAATGGCAATTTAATTAAAATAACCATAACTTTCAACCATACTTAGAAAATTAAGCAAATCACCAAAATATGTTAGAGAGGGGTTGTTATTTATCCATCTATTTAAAATGTGTGTGTGTGTGTGTGTGTGTGTGTGTGTGTGTGTGAGAGAGTGATCGTGTAAAATCAATTGCATGCCATTTAGAGGCTGACACTTCATCCATGTGTAAACACAGAAGAGCATGTGTGTTGGCAGAGGCAGAGGGCACCTCTCCATTTTGCTGTTGGCTTTAATAAAGAGGCAAAGGACTGATCTGCTGTTACTTTGGTGCCGTGTGCCTGCCTGGCTTTCAGCCCCGCCTGCCTGCTTCCCTGCCTGTATACCGAGCCGGCTGATTCTCTAAATGTTTCTCTGACATTATGGCTGGCTGGTTGTGTGTCTTTTTAACTGCAGTCCTCCACACTTTAAAGGCACACAGAGACACATCAATTCGTACTCTCCAGCGACTTATCATCACAGTGGAAGAATAAGATGCAGTATTTCTAACATTTTCCGTCTTTAAAAAAAAAGCAGCCTCAACTTGAATCCTATCAGTCAGCCTCTTGATGGAGCTGTTTGTTGATACTCTCCTCTGAAGGGCGCTACACAAACTGGAAGAGTACTTTGTGTAAACGGTTGACTAATAATACCTTGGTTTATGGAAGTGGCAAAATTATCATTGACTCTTAGTCAAATACAAGATCCTTTAATCTCTCTCTGTCTCCCTACCTCTCATACACACACTCCATCTCTCTTTGACGCAAAAGCTTACCAACACACGTGCACGTTCACACACTCACACACACACCTTTTATGTTGGGAGCACTCATTTGTGAGCTCCTTGGTTCTGATGCCATAGTAAGTAAATTTGCATCCTAATGAGGCAATCGTATAGGAACAGGTTTTTGGAAGCTCACCATTGCAACATAAAATGAATTACAACAACCCCTCAGAACTGGGAACCTGCTCCTCTGCAGTACTGCCTCAGTGAACATATGAACTCGAGACTGGGTTAGTTGTGCTGAAGAAACACATCAAAACAATACCAAAACTGTTTTCCTCCTCTACCTTTAAGGGTTTTTTACTGTCCTACGCGATAAAGGATTTCATCTGGACAATATCTTTGCCATTTTTATATGTTTTGCCCCTTATCTATCCTTTTGAAATATCAACTACTGGGCCAATTGCCGATGAACTCCAAAACTTTATTTTTTTATGTGACCCTCTGTGGAACATGGAGAAAGTTCCTAACACAGTCCTGAGGTGCCTGAGACTTGCTGATTTCTTCATCCTTGACTTCCATGGACTGGCCTTCTGTCAGCTTGAATGTAGACAATATTACTATGTTGTAAATATATTTAGCTAAGTTGAACATAATTTAGAAAGTCCACAAGACAGACCAAGACATCCAATGGAGATGTGAAAGTTATAACTGTAGTTTGTTTGTTGAGACAAAAATAGAACGAGACAGATTTGAGTATTTGATGCCTCAAAGACAGACCTATAATGCAATTCACCAAAGTAATTACAGAACAGATTTCATGATCAAATGATTATCTCCTTAATAAGTGGCCCCTTATGACAGACTTTCCTTGTGATTGGGAGCATCTTCACGCCTCACCTCCCCTTGACAACCGCAACAAAAACAACAACAAGCCTATATACGCCATGTCACTTCAATTGTCACAGAGAAATATCACCAGAGAATTCACCCAAGGAGCACACACACAAACAAGCAAAGAATCAGCAACAAAAAACACGCAGACATTGCGTTTCGGATATAGAAAATACACCGAAGCGATCAGTCATTAAAGTCTGACTTTCTGTGTAAATAGAAATGATAAAGTCGGAGGGAAGAGTGGATAGGAAAAGCACAGCACTGCTCATCTCCCCAACACATCTCTTCTACCTCAGCCTGCACACACAAACTGTGCCAAGTCTCCTCCATCAGCGGACACTCTATGTTTCAAACTCAGCCAAAGGGTTTCAATTGACCACGAAGGGGGAAGTGTGTTTCCTCCTCGAGCCCTCTCAGGAAACATCCCAGATCTTATGTTCCACCGTACAGGGAAGATGAGAGACGATGAGATGAGAGACAGGGAGATGAGATGAGCTGAGATGACACAGCTTAATGCTAAAGACATGTTTTGCTTCCTCTCTTTCCGTAGACCATCCCTCGAAACAGCACAGACAAAAAATAAATTAAAAATAAGTTGGATTATGAAAGATTGGTATGAGAGTTATGAGTTATGAATAGGGTTAGGCTTTATGTGACTCATTCCAACCAAGGCTTATAAAGAGTATTGGCTGTGTAAACTTACCCATCCATCAAAAGGAACAGCTAAAGTTTGCCCGGGCGCGGGCAAGCCCAGAGCCCCCCTCACAGTGATTACACACTTTACAGTGTTGTGTAAGCCGTTTGACACCTCAACACACATCTCTCTTCCACTCTATCAGCCTCTCTCTCATTTCCACGCCGCATTCCCCGGGCATAAAGGGCTTTCATCTCCGTTTTCCTCAGGACCCCGAGAAAGTTCCAAAGCTGCTCCAAATGATATGTTTCTAAAGTGACATTGCACCCTTCAGACTTGAAGCAGATCATTTATCTATTTGTGAGAAGATTGAGGAACCAATGCTGGTCACAGCTATGGACGAGGTTCTATGGGCCGTGATCTTTTGGGGGCCTCAATGTCACTGTTCCATCAGCTCTGTTTAATGAATTGTACCAACACTGGCACTGGAGACCTGCAGCGTGTGGAGGGCAAGATGGATTCAATGAAGTATCAGGAAATCCTTGGAGAAAACGTCATGCCTTCTGTGAGAAAGCTGAAGCTTGGGCGTCATTGGAACTTCCAACAGGACAATGATCCAAAGCATACCTCAAAGTCCACCAAGGCTTGGTTTCAGAGGAAGTCCTGGAAGATTCTGCAGTGGCCGTCACAGTCGCCTGACTTGAACCCCATAGAAAATCATTGGTGGGATTTGGAGGACGCAAACCCAAGAATATTAGTGAACTGAATATCACCTTTGCAGCAGGTCATAACAGCAAAAGGGTGCTCTACTAAGTACTGAAGACGCTTGTAATGAAGGGGTTGTATAATTCTGAGACTGCAGTAGTCATTAAAAGTGGCATTTTATGTTGAATTTGGAGAAACCACTTGTTATATAGTTGTGTTGAGCTATTTAAATTGTTCTTGTTTGAAAGTTTTTTGCAAACAGCTGTATGTATATATATATATATATATATATATATATAGTGTTATGTGTGTGTGTGTGTGTGTGTGTGTGTGTATATGCATATACTGTATAGTCTGCCTTGCAATACTAATAAAACAAAAATAATTCAATCTTGCCATTTTGCATTCTCCCACAATCCCCTCCCCCAAAAACAACGAGTTCATTCATTTGCAAGATTACCCAAACACCGCAAGCCCCTTGCACTCGTCTTTTTGCCGGAATTGAATGCAAAGAAGCAGTTAACATGGTGTGAAGCCTGACAATGAAAATAGCGTTTTCTAGCAGGTGCTGAGAAAGAGGAGAAAGGACCAGGAGGAGAAAGATAAGAAATGCAGAGGTAGGCTGACTGACTGAATAACCTTGTCTTTTGCACATGCACATTAGAAGAACAAATGTTATTTTTTGCTAGCTCATTTACCAACCTAGCAACGGTCAAGGTTAGCAAGGTTAGCAAGGTTAGCAAACTGAGCCAACAGCTTTAAAGAAAATCAACGCTTGGATTTGGCTAGATTAGTCAGATAGACAGACAGACACTTTATAAATCCCGAGGGGTCATTTCTGTGTTACAGCAGCAGATACACTGCAGAAAGACAATAAGCAAAGCTAGGAACACGAAACACTTTAGTATTCTAGTAGCTAAGGCATAGTGACCTGGTCAAATTGAAAGAATGAGAAATACATGGGTAATTGTGGAAGGCTTTTGAATTAAGTGCCTTTATTAACCCTATTGTATTAGTATTTTAATTGCATTTAAAATGTATAGTGTTTCGTCAAGAGAAAGATATAACTTTATTTAATGATTGATTCAAATGACTAATTATGTTTTTAATGAATTTTTTTTTCTTCCAATATTCATTGCTAAAGTGTTTTAGCTCCATCCATTGGTCAGGTTGTAAAGGGGACATCTGTGGCATCAAATCCATGTTAATCTTCACCTACCAGTGAGTGTCCACCAACTCAATATCCAATTGTTTCTCCTTCACTTTCTACGTACAATTTGAGGAATTTGCTCCCACAAAGTCAATGTGGCACAACTTTTAAAGACCTGAAAATAAAGCTTTTATATCAAAGCCAGACATAAGAAATACTGAACATTGTTTCACTGTTGAAAAGTTTATTGTCGTTATTATTATAACTATTACATGATTGTAAATCACACAACTCCTGTAAACAGTGTTTTTAATTCCCAAATGTGTCCCCAACCACGATTTTGCCCTCTGCCCAAATCAGGCTGGGGCCGTTCCAGAGAGAAACCCTGAAGTTTCAGTGGTGAGTTATATTGGCTGAAGTGGATTGATTGAGGATGGGTGGGCAACAGTCAACTGATACTGTTTAAACATACTATACCGTAAATTTAAAGGGCGAAAAACATGATTAGAATGGGCATGTTATGTCAATTTACATAAAAAAAAATGGGTTGATATATTTTTAAGCATCTATCCAACGGTTTATGGGTGGAATATGTAAAGATAAAACCCCACAGATGAGGCCAAAACCGTAGCCCTACTTATTCTTTACAGGTCTTAGTCTTTCATAGCTCCCAAGCTGTAGCCTTGTTTACTGGGTTGTTTCACTGAGTGGCCCTGCTTAGCAACAGTAGTCATTTGGTACTCAGTTCTCACAGTCACACATTCTGATTACAATTACGCACCGCTCCTAGCCAATCAGAATGAGACATACAGCCAGACCTATAATTATTTTTTTTAAATAGTAAATATGTAACCATCTGGTGAAATTACTTTGAGAATGTAAAACTACTGATGATATCAACTGAGGCCCCTGCAAACTACACAACCTATGATTGTGTTGATGATGATGAGCCACTCTCCGCTGTGATTAGTGCTAATGGTGGTAATCAAAGCAGAATGCATAGTGTGAAGAGAGAGAGTCCACTAAGAGGAGCACACACACTGTGGAGCTGTCACACCGCAGGGGCCACTGAAGCTCCTTGCAGCTCAGCTCCTGTAAATCAGAGAATGCACACAAACCCAGGTACACACACACACACACACACACACACACACACACACAAGAGCTGTTTAGTGAAGTCCCAACCACATGAGACAACCCACTGTGAATTCAGATATTACATATTTACATCAACAAACCAAACACACACACACACACACACACAAACAGTTGGCAAGTCCTGCCATAACAGTGTACCATTACAATAGTCTAATTTACACATAGTAGCTGCACTGCATTGCCCAGGGTAATAGGAGTGGTCTTAAGTTTGATGTTGCAATTTCGGGTGGAACTCTCGGGTTTTGACTGACATTTACTAGAATCAAAGTTAGTAGTTTAGTGGTCATCATAGACCCTTAGTCTCGACATAACTGTGGTAACAGATGCAGATGCATGTGTGATTGAAATAAAACAAATGGGAGGCAGTGCATTTCAGTATTGAGAAGAAATGAGATGTAGTTTTTTGTTAGATGTGTGCTTGTATTTAGTTTACTGTACTTTATATGGGGACATTTTTGTATGGGGAT
The DNA here is from genome assembly GCA_017639675.1 of Aplochiton taeniatus. Taxonomy (NCBI): domain Eukaryota; kingdom Metazoa; phylum Chordata; class Actinopteri; order Galaxiiformes; family Galaxiidae; genus Aplochiton; species Aplochiton taeniatus. The sequence continues at coordinate 46,936,853 of CM030172.1, forward strand.
AGTGCATGTACATTCATTTTGTAGAGATGAAAGAGAGGCAACAACAACAACTTGAAGATAGATAGGCCGACAGAATGACAGCGTGAGAGATGGTAGTAGACAAATTAAGATAGGTAGCTGGTCATGGGATGGGCTGGGATTGGCTGTGCTAACTAAAGCCTGTCAGTTTGGGTGCCCATTAGGGAGCCAGAGACAGATGATCAAAGGGCCACAGATGATCACTGAATCCACCCTACTGAACGGAGGGGCCGAGCTACCTCTAGAATGGTCCCTAAAGTCATTAAATTTACATCAGAGAAAAATCGAAATGGCAAAATAAGCATAGCATCACAGTATTTTACTGAACGCGGTTCAATCATTTTAGAACCCTCCGGGATTCTTCCTTTCCTTTCCTATTGTTTAACTGCACACATTTTTTACAGTAGGAAAATTCACTGTTATTGTAGTATTGCACCGCTTTTTCACAATAAAAATAATAGTTATTTATTATTGTAAAGCCCTTTGATTTTACAGAAAATGTAATGTTAACATCATTTCCATTCCTGTATTGCACTATACTTTCATGTCTAACTCCTGCTGCTGACGGTGTGTGTCTGCTGCCTGGGACTCTCTTTTCTTTTCTTTGAAACACTACTGCAAAGTTTGTTTTTCCTCCAAGACCCAGACACATCTCCTGATCTCCCAGCCCGTTCTCATGCGCCCCTCTGATGTGGTATTGTGGTTATATTGCATCACAGAGCATATTGTAAAACCTGGCAGTGCGTTCAGGTCAATAGAAGTACCTGTCAACTTGACTATATAAATCACAAAGTGAAGATGTCATTTTAGTCCCGCGAGAGATTCGCTGGGTGCATGCCATGAGCAAGTACATTGTGTTCATGCTTCTCATCTCTCCCACGTCAATACCAATCAAGGGGTATGGTTTATTAGGTCATGGTAGCGGGGTTGCACGGACGCTCCCAAGCCTTTGTCGCTTGAAGATCAAATCAGGTCTGTACTTTTTTGTGCGGCAGTCTAATGTTGTTTTGTGATTGGACCGTAGTCTTTCTCTGTGAGAGAGAGAGAGAGAGAGAGAGAGAGACCGAGGGATTGTGTGTGTGTGTGTGTGTGTGTGTGAGAAAGAGAGAGAGAGAGAGAAAGAGAGAGTGTAAATAAAGAATATTCTTCTGGCTAAACAGGGAAGGATGGTGGAGGCTGCCACAGCAGGAGCACTAAGCCTGTGTTTATTGGCCCGGGGGAATTATTCCCAGGCCACTGTGTGGGCTGCCTGGCAGGTTAAACAGAGATGTACTGTTGACTGGCCCCCGGGGGGGGCGGCCATGGATACACGCTGTGAGGAATACCACAGGGGAAAGCGCCGACGTACGTACATTTAGACACACACACACGTAACACATGTCCTTAACATCAAAAGCACCGACCAGACATGAGAGCCAACCAGATGAAAGACATATACTTAGACTTGTGCACGCAACATTGTTCACTAAATACCTCAACAGACTTGCTGTCAGGTTTGACTTACATACAGCTAAAGAGAGACAAATAGACAGACAAATGAACTGACTGAGATGACGAAGATGAGGGAGATGCCAGACAACCCTCCTTCACTCGATTTCACCTCAACTGAGTTTCATTTAGTCCTCTGTTGGGTCAGCTGTACTGGCGAGGTGTGCCTTTCTCTAAAGTTGTAGACAAAAAGCAAATGAAGCAAGTTAAGAGATAAAGTGCTAATCAGACCTGATCTGAACAAATTCACAGGCAGAAAATGCTTTGAGTGGTGGCATCTATGTTCCTCCATCGTCACCCCACATCAATAATGAATGGTATGTTCTAATAACGCTTCAAGAGTCATCCAAGTAGTCCGACTGGCTTTTATTGATGTTACGTCACTTCCTCAGCAGTGCGGTGGTTTCGTAGGTGAGCCACGCTACGTTTCTCTGAGGACGTATATTTCAAGTGAAGGGCCGGGATAAGTCAACCAAGGACAGGCTAAACTGTGAGTGAGCTGTCTGGAACACTCTTGTTTGCCCCCTGCGGCCCTCTATCACGACAAGGCTGTGTACTTTAAAATGAAATCCTCTGGAGGCTGCCATACTCCTCTCCGTCAGCCTCCTCTCTTCTGCTCTCTCTCCTTTTCTTCCATTTTTCTTATTTCCTTTAGAGATCGACTTCTTGATTGTTGACCAAGTCAACAAAAAGAGGCGGCCCCAGCTAAAGAAACATAAAAAGAAACTTTACTGACTGTTTATTTCAGGATATTTCAGGGAACGGGTGGTTGTTGATAAAATAAAATGTGTATGTCTTAGCGAGACAGCATCCGTCCAAAACTACTCCTGAAAATATTTATATAAGAGCCAGGAAAGCAGGCTGTTTCTTCAGTTCCTATTTTGTTACATGGATATGTTCCAGAGAAGTCCTTTCTCAGAGATTGATTCATACATCTCTGAATAACTGAGAGGCTGGAACAACTATCACCTGTCTGTCAAAGCAGCGTCTTTCTCCCCCACTACTGTAACTAAAGCGCCAGCATATCAGAGCCATGATGCAGTTTGTAATTGTTGATGTATTAATAAGTCACAGTGATTGCCTTTAGTCCATTTCAATCACACACTATTTACTGTTAATGAATGCCTAAAAGGCACTTCATGCTTTCGTCTCAACTCACACCGTTATTCCTTCTCTCCTTTCCTCACTCCGTGTCTCCGACTTCTATTTTGGAAGAAGTGATTCCTGTCTCATTTTCATTACAGTTTGCCAATCAGAAAAAAAGAAGATACAAGTGTGGTTAACACTTTTCTGTTCAAATGCAGACATACACACGTGGCAGACCGACAGAGAGGTGTGCTTGTGTGCACACAACACAGGTTTAGATAAACAAATAACTCAACGAAAAGGTTAATCCAAATTGGATGACATTCCTGAGACTCAAACCAATGTGGAATATCCTGGAACAGGATGGGAGACTTCAGCGAATTCAGCAGCTCCCTTCACACCCTATTAAACTGCTGCTTTATTAAGGAGTGGAGCTGGAGATGTGTGATGAAGCATCTCAACCCCTGGGATTATTTGCACAGTGTAACAGTAAGTAGACTATGACACACTGAAGAACACAAAGAAACGAGAATAGACAGTGCAGTTGTCAGAATCTGAACAAGGATATCAAAGAAAACCTGAGGTGAACTACTCATTGTGTATGTGTGTGTGCCTGTGCGTTTTTGTGTTTTTCTGTGTGAGTGTCTATGCTTCTCTATGTTCAGTGCGGGAGATACCAGAGAGATCTGGTCTACCACTCCTAGCCAGCCGAGATAGACAGAGCTGCCGTAGCAGGTGCTAAGGTTGCTCTTCTGGTGGCTTGTCTCTATGTCCTCTCCTCTCCCCTTCGCCCATGGTAATCACATGATTAATAAACAGCTCACCCCCCTTTAGCCCGTTAAAGTCTTGATTGATGACAGACCCTACAGCTGGAGGTGCCCTGGCATGGTTAAGAGGACACACAGAAGTCAAAATTAGGTGGAAGATGTGGACAAGACCAAAACAATAATAATAATCATAGTCTCTGCAAACAAGCGAAAAAGAGCAAAACAAACAGGAAAAGTTTGCTTGAAGTATACTGGGGCGTTAGGGCTTTAAGAGCCTCTGCTGCCATTCGGTTTTGAAGCTCAGACCAGTGCTGTGCTCAGATGGTCTAAAGCAGGGACTGATGTAATCGTGAACAGCAGAGTGCTTCTCTGTAGTACCGCCACAGAATAATCAAGGGCTGGCTCCTCACAAACAATATTGATCCAATGAGGAAGGACCCTGCTGCCAGGGTTCAATGAACACTGCATCTGATACTATGCTCACATGCAGGCTCACTCGAACACACACAAACACACACATACTCAGGGGATGTGGAATCATTATAGACTTTTTAAATTATATATTTATATCTGTCTACAGTAAATTTGAACCTGTCCACACGTCTTTCCTTTGTCTTTTCCTATTCATCCAACCATTATTGTATTTTTTTTTAAAGATAATAGATTTACAGATAAGTGAAATTACCTGACTTTGGTCTTGAGAGCGGCAGCTGTTGGATTCCCACTGGTGGAGAGACACCTTGAGCTGGGAGTGAAGCGCTATAGAAAAACACTCTTTGAAACCATATCAAACTTTTTCTCATTGATTATATTTGATTCACATTCATCATTAAAAAGATTTTCCTGTAATGTTACATATTATAATATATTAACATATATATATATATATATATATATATATATATATATATATATATATATATAACTGTTACCCATTCAGCAAGCATTACAAATGGTATGGTAACAAACTTCACATGGTTTTCCCTCAGCTATTGTCATACGTTGTCGTTCAATGAGCAACAATAATTCTGAGTATGTCTTGAATGGCCAGAAGACATTCATTTTCCTCTGCATGGGACAAGGTGTGGATGGGAGTCTGGAGGTGGCTGGTCTCCTAAGGTCCCAGGGTAGCGGGGGCAACACAGCATCTCCATCTATCCACATGATTAACATCCCAATCACGCAGCGCTCTGCAAAGAAGAGATCTCCATAACCCCGATAAGAGTATTATTCCAACACTGAATGGAAGTAAACAGCTTGTCAGGCACCAGACAGCCAGAAGGCTCAAAGACACAAACAACATTGATCTATTGTGGTGGAGAATAACTATAGCTCCACTGAACTTCCCCTATAGTTCATTATAAAAGGGAAACAATTGGCGTAACCGAATAATCTGTTGAATTTCCTTGGGAGGCTCAAAAACCCATCATTACTTATAATACAATAAAAGTTCGTCATGGCAGCGTTCTGTTTTTCTTTTAAGATCTTGCCACAAGGATACATTTTTTTAGGTGGATCAAGGTCGGCCTGAGAATATTACACAGCCTTATGGCTTATGGCTTTTATTTATTGCAGAGTAAGACGAGCGACAGGCAAACAAAAGCAATAGCAAGCTGTGACATAATTTTACAATGTTACATAAAAAAACTGATTCTCTGAAATTACATTTCACACCAGCGTCAGGGAGGAATAAGAAAAAAGGAGAAAGACACACTTAAACAAAATGGCATGAACGTAACAAAAACAAACTGACACTGTCACACAATCTGGAACAATACAAAGGACATTTCCATTGAAGATCCGATCGTGCCGAGCATTCATGTAATCAAAATAACGGCCTTTTTTATGTGAAATAAAAAAAAAGGTGTTTTGTTGGCATGTCTTCTTAAAATCCCTTTATCTCGTAAATTGAATATTAAACCTCTTTTACTGCTACCTCAATGTCCAGTTTATTTAAACTGTATATTCCCCTGAAAGACCCCTCTATAAAGGGGGGAAATTACCGGGGTAAGAGGCAGATGACAAGCTTGTTCGGCACACAATCTATGTCTGGAACAAACTTCAAGGGCACATTAATGTGGCCTCCAGCAAACCTCAAACCCAAACGTTTGTCTGCTGCGAACTCACTTAAAACAATTATTTAGGCCTACTATAAACTAACAATTTTCAATACTTTTATATTACTGATTTTGTAAATGGGCTACAGAAGGCCCAACACAACAAAGTTGCCCTCTTCCTAAGACCTTCCACCCACTTTTACAGTACTGTGGAAACGTTTAAGGCAGGTATGTAAAGTAAATCAAAGTGTTAATAGTTTGTTTTTATCAACTGACTAAATGCAAAGTGAATGAACAATCTATATCAAATCAATATTTGCTGTGACCACTCTTTGCTTTCAAATTTTTGCCAGCATTCTTTCACACCTGCCTAAAACTTTTGCACAGTAGTTGTATGTCCACCTAAAACAAATCCGAAATCACACAGGGCATGTTATTCAGATTCTATCTGGTTCAACTTTTAAGCTAAAGCATTTTGGATGTGCGTCCGCTGTCGGCCTCTAGGCTCCTATAGCTACTTTAAAGTATTTCACACCAAACTGCTGACTTCCAGTAGCCCACATATGCAGAGCGCTGACCTAGACGATACATGTATCTAATCACACCACACATCTAAAACAACTATAGTGTAAGTCCAGTCCCAGTTGAGTTGAGTTTAGTTTGGTACATCGTGGCATAGTGCTGATAGTCTCTAAAGGCCTCTGCAGACACAGAACACAGAGGCCTACTCTGCCCTGCTCTCGCTCCAGTCTGGTCTCCACGGATACGAGAGTTCAGCAGCCGTGCGCTCCACACTCAAGCTGAAAGACACACCCACGAGATGGGGATGGTTTCTGTCTAAATTGCAGGGAAACAGTGTTTTGTGGAATGGGATCCACGATAGAATAACACAGCAGGCCTTCGGGTCTGGGGAGACGGAGAGACGGCATCACTTATGACCACTGGACTGCAGCAAACGCTGTTATTCCGCTACCGTTTCATTTGCTGCACGGTTACCCAATCCGTCCGGAGGGTGTACACCAAGCTCCTGGTCGGGGCTGTGCCCAGCGAAGACAAGTAGCTTAGCGAATGGTATGGCAAAGGAAGGGAAGGGAGACGGGTGGGGGTGGACAAGGGGGTGAAGCAGAGCCCCTCGCTTCTCTCTTTCACAAGAGATGCTTCACCCACCTAATGAAGAACAACGTATAATAAGAAGGGGTGTGATAATGGGTATGATTACACTGAAGTAGGTGCAGAGGTGTGTAATACATCATTGTAATGAAATATTTCTCAGGATAACTTTTTAACTTTTTTTTACTGTTATATTTCATCAACTCAGCAGGAGGCAATCAAAAACTCAATGCATTCTGGATATATCAACAGTAGTCACTACACAGTCTACCATTGTGGTGGCTATAATTACGCTAAAGCTAAAATCACAGGGGTATTAAACGTGCACATTACCTAGCACCTCATTTGTCATCATCAACTGATGAGACCCATTTTAAATCCCGCCTTCCAATTACGCCGTTCGTATTGTAATCCTGGGAGAATGTTAACAGAGGCACATTAAAAAGATACCTACTCTACACTGCCATGCTTTTTATAAGGTGTGTTTGTCCTTCAGATGGGATTAGTCCCTATTGTGAGTTTGCTCACACTGGATCCATCCGGACACATCCAGTGGTTAGAGACCCGTAGAGCTCCATCCACACCGTCTCAACACCCCCAGAGAAGAAAAGACCCTATCCATCCCAGCAGTAACCAAAATATCACCCTCATCCCCTCTGGACATAAAAGTTTCTTTGCTGAAAAGTCAAACCAAGCAGTAATTGAATGGGCAACCTCTGAGAGCGTATTGTCAGGCAGATCCAGGTCGTTAAAATAGCAGGGGGAAAAATAGGAAAAGTCTTAGCCTTGGAGGGTAACGCTCCCTCCGTCTGCCTGGTCGCCCAGTGTTTTCACCCCAGGGGTCAGCTTTGACCAGCCACACCGAACAAGGCAGCAGAGAAACTAGTTCAATCTCCAAAACGACCTACTTACTTCTTTAAGGGCTGGCTGTGTGTGTGAGCTCATTTTAAAGGCACAACCAGGCCAATAAGCTAAGGGGGATTTCAAAGTAGTGGAAAGAGAGGGAAAGCGAATGTGAAACCCCACACACACATTGATTTAATTAATCATGGCCTGCAAAAGCATACAGCTCACCTCTGTCCTCAAATAATAGATTTCACCTGAAGCTAAAACCATATATATTTTAGGGCAAATGCATAACTGTCTCACAGATATTAAATAGTTATAAGTAACCGATCCAAAACACAGGGGTTTTACCTTTGGGAAGCAAATAATGGAGATGTACTGCACTTTACATAAGCAACAGAAAGGGACTGCACCAATGACTAAGTCTTCAGAGACAAAAAGTAAACATTATTACTGTTGTGTGTGTGTGTGTGTGTGTGTGTGTGTGTTTGTGTGTGTGTGTGTGTGTGCGCGCGTACGTGCGTGTGTGTCAGTGTCTGTGTCTGTGGATTGAGTATTGTGTATCATGTTTGTTTATTCATTTGTTTGTTTGTGTGTCTGTGCTCTTGGCTCCTCAGAGCCGGAGAGAATGTAATTAGAGCAGCAGTCTCTCCAGGAACATTGTTATTTAGATTTAAGCCTCAGAATAGCCCAGAAGACTAAATACATTATCCAAATGGATATAGTAAGTGGAGTTGTTACCGCCGTATCTATAATAGAACATGGCATTTAAAGCTGTAGAGGTACAAGGTTCCTTGGCAATGTGTCTGACTATTCTGCGTAAGGTCCCACTTTCCCGCTCCCCCTCACTCAATAGGACACCAAAAGAACGCCAGGGGGCTGATGTCCCAGTTCTGCATATGTTTGCATGTTTTAATTCAAATCTGTGCTACAGCTGTCCCGCTGTGCAGTAACTCACTCCTCCACTCATTATAATTTATTTTAATGGTTTTGCTCTCTCTCTCTCCCTTGTTGTCTTTCTTACTCCACTCACTTCATTGTACTTTTTCCTAGTTCTATAATAAAAGATGTCTAATCAAGCACCATGCTGTGAGCAGACAGTTACTGTTCCTCCATTTCATTTGTTTCTCATCCCATTACTTTTTTCATTATACCTTCATGTCCTCTCACCTCTTCTGTCTTTTATTCAATCTTCCGAAGCGATCTAATTTTGCCAGACCCAAATTTATTTTGGATTTATTTATTTCCTTATTTGCCAGTGCGAATAAGGTTATTTAAAGCAGAATGCACTCGTTCAAATCAGCCCAAGAGAGTGAGAGGGTGGTGGTGGTGGGAGTAGCTAATCAGACATGGAGGGCTATGAAACGAGAAATAGAGTGAGGTACAGTTTAAGGACGAGCTCATCAAATAGGCCATTCGTGAGGATGACAATCAGAGCAAAGGGCCTGAGAATTGGGTCTAGTCACCGGAGGCATTCCTCCCACAGCCTGTAGGTGGCAGTGTGTCGACTTGCCAGGCAGAACTCTTAATGAGTCGGGGCCTGTGCCTCGTTCACCATCCCCGGTACGCCAGGCCCCTCTTAGCTGGAACAAAGTAACTGGAGAAAAGCTAATATCAAAATGTTGCTTGCTGTTAAGCCCTTTGATAACAGATATTTGTATCATCCCTAACTGAGGAATTGCTAGCATATGATGCACATCAGCATATTTCTGTGTGTGTGTGTGTGTGTGTGTGTGTGTGTGTGTGTGTGTGCGTGTGTGTGTGTGTGCGTATGTGTACGTCTCCGGCTGACTCCTCTCTGTGGGAGGGGGCAGGGGCACAGGCTGCTCTTTGGTCTCCACAGACAGGCAGTGTTCCTGAGGGGGCGTCGTGTTGGTTATGGCCCTCAAACAGAATCTAACTCAGGACCATTCTGTTGGAATGAGCCGGTTCTGAAAAGTGCAGTGTTACGTGCTTTGGGTTTTGCTTTGGTTTGCTACTCCCCGTTCGGATTACTTTCAGATAGCGGGAACTAAGTAAGAGAGGGCGGTCCGTGGTGAGACTGGTTCCGCTACCGTCAATCCATCATCCAGGTCACTGGTCGGCGGAGGATGGAGACAGGTAGCCTTTCAACAGCATTCAGGCAAAATGGCGGAATGGAGCTGTAATCATAGGTCTTTTGACAGTGTCCATTATAGCTGTGGGAGAACGCATGCCAGCGTGTCTCTCTGTGTCACACACGTGTCACACACACACACACACAAATACACACCAACACACAGCCTAGACACTAGATGACACAGTCATACAGAAGCAGACATGCTCTCGCTGCCGGTGTACACACACACACTGATACACACACACACACACACACACACACACAGACTGCAGAGCTCTTTGTATGCACACACGTTCACCATGTAATGGACACCATAACAGCTCCCCCTGTGATTTCCCCGGGGCAGCTGTCTGACAAACACCACGCTGCTCTCTTCAAAACTTCATCGATCACCCTCCGAACCTCCGAACCTCCGAGACGGGCCAACTCCAGAACCCAGAGGAGGGTTTCCATCACATGTGGCACCTTCACATTGCTCGGTCCTTGTGGAGGTGCTCTCTTTGCTCCAGCCATCCACAGATGATGGAAGGGGTCTGTCCCCTCTCCTTTCCTCTCCTTTTTCTTCTCCTTCCTTTCCCCACCTTGTCTCTCCTTTCGACCCTTCTCTCTGTCTCACGTCCCGCTGCAGATCCACGCCCACTAGCCAAGCCTGCCTGCCAAATCAACACTCATGCTACCAGAGAGTCATGAAGAACGAGAGGAACAAGGCCTCTCTCTCTGTGCGTGTGTGTGTGTGTGTGTGTGTGTGTGTGTGTGTGTGTGTGTGTGTGTGTGCGCATACATCCTGCTGCTTAATGGCTTCTGGTGCCTACTTGGCACATCCTTCTCTCCCTCTCCTGGGTTAAGACATACTTTTCTCTCATTCTGAGGAGCACAGATTTGGCTTCAAACTTTTTTTGCCTGAAAGGTAAAAACTTTACTGAGTTACTTTTTTCATATTTTATTTATATTGCCTTTATTTTGGACTCATTGTCCTGTAGGTTATTGTTACAGTTATTGTTATTGTTCTTTCAAAATCCCCACCCGCATTGCTGGGCTGAGAGAAGATTGCCATGGTGTGTGTGTGTGTGCGTGTGTGTGTGTGTGTGTGTGTGTGTGTGTGTGTGTGTGTGTGTATGAGTGAAAGACTGCGTAACGTGTTGTGGACGACCGTGTTGACCGGAAACTCACTGGCTGCCCTCGGCTGTCGAGTCTGTTGTGTGCCCTGTGGAGAGCAGCCACTCATCCAATCAGTGGGTCCAAGGTCACCAGCTGGGAATAGCACAGGCCTAATGATGATTAGCGGACTTTGTCCAATGCCATCTCAGCGCTTTAACAACAACAAGCCCTCAATTGATTCAACGGGCTCTCGGAGAAACGCTAGCTAAGGGCCTTGAAGTTGAAGCAACCAACACACTGTTGTCAGCACACAGTCGTCATTGAATCCTGCATCAAATTATAGTTTATTCATAGGTGTGTTTAATAATCATTTTTAAGTAAGCATTGATTCTCTTTCAGTGTGGTTTAATGATGACAACAATTACAAAACATTAAAAGATATTGTTAGAATAATGAAAATTTTCAAAGCTTCCCTGTACTTTCACTATAATACATCGCTCACTCGATATTTAAAACAATTCTTAACTGTAGCTTATGAATAATGTCTTATAATTGTATAGTAAACGAACGATGGTCATAATATTTATAGACTGAGGGATTAAATGTAGTCAAGCGATGGAAATTGCATGCAAAATATAAGCCTACAGTATATGATGTGGTTTATAATAATATCAGAGGGAAATTGGGGTCACGTAACTCTTTTTGACCATGAACATGAACATGGTGACAAGGAGAGGTCATGGTAGTTTGTCTATTGTTATTCGTAGCTTCACATATATACAATCATACAATCCTGTTCTGTGACCCCCCTGGGTATCCAATGTTCCAACCACCCTAACTCTCTCACTCATGGGTCTGTTTGAAACAGTAAGCTCCAGAATCATCTTCAACCACAGCGGCATTGCAGTGCACCGCCACCGCTATTTACGTCTGGGAAGAAACAATAAACACCCCTCAGGGGCAGACAAGGCTCTACAGCTCAGCCAAAGTGTTATTGTAGGGGGGCTGTGAAATAGATTCTCTATTCTCATCTCCAAGGTGTGTATTATAGTGATGTAGAGAATCGGTATAGGATGTGGATAGAGAGAACTCCCCTCTGTGCATCCACAGTTGGAGGTGGCGGCAGTAGACTGTTGTTTTTCTCCCCCCGTATCTCGGCACATTTGAAGCCAGCCTTGTCTCTAGGTTGTCTGGTTATTTATGGGCTTCAACGAGATGAGAGGGGGCTGGGGTGTTGGAGACACTCTAAGGGCTTTTGGACGCGTGCTGCTCTGTAATCCAAGTCAAGGTGTCCCCTTTTGTTCCTTTACTCTGTCTGTCTGTCTGTCTGTCTGTCTGTCTGTCTGTCTGTCTGTCTGTCTGTCTGTCTGTCTGTCTGTCTGTCTGTCTGTCTGTCTGTCTGTTGGTATACCTTTTATTGTTTGTCAATCTATCAGCTTGTCTGGTGCTCTCTCTCTCCTTCCGTGTCTCTCAAGGTGCAGAAAACTAAATAAACAGTGACGGTGGGGATCCAATCAAAACTGTTGTTTTTCTCGAGGTGCATAATCACAGAGTGTGAACTCTATTTCATGGCTCCTCTCTCTCTCTCTCTCTATTCCTGAGTGCGTTGGTTCCATACAGATGAGGAAGGGGGTGAATCGAACACCTTAAGCTGGGGATTGGTTTCTGTTGTCGAAGTCTGTTGTCAGTTGCCGTGTCACTAGTACGATCTGTATTGTGTATGTTAAGGTCACCAGTGTGTGTGTGTGTCTTGTATCAAAGCCTAACCGAACTTTTCTCTCTCTCTTTTTAGTTGATGCAGCTGTTCTCCGTTATTCAGGGAGCAGCTTGAGTTCATCAGTGCACACTGTCCTCTCTCAGAGCCGGCTGGGCAGCTAGCTGCTACTGTAGATCCAATATGGGGCTTCTCAATCGACTCGCTGCCGGTCCACAAATCCACACATCAGAGAGAACACGCACACTATTTCTGGTCGGCCCCTGGAGGGACGCACATTTTACTAATTAGCACTACACCCCCCCCCCCCCCCACACACACACACACACACACACACACACACACACACACACACACACACGCATACACACACACACAAACACACACACACATGGCTAAAGTTGGTTTTTGGAATACAAAGAGGGCAGAATCATTGTATGAGATGAAACTATTTCCCATAGAGGGAGCTATGTCTAGCCCCAGGGCTGAGACAGATAACAGATAGAGACAGAGGGCAGGGGACATCCACACCTGTTTGCTGTCTGAAGCTGCCTGATGGCACCAGATGCCAGTTGACCAGACTCCTGCCTCCCCCCTTCACCATTAAGATGATGGAGTCATGGTGGAGCCGGAGGTGGAGGAGCCATCTGAGAGCAGGGAGAAGAAGCAGCATGGGCCAGGCTGTCATCTCCGTCTACAGACGGCTGTCTCATAACCCACAAGTGCTGACAGAGACAACGGCTGCCATCTTTGTTTACATGTCATCATCATTAAGTGAATTGACGAGCTGCCTGTATCATTTGCTGCCTCCTCCACAATCTGTGACACGAGCAGCCATTTGACATTTGGTGGATGTTGCTAATACATTAACAGCTGTTTCCTGAACCCCCAGGTATTATTTTGTCACGTCCCCCTGTGTGAATTGGTATAGAAGCTTTTAGTTTTGGATAGCCCATTTGCTCGAGGACAACAAAGATGTTTTCTATCACTGCCCTTGCTTAACATTTCCTATTTTCAGGCCATTTCATTCTTTCTCTGGCTCTCCAATGCCTTTCAAAACTTTGAAGTGTTGAGCCATTTCTACTCTTGTGAGGCGACACACAAAGCAATCTCTCAGTAGAGCACATAGTAAGGGATCCAGGACAGAGAGAGAGAGAGCAAAGCAATTCAAATAGATTATAATGAATAGAGGAGACAGATACTGCACAGCGGGACAGCTGTAGCACAGATTTGTATTTAAAACAATAAAACATATGCAGAACTGGGACATCAGCCCCCTGGCATTCTTTTGGTCTCCTATTGAGAGCTCTCCCATGTAACTGGCAGAGATAAACCCCATTATTATTAAAGCCGTGCATTCTCCACACTCCTTAAAGACCGCTTAATAGCAGCCACTTCTTTATTTATCTTTACATAGCTTATATCCAAAACTTGGGTAAAACGTTTAACTCTGTTGAACTTTAACTCTGTTCAACTCTGTTGAAAACAACGCAACCCTAAAATGACAGTTAATGAAAGTGTCACACCAAAAACATGTAATTGGCTTCCGCATTTAGCATATGCCCATAGCACTGAATCAATACATTAGCCTGCTGTCAACTAAGCTTGTGCATGTGCATAACATTGCCTCTGATAGATATGTGCTGTAGGGATGTAAGAATGTGACCGTGAGCCCAGACATGAGAGTGGCAATGTCAGAAATAATGGTTGCTGATGACAACAATGACCGTGGTAATAATTATGATGATAATGTGCTGGTGATGAGGCATGCCCCAGGGCAGTTTGTGACATGATGTCCCACTCCTGAGATCAGTGTCACCAGAGTACTGGTCAGCTGCACCTGTTTCCAATCACCATCATCTCTTTATTGTACTCACCTGTTTTCCATTAGCTCACCTGCATTTAAACCCCTCTGTTTCATCTAGCCTTCAGGCAGTGTTATTTGGTATGGACAGAAGTGCAGATGCTACGCCTACGGTCCGGTCCGGTCCGGTCCGGTCCGGTCCGGTCCGGTCCGGTCCTGTCCGTTTCCACTTGTTACTTGGTTTTTGACCCTATGCTTTGACTCACAAGGTTATGACTTTGCCTTTCTAATTAAAGACTTGGTTTTGATTGAACCTGCGCCTGTGTTGCTGCAATGGAACCGTTACACATGAAGGTCACTAAGACAGCGATAAAGAGAGACTTGGTGTTTGTGTGCTGTGTCATCATCTAATTTATCTCTATTTATTTCTTCTTATTTCTTATTTTTGTTGTCTCTCCTTCCTTCCCTCCCTGGCAGATGATGGGATAACGAGCATGGAGGAAGAGGCGGTGCTTTAGGTTGCGCTCTAGGACTGCAATCTAGAAATTATTATGAACAATGAACATGTCTTGACAACAGGTGTGCTAGCATTGTGTGCAAGTGTCAATTTTGTGGAATGCGTCGCGGGAAAAAACACCACCTGCTTGATTTGGGGTGTCAGCTTCAGAAAATCCTGGGGAGAGGAGGGGGGGGGGGGGGGGGGGGGTCCTCCAGAAAGTTCAGGAAGGCTTGGTATTAGAAGAATGACTTGACACCAGGCTTGAACAACGTAAGGTCTCGTCCCTTTTCCCGTACTAGGGCTCGTTCTGCGGAGATTCACTAAGTGTATGGGGCTTCGTTATATTAACATTTCGTGAGGCCTAATTCGGGCAATGACCATGTTTCAATCTTGTCACGGTCAGTCAGTTAGTCACTCCCTTGCTTACTCACTTAAATGATGTGTTTATTTCCCTGTCTTGTCTGTCTGTCTGTCTGTCTGGTTTCCCCATGGAGATAGAACACTAGAGGTGACATTGCGTCATGATATGTGGGTAAAAAGCTCTGCCATCTTACCTGGGTGTAGTTTGGCCACGGAGTGAATGAAAGTCTATGGACAGCAGCTGGACAGAACCTGCCTTTTTTTTGCCTTGGACTCCCATAGTAACTGGTTTAGAAATATACCCAGGCAAGATGGCTGCCAAATTTGGACATTCTCAGATAGCACTATTGCATCACATGTCATCTCTAGTGTTCTATCTCTATGGGTTTCCCCCTGTGGTTTGGCTAATGGAGTGAGTGGTTGTTGGTTCCACTTACCTACATGTGGCAGGTGTTTGTGTGCCTTGAATATTTAGCGTTGCCTTCCGTTCTTCCTCTCAACTTTTTCTTTCTCTCTCTCTCTCTCTCTCTCTCTCTCTCTCGCGCTCGCTCGCTATCTCCCATTCCTCTCACTCTGCCTGGGCTTTATTCAGCAGGGATTTCAGATCAGCAGGCTCAGATCTCTATCTGTTTGGCTACCCACGTCTAAGCCAGCCATGGATGAGCACATGTGCAAACATACACACACACATACACATAGAAACAACTGTAAATGAGATCCTCTCTCTAAATCAGGTGTGTGTGCTCTGATTGGTGTCCTGAGACTTTCTGCTTAGAAATCCCCAGAACCAACAGGAACCTTCTCAGGAGGATGTTCTCTTTTTCCCACTCTTATTTAAATTGTTTCTCTCTCTCTCTCTCTCTCTCTCTCTCTCTCTCTCTCTCTCTCTAATCCAGGGAATTTTCAGATAACTATCCTATCCCGACAAGACAAACAAAAGCACTTTAGCTTAAACACCATCTCCCCTGGAGGAGGAGAAAAGGTAGAGGGATAAGGAGGCACTTTGGTTCCTCTGGGGGTATTACCATGGAGAGTGGTGGCGGTGCATGGAGAAGATGACGCTCATCCTGCCTCCCCTGACAGGCACACATAGGACAGTCACGCTGGCTCTCACCCAGCCTCCATGTTCTCCCTGCCCTGTAGCACCTGCCATGGACATACAGTATGGGTTAGGTAATAATGTTGGTTTGTTGATGGTTCAAATTCTGTAAAGACTAGCCAAGAGAATAGAGTATCACCCTGCCAACCTAAATCGCTTGTACAGGTGTAACGGCTGCTGACTACTGAGTTATTTAGACTTGAACCTTTTGGGAAAATGTGTTACTGTTTCAAAGAGCTTCTGTGGAAGATAAAATGAGCCAGGAGACAAACTGATAAAACATGAGAAGTGATTGGATCAGTAATAGAGATCAACTATGTATTTCTTTCTGATGTGTGCCCACTCAGGCTTGTTGGTCGAGCCAAAGCACTTTGCGTGTGGTGACACTAATAAACTGCTTGAAGAGTCTAGATGGCTTAAGTGGGTGTCATGCTTTGATTTGTCAGAAAACATTTGACTTGGTTTTCTATTTCTGGTTTTAAGTGTCTGTTATCGATTGAAGTAATGGGTCCATTCACAAGAGATGCTCTGATAGAACTGCATCATTTGTCGTTTATTACTTAGGGTTGAATTCAAGTTGACCGAGTGGCCATTATAAGCTCATACACCAGCAAATGCCAAGCAATTTGTTTCTAGCTCACTCATACCTTAGGATTGAAATTAACCAAGGCTATACATTCTGTATTTGTATCCAGATCTCACATGCACAATGGCACAATAATTCATCTCGAGAAGCAACTCGGTCAGTAACAATTTCATGCAGGCTGCAGAGCATAAAGCCTGATTAGTTTCAGAGTTTAATTGTCCTCCTTTAATATTTAAAGAGAAACAGCAGCCCTTACATAGGTGGCTTTAAATTGTCTGCCTGACAACCTTTAAAAATAGCTTTTCTCCGAAGCATGTTAGGCCTTGATTAATAGGAATCTTCCTTCGTCCATGTGTCTTTTTAGAAGCGAGTCCTCACTGTCACAGGGCGTCCATTCATCAGAGTGTGAGGTCCGGTCCCATATGTTGTCTGCGTCCCTGTGGGCTTACCCACTGCCTCAGTTCCTATCACCTATTTCGGATGCCAGCCTCTATCCAACAGAGAGACCTCTCAATTGCTCAGCTATCCCGACAGTGAAATGTACCCCGACGCAGCGTGGGTATTGGATCCAATTACATAAGACACATTCTCCTTTATTCAATATTTTTTTTGTTTTACCTCCGCTGCTCTGTTTTTGGTTTTCTCGTTCCTTATCTGAACATGTCAGCACCCTGAGTTGTATGTATTACTATCACCCCGTTTCTTTCAAAGCGGCTGGTGAATTGTAAAACGGCCTTGTTCTTCTCTTGCTTCCTATTCATCGGCCCCTAAGGCCTCAATGCCTATCTGCCCCCACATAGCCCTACTGGGCCGTTGGCTCGGAGGCGTGATGTCACATAAAACAGGATAAACAGGACATATGGGCTATGTTCACAACCACATGTTTTAATACTGTATACTATATAGCCTACTCAATGAGTAGGCTACATACTGAGTACTGTTGACTGAAACCAAAATCTAGTCTAGTGCTTTTTACAAAGATTTGCTTAAATTGATAGTCTACTCAACTGGAACATGTGACCAAAACCTCGGCATCGGTTTGTAGTCTGTCAAAGCCAGAATGATTTGGCGAACATTGAATTTTGGGGCATGAAGCATTGTCTAGCATCATCTCTTGGGTTCACATTTTTCCAAATATAGAATGTCATCCGGGAACTTTTTTGATACTCAATTTTCCCACACTATGGACCGTTATGCACCGTATGCACACTGCATATCCATTTGTCATCATATTTAGTATGTTAAGGATGCACCGGATGGGCGACCAAACAGCCTTGCTGTTGAGTTAAAGCACTGGCATCTTGTGGTCAGTCTTTCAGCTCGCTTTACAATACTGTGGTTTGTTTTCCCGGTTGACTTGGAAAACGCATAGATTACTTGGAATGTAAGTGGATTATTGTGGATGAATTTGATTCCCAAATGGCAGTAATGTTTGAAGCCATACAAACTAATGTAGAAAGTTGTCTTGGCGGATCGAAAAACTATTTTCAAATGCACATCTGGTGAATCATGCTGCTATTGGCAGAATAAGGCGCTTAGTATGCTTTTGTTGTAGACGGCAATTGCCCATTTTTGTGCGTTTAATTAAGCATCATTGTTTCGCAATTATACGGTACTGCTGTCTTTTTCTCCATACTGGAGTGATAGGTCTCCTTCTTCTCTTTTTTCCAGAGGAATCTTCTGTTAACCGCCTCTACTTTTAACGATTGTACACCATTAAGATAATCATTGTAGCTATTATGCCTCATTAACAAAGTGGTTAAATGAAAAGAAAAACTTTAAATAGAGGGAAAGTGAACTCATTACACGCACATAAATTATTCTTCAGACGTAATCGTTTTTTAAACCACACCTTTTAAATTACTTTTTATTCTCCTGCCATTCCTGACTCTGTTCGGCATATGGGTCACACCATTACCTTTTGATTCCTATTTATTGAGTAATCAAACATAACGACTAACCTCTTCCCCTCAGCCTAACGAGGGCTTTGATGGGTGCCTTTGATGCCGGGAAACAGTTGGTTGGCTTCACTAGGCAGTAATGTCTGAGATAATTAAGACAGGGTCGTGTCAGGGCCAGACTTCAGAGACTGGGATGGGCAGATCAGGCTGGGAGAGGCCTTACAACTAAGCATTAAAAAGGGAAATTTGGGAAATTAAATGCTTTACTTTTTTTTGTTTCGTTTTATGGTTAGCACCCACAGGTAACACACACCAACTCAGTCAAACAAGACCAAGAAAATGGCTGTACAAGAGCGTCTGAGGAGAAATACTGTCACTCGGCCATCCTTCAAACTACGACCCGACAGTCACTTGCTGCCTGGGAGTGAGAACCAATGCGGGAGCCCACCAGGGACCGTTCCTGTTCATCAGGCATAGTGTGTCAACCAGCTAAGAACCATAACCTCTAGGAAATATTACTCACACTGACTGTTTAGGTGTGCCATCTGTTTTGAGTGGCTTACAGCATATTTACTGTCATGTTTTGTATATTCAGTATGTTTTCATACTGTGTGTGTGTGGATAGGTTCCCTACTGTCTATAGGATACACATATACTCTGCATTGTTCTGCATTAGTCCCAGCATGGTCCGCTGCCACTCTGCAGCTTGGCGCTCGCATCATTCCACATCGTTAATTGATTTGAGGAAGAGCCTCTGTTCAAAAGGAGCTGAGCGCTCGCTATGCTAATTGTCTATGCTGTGATGTAATGCCAAACAATTCCCCCTCCCAGGAGACTCAGCGCAGCTACACTGTCTGGTGGAAACACTATTTGAATGTTAAGTAATGTCACTCAATGGTCCATCATTTAATATCGAGATGCTGTGATAAGCTTTGTTTAAATAGTGAACAAGCTTGGTCTTTGTAATATATTGAGAGTCTCTGTGCTGTTCCCCCGAATGAAAACCATAATGGGAAATCATGGACCATCCTGGTGAACAGTTTCCACTCGTTGCAATAACAAGAGGCTTCGGAAATGGAACACAAACTGTCCCGTCAAATGAAATACTACAAACCGTCGACATATGAGTGTGACCAGGACCCTGGGCTGCGAACGCCAGGAATAAATGACGCTGGAAGAGGGAATGAACGAAAGCAGATGTGGTCTGTGGAGGAAAGCCAAACAAGGCCGACGCCATCAGCAACCTCACCACTTTGCAATGTTTGTTTTGAATCCCGTGAGCAGCACACCAACAAACAGCCTACCACAGCATGCATTGAAAGTGAAACAGATGGATGGTGTTGAACAAGAAAGACTGACAATATGAAGGTCAATACCACCCCTAATCTCAATTGGCAGGTACCTGGCAGGTGGAAAAATATTGAGATTCTGGATGCTCCCTCTGGGTCCTACGGGAAACATATACCTTAAGATATTTAAAGGTGTTATATGTCAATTAAACATTCTTTCTTAGCTTGGACGATTTTTTCACCCTATGAAACATCCCAGAATACCTGCTGTCAAATGTAATAGGCAACTCATTCCACCACAGAAAGCAAATACAAGGCTGTGTGTGGAGGCCTTGACGAATAAGTCAATAAACGTCACATCCCTGAGCAATGTCTCACAGCTCAAAGAGTTATAGCAGGTACTTTTCCGGACTCATGGAATTTATATGAATCTTGGCAGCTCCCCTGTGCTTTGTAATGGGGTGGGGAGGGGCGGGGGGGGGGGGGGGGGGGGGGGGGGGGGGGGGGGTTGACGGACACACAGACGGCATACAAAGTCCCAGGGAGAAAGGGGAGAAAATCGGGAAATACTTCAAAACCAGGCATTGCAGGGAGTAGGAGAGGAGAGGAGAGGAGAATCTCTGTTTCTCCGATTCTCATCTACCGTTCCACAGGGGGCACATCAAACAGACTGGAAGCAGATGGCGGAGTGGCTGTCCAGGGCACGAGGACTGACCTTCCTCGATTTGGGATTTTTTAAAAGATAAAATTGCTTATGAGAGAGTTGCTGTTAGTGTGTATGTGTGTGTGTGTGTCTGTGTGTGTGTGTGTGTGTGTGTGTGCGTGTGTGTGTGTGTCTGTGTGCGTGTGTGTTTGTGTGTGTGTGTGTGTGTAAGTTTGTCCAGTCAATGCACTGTGTATGCTTTAAGTGAGTGGATCTGTGCAAAATACACTCGGTAAAAAAAAAAAACTGTTACAAAGAAACCAGGCGGTTTTCTTTTTCCAAGTCTATCCAAAACAGCGCAAACAACAGAATGAGTGTTGCTATCTGCAGGTATCAGTGAGTAGAAATATTGTAAACTGATGATTAAGCCTATTACTTATTTCATAATCCCCTGACCTTTGAAGTTTGTGCCACATTCACCGTTAATTCCCCTACTCTCCCGAAGAATGAGTGTAAAAGCAGGGAGATACATTCTTCTTGCATTCTCAGCTGAAAGAAACTCGTCAGAGGCGGACTCCCAAGCGGTCAGAGGTCAACCCCTCGCCAATGAGACGCCCAGGAGTTAGTGGCCTTAGCGCTGCCCAGACCTCCTGTGGTTCCCGTCCATGAGTCTTGCATGAGAAGACAGTGAAAAACATCCACCGGGACCATGAAGTGTTTGTGGGCTTTCATTGATTCTCTGACAAAGTCCTGCCAGGGGAAATACAGCTTTCCTACGCTGGTAATGTCATTTTAATAGATGATTAAAAATGTTCATTGGATAATAGGGAGTACAAGGGGCAATATAGTGGAGGAGCCAGGTGGAGTGAGCTAAGAGATATTGGAACACGGTCACAATGCCAACCCCAGCAGGGTTTAATCACCCAATGTAATTACAGTTGGAGTCTGAAATCTGGACCCAACAAAAGGAACACTTCTGTGATAAAACTCCCCAAGGCACAAGTGTGTTTTAGATGGCTATAATTAAGCACCCTTATGTTAACCTGCTTGGCATGGCTGAAGGTGGATGCTGTAAATATTGGCAACTTGTTTCTGTGGTTGAGAAAATAATACCAGGTTGTACTCACATTTACTTTGCTATTTATTTTAATTAAACATAAATTGGCTCGTAATCCTAGCTCCTAAGGGGATCTTAGCGGCAGGCATTTGTGGTGGAGGCTGTGAGCCAACACAATTTTCCCCATTATTCCTCATATTCACCACTAAAATCATAATTTTTTAAAGACGTGTCTGCAATAAAAACATGATGCTACTAACTAAATCCACATTTTTGGAGGGATTTGTATCAATCCCCCCAAAAGTACAGACATCACTCCTTGTCCATCGTTTACAGCTCAATTAATGATTCATGCTGTGGAGAACACACAAGCACCACCCCTGAGAAAGGAGAAACTGGAATAAAATTAGCCTATCAAACTATGCCAAATGTGTTGTGGGTCCTGTTGTCTCCCCCTGTCCATATTCCCTGGGATGTTCTATGTACCCCTGTCCTCTGTCTTCCACCAGAAATGGCTGTCATAAAAACAAAATGACAATCTGCTTCTGGCACTCCTCATCCTCTTTGGACCGTGTAAGCTTTATCAGTTTGATTTGTTAACGCACCTCCCCAAATCATTGTGCAGAAAAATGGTTTCAATGTCCCGATTTCATTCGCAGATGAAACACTAACACAGTTAGTCACATTCGAAGTGTCACTAAAAATCACTAAAAACTAAAAGCTTGAGTTAATTTGGGAAAGCGCTACCATTCAAGAGGTCCCACTCATTCACTAATTACTTGCACACAGTCCAGATGTGTGTTGACACTTCTTACTGTAATAATTTGTTCACTTCAAATCAGAGCTTGTAGCAGAGCAAGAGTTGAAATGATTTTTGATGAAGTGTTTGCTTTGCAATAGGTGCCTAATGTTTCTCATTTTGTGTGTGTGGTTTTGGGTTTTGTGTGTTGAGCTTATGGAAAGTGAGTTTCAGAAATTGGTTGCACACAATTAGAAGAAATTAATAAATGCAATAACGCATGTAAGCTTATCATACTCACTCCCCCCTTCATCAAACACACACACACAAGGGGCGCCCAGTGGCTTACTTACTTACTTACTAGGGTGCACTATAAAGGCCTTGATGCAGCAACCTGGGTTTGATTCCAGCCTGGGTCCTTTGCTGCTTGTCCTCCCCTCTCTCTCTCCCCCAACTTTCCTGTCTACATACTGTCCTGTCAATAAAGCATAAATGCCTCAGAAAAAAATATCCTAAAACAAATAATACACACATACACCCAGCACACAACCCACGAACACATTCACACAAGGACACAAATGACCCTCCTCAAACAGCATTCTCATTCTGCTCACACATGCAGTCTCTCTCTATACTTCACACACACACAACTCCCCCTCTTCTTGAAACACCTTCCAACAGAAGCACACAGACGGACACACATGCCTTTTAAACTCTGCCAAACTAGCTCAGCTAATCTTGACAAAGACTTTCCTTTCCCCTCACTTCTACGTCCCCCATGCCACTCAGCATAAACAAACTAAAACGTCCTCTGCTCTCTATTATTTGCTGTCTTGTTCATCTTAGTGCATTGCCCTTTCCCATCTTCCCCAACGTATTTGCTTAGCAAGTGTTAAAAAATCCAACGAAAAATAAAATCAGCATTTAATCTGGTCGTGTCTTATCTTGCGGTCATACCAGTAGATAGGTATTTTGAAGGCATTTAGTTCAATAAAATCTATCGATTTTGACATCACAATTACACGATGAACCAAAGTGAACTAGCACAGAGACGAATCAATGAATGGATTTTTGCCTAATCCATACAAATTCGGATTTTTCCATTCTATATCTATACATATAAACAATTAAAAGAGCACGATTTTTTCTTGTTTTAAAAGATGCTGAAACTAGGAAGAACATTGTCAGCATGTCTTCGAGTTATTGTTAATACTAGCTATTGAACAGTGAAGGGCTCCTGCATGTAAACATCTTCTCTTCAATAGAGGGCACCGAAAGCTTTGCCATCATCCAGGGATAGAGATAAAGACATATTCACTGTCCTCAGGTGTTACAGTAAATTGACCCTTTCAGTTTTTGATGAATGATGTGATGGATTAGCAGACAAGTGCAATGACCTGCAGGGATTATAGTGATAGCTTGGCTTGATTGAAGTTTAAATGAACACAAAGCTTATTTTATTGTAAACACTGCACCAGACAGGAACTCTCTATTTCTCATGGACTTTCATTTGTATACTTGGCGCACGCACACACACTCCCACACACACAAGCAACAGGCAGAAGCCTTGCTTAGGTTTTGTACAGGGAGTCAGTGACTCCTATCATTCTGGCTCAAGGCATTAGCCCTCCAACGCCAAGCGGCACTCTCGATTATAAGAATGAAACAGATCAACAGCCGAGTTGTTTTTGAGACTTCTGAATGTGTGATTGTGTTTTCTAAAGCACCTTTCTTTCTGGTTTAACACCCCCGGTAGTCACCTCAATCTTAAGGAATTAATCTAATGATTAATACCCACGACATTTCATAATTAAAATGCATTTTTTCTTTTGACTACCGACGCTGAACTTGAACCGCGCATACCACCAGACATTTTAATTTTGTCGCCTCTGCTTGTGCTCGCCCTCCTTTCTCTCCCCCATCATTATTTCTCTCTCCCTTCTCTTGGTCTCTTCCCTGCATCTCGTCTTCCTTCTCTCCAGAGTCCCTTCTATGATCCACCACAGGGTCTCATCCCGTACTCATTAATGAAGCCGGCCAAATCAAACGGGGAGAAGCCAGTGGAACGTGAACCGTCCCGATGGACATGCCAGTTGGCACTAAGGCTCACTGGGTGGCACGGGCACCACGCCAGGCCACGCCACAACAGTTCATTAACACTAGAGTGTGTCACACACAGGATGGGACAATGATGCTGCACCCAAAGGACAAGACGAAGTTTTGGGGGAGGAAGAAAGAATACGAAGAACAAAACGTGACTGACAGAACTTGTTTTGTTTTGCGATGAGTGTTCTCTGGTGGGTACATCAGAAAACATGGTTCTGAACATGGTAGGGAAGAAAGTATCTGCCAGCCCAGTGTCTGCTGCTGTCGTGACGTTCCCCTCCACTTCTCCCCCTCTGCCCGACCCAGGCCCCGACACAAAATCATTACACGCTTTGCACTCGCTGTCGTCCCTTGCTTTATTTCCCTACAAAAATATTTCAACCTAGAAAAGACGTCATGAAACGTACACGGTACATTTTTGTTTTGCAAAGGCAATAGAACGTCGAACATATCCGTTTTATATATATTCTAATATGGGTAAATATATCTGAAGAGTAAGAATCGATCCAGTCGTGGTGTGGAGAGTCAGTCTCTCAAAAGGTCTGTGGTGGAACATCTTGTCCTCTGCTGTCTTCAAAACAAACCGCAGACGTTCTATCAGAGGAAACATGGGAGGGAGAAAAGGAGCAGAACCAGGTTCTCTGGTGTCCTCTGTAAACGATAAATAAAGAGACCTATTCTGCTCCAATTGTGTCTGTACCTTAAGGGCATATGAGTGAGGCTAGAGTGCAGTGGAAATACACTGATAGGAATAGTCCATGTGTCTAGCCCTAACTTTGTGTATAGAGATGTGAGTTTAGCCAGCTTAGACATAACCAGAGATGGAAACATTCGTTTAAACCTTATTAAAGCACAAGGAATGGACACAGGTGTGTGTGTGTGTGTGTGTGTGTGTTTGTGTGAGTGTGTGCTTGGTGAGAGGATTTGTAAAGCACTTGTGATTGCTGGACTGTAACGACCAGAATACTGTTCCCTTGTCTATGTGGCTCAAAGAAATTTTTGTGTGTAGACCTATTGACATCAAATTCATTTCCAATTTCACTTGTTATTAAGGTTCCCCAAAAAGCTGATTCAATTAACTTAGTATAACAAAAACGTTTTCAAACATTTCAATCCATTTGAAAGGAATTTCTCAAATAAATAACATCCACAAAAAGATAACGATTCCAATTAAGAAACCTAGGAATATAATCAACATTTCTCCAGTGGAATCTGTCATAAGCTGTAGCTCCTAAGGCCGTAGGGCAAACTGTCGATAAGCCCCTCCCCTGCTGTCAGGTCATTCGCTGAAGTACTTCCTGCTGAGTTGTGAGGCCACTCCCCCCTCCTGCTAGCGTCATAGAGGAGGGGAGGGGACAGTGAGGCAAAGCGTCCAGAGAGGGGCCAGGAGCCAGAGGGGGGAGGGTGAGGGCCGGGCCCCCAGGGGAGAGGCTGAGTCCGAGGTACAGGAGCACACCTCAAAGCCGTTCTCCGCGTGGTCCGGCTGGTGCTGCCCGTTGACCCGGGTCTCGGTGCCGTTGGGCTCCGTGGCCGGAGAGTCCGACTGCATCTCGCTGCACACCAGCCAGTCCTGGCCGATGGGCCGCGGGTAGCCGGCCTCCACCTCCATGTCGCTGCCCAGCACGCGCCAGTACTCCTTCCCCTTGAAGAAGTAGGAAGAGCCTGAGGGAGGAGGTGGTGGAGGGAGAAGAGAGACAGAGAGAGGGAAAGAGAGAGAGGGAGGGAGAGAGAGAAATAGAGAGAAAGAGAGGGAATCACAAGGGGAAAGAGGGAATTTTTTTATTGTGTTTCTGTTTAGTTCTCTGTGATGGAATAAAAGAAGAGCTGTAGGAAAGAGAGAATGTGGAAGAGAAGAGTGAGAATGAGAGAGAGAGAATGGGGGGTAAAAGTTGGGTGAGAGGGAGTGGAGACTGTGATGATGATTGCTATTGCCAGAGCAATACATCAGTGTCAGCCGAGTGTGTCTCTCCCTTTCTCTATCAGCATCTTGCCATTTATTTCTACCCATAACTAACACTGGCTCTTATTCCCTTGTCCTTCCCTCTCCCCCTTTCCTTCATTCTGTCTATCCACCCTCCCTCTTTAACTTTCTCTCCTCTCGATTCAGTCAAATTATTTTTACCGGTTGTTGTCATAAAATACAATATCTAATGTTGCTAAAGCATTTCTCAAACCAGTAACTGCAAATAACTGCAGCAACAGAAAAAAGGCTTGACGATAACGGCATCAATGGCACCTTTTTTACTCACTCTCCTTTCTATGAGACACACAAGCACACACACACACACACACACACACACACACACACACTCACTCGCACACACTAGTAGTCAACACACATTGTATTATGCCAGTCCACCTCTCATCTTGTTCAACCTTGTCATCACATTTGCTCTGTTGTCCCCTCTCTGTTGCCATCTCTCCTTCCTCCCTTATCCTCTCTGACTATCTCCTCTCTTTCCCTTCATCCTGAGGTGGTTTTATATGCCTGGAGAAAGAGAGAAAAAGAGAGACGGAGGATAGAGAGAGAGGGGGCACTTTGATGTGATAGCAGTTCCCAGACCCCCAGGCCTGTGTATGAGCATGCATGTGTGTCTGTGTCTGTGTGTGTTTGTGTGTTTATTATATTCCCATCTGCTTGCTCACGGGTGTGTAAGGACTGTCGTGTTTGCGTTTTGGCCTGGGCTCACACAGAAACATCAATCAGCTTGGAGTAGAGCCTCTGGAACTGGCACACCTGACTCGGTAAATTGCTCCACACACACACAGACACACACACACACACACACACACACACACACACTAAACTACAGGAGATGCTGCCGGTTGACATGACCTCCCAGTATGGTTGTGTGTGTTTGTGTGTTTGTCTGTGAGTTTGTGTCAGATAAATAGAGGGCAGCCTACTGACGTGAAAATAGCAGCTGCCACCAACAAGACAAATGTCCACACAAAATCACGTCATAAAACGCTAAATTGTGTCTGTGAGGAATGATGGAATGGATAGCTGGGAATAATGCATGTGTGTTGTAATGTGATAGGAGTCTTGGATGTATTACTGGTTTCCCACTGTGTGTGTGTGTGTGTGTGTGTGTGTGTGTGTGTGTGTATGTGTTCGATATAAGTAGCTTTGTCTCCAGCCTGCTGGGGACTTTCGTGTTTGCACTTGGCCTGTGCTCACACACATCCATTAGCCTGGAGCAAGACCTCTGGAGCTGGCACACACTCGGCGCCCAGAAGCCGACGCGGTAAATCGCTCGGCACACACCCACCCACCCAACACACCCACACACACACACACCCACACAGTTACCTGAGATGCTGCAGGTTGACATGATTTGATCCCAGTGTGGGATTGTGTGTGTGTGTGTGTGTGTGTGTGTGTGTGTGTGTGTTTGATAAAAAGAGGGGGTCCTATGACAGCAAAAAGCTACTGCCAATGACAAGAAATATGCGCACACAAGATCACGGCATAAAACGCTAAATTGTGTCTGTGAGGAATGATGGAATGGATAGCTGGGAATAATGCATGTGTGTTTTAGTGTGATAGGAGTCCTGGATGTATTACTGGTTTCCCAGTGTATGTGTGTGTTTGATCTAGGTAGCTTTGTCTCCAGCCTGCTGGGGGCTGTCTAACAGGCAGCTGGAGAAGCAGCATTAGCCAGGCCTGAATGAACAGTGACTTCAGCCCTGTTTGACTGCCTTAGCCTGAGCCCAGAACGAGACACGGACTGGGGGGCAAAGCAGGACAAAACGAAAACAACAATTACATCCAAACTCAAAATGGTGCACGCCTACTTCCTGCCAAGACACTGCATTCTATTTTGTGTAAGACCAATCTCACTAAAATGTTCTGTCTCTACATCCTACCGGCTCTGGATCCGAACGAGACATGGACTGGGGGCCAAACAGGAAAAGGACCACAAAAACCACTACAGAAAAATAGAAGAGGGTCGCTCACGACCGCCCAAGCAATTGTATTCTATAGTGTGTTAGACAGCTCTATAATGTTTTGTCCCTCCGTCCTACACAATTTTTAGAGTTTGACTTGTATGAGGGGTGTCTGTGTGCCGCTGTGTCGATCAGGCCCTCTCACCATCTGACCACCTCATGGCGTCGTCCAGGTGAGGCGGCAGGCCCTTCCACAGCAGGGCGTCCTTGGGGTAGCCCAGGTCCATGCGCCGCAGGTGGTCGTCGTAGCGCCAGTAGCGGTCGTCTTTGAAGAAGTAGGTCTTGTCGTTGTGGAGCCAGACGAACGCGGCGTCCACGCCCTCCAGGGGCAGACCGAAGTCGCTGATTGGTCGAGGGTAGCCCTCCTCCACGTTGTTGTCTTTGAACAGCCAATACTTCAGACCTGAGGGGCGGGACAATGAGGAGTCAATCAAAAAACAGGAAGACCTGCCAAAACAGAAGGTATGTCATAATAATAACATGACAATACTTTTCACAAAGGCTGCATAGCAATTACGGGCATGAATATAAAATAATATTCTCTGCGAGAACCTATTTGGGGTCAATTAAAATGATGCCTTGTTGGACTTTTTTTCTACCTAGATTATATTAGGGTCTTTCATCCGTCTCCTTTGTTTTCAAGGCATCCAGCAACTTTAAGGATCATTAATCTAAAATTCTCTCTTTTCATCTTATAATAATTACTCTGGAACAAAGATTATTGTAACCGCAAAAAGGCAGCTTCATTATATTTCAGTAGCTTCTACAACACATTTCCCTTTTGACCACTGAGTGGATTTGTCAGTGTGTGTGTGAACCTTTGAAGAAGATGATCTTGTGGTCCCCGGGCCTCTCATAGACAGCGTCCACACTGTCCAGATTGATTGGCAGGCCTCTCCAGAACCGATGGATCTGGGCGGGACGCAGAGACACCAGGTGTTTCTCCCGGGTCAGACGCCAGAAATACTTTCCTGGGAAGAGCAGGGAAAAAAATTATTCTGTGTCATTCAAAAGTCTGGATTCATGGTACTTAATACATGCACGATAACCATGCATAATGAATGTTATTATTATTATTACACCATATCCTGTGTATTTTGAAAAACAAATCAAGATTACCGATAATTTTTACTTTTAAACTCGGACTCTATCCACCAAGAGAAAAAGTAAATGGGACTCTCCAATAAATAAAGGGAATATTATAATAATAATATAAAGATTTTATTTTTTTTTACCAAAACCACATTCATGACCATGGTCATTTTCCATCTGTATTTTTCTTTGGTCTGACTCACTAGGAAATTGGTTGCTCTGGTCTGAATTAAGGCTGTTGGTGCGTAAACTCTTTCCTTATACTCTGTGTGATGAAAAAAAACCTCAATACAGCATTATCTCTGCCCTTAAGACACTTCCTCCCCCTTCACTCTAAACTTATGTTCATAAAGTTTTGGACTAGAGTAGAACTTTTAAAGCAATCTGAGAGATACAGAGAAACAGACAGGGTGGGGGTCTCACTAGGGGTCCATCTTTTGCACGGGGCCCGGCTGGACTGGAGGTTGCCTGGAAGTCAGAACCACTGGGACCCTCTATTGATCTCCAGAATCTCCTGTCTGTCTCTCTGTCCGTTCTACTATATTTTATCTCTATTTCTAACTTTCTCTGTGTTTTTCTCTGCAGTCCCAACGCCATCGCTCTCAGTATTTTCTCTTGCTCTTACTTATCCCACCCCATGTCCTCCTTGTGTTCTTGGGGTTCTGAGGTTCTGTACCTTTGAAAAAGAAGGCCTCGCCACGAATCTGCGCCACAGCATCAAAGTGACTGGTGCACCTGTCAGGGGCGTCCCACGTCGGCCTGAGAATAGAGAAGGGGAGGGAGGGGAGACAGGGGATGGATAAGAGATGGGGAGGAGAGGATAAAAAAGAGGATGAGGAAAAGGTAGGGGGAGGGATCGGAGAGACAAGACAAAGATGGCCCAAAAATGTTTGGAAAAGCTAAGTCACGCAGGCCTTCTTTGGTATTTGATATAAGGTTGACGTTTTGTACGATAACTTTTGCACGATGGAGCCAATCAAACCAGCTTGGCAAACCCATGTATTCTTTGGTCCTGTTGCATATTGCAGGTGGAGTGTTATTCCAACCTGGAGGCCCGTGCGTGTCTGAGTGTGTGTCTCCATTATCATTGGCACACCAGGGGAGATTCTATCGGCCCGCTCCCCAGGAGGTCCTTGCATACACAATCCCAGGCTAATGTCTAATTTAGACTGCAATGCGTTCTGCCTGCCAACGCTACATTGACTTCCTCGGACTTTGTAGTACTTTGTACTTATTTCAAGAAAATTATCAAGATAATTTTTGCTATTTCTATGGCAGATACTTTTGGTTGTTTCTTTGTGTTAATTTCTTATTTCAAGCTAAATTATCAGCCAATGGAACAAGCAAAAATCATCTTGATAATGTTCTTGAAATAAGTAACATAATCCAAGAAATATTTGAAATAATGTCTTGATACAAGCTATTTGATCTTGCATTACATTGCATTACATTTTGCAGTGTATTTGCCCTTGCAAATAACCTGTCTTTTGTCAACTTGCTATGTGTTCCTGTGTGTGTGTGTGTGTGCATGTCTACGTGTCGGTTTGGTGCTTACGGGACAGTGGACCTGTTTTCTGGCAGGTCCAGCAGCACAGGGGGGTCAGCCGTCTGTGAAGGGTCACCAGGTCGCATGGTGTGGGACACCGAGTCTCTGACCCCTGGAGAAAAGCAAAGGTCAAAGTTCAATGCAACCACTTCTTGTAACACAGGGTTCCAACAAGAAAACCAATCCAACACAATATCGTGTATGTACAGGTGCCAGGGACAAGAGCCATTTTATAGATTTTTCTGTCTATCTATTTTTTATTTTCTTCTACCTTTACATATCCCTG
Organism: Aplochiton taeniatus; assembly: GCA_017639675.1. Taxonomy (NCBI): domain Eukaryota; kingdom Metazoa; phylum Chordata; class Actinopteri; order Galaxiiformes; family Galaxiidae; genus Aplochiton; species Aplochiton taeniatus. The sequence continues at coordinate 46,968,093 of CM030172.1, forward strand.
ACTTATTTCTCACCTTCCCACAACTGCCTTTTCTCCTGCAGCTCTATCAAAGTACCTTGCCCAGTTTCTTCTCCTATTGTAACACTAGAACACCCCATCTATTTCCTTCCTCCCTTCTGGTGCCCTCCTCTTCCCCTCACTGCTGCATAACATTACAGTAGCTGGATTCAGCATAACGTGATAAGCAGGCCCCGTGGCCAGCGCCTAGCCAATAGAACACCTGCCCTCCACTCCCATTCTAACTAGCTGGGTAATTGTGTGTGGCTATGTGTGTGTGCGTGCGTGTGTGTGTGTCTTATGGTTGCCCTACCATTAGGTGACTGTAGGAGACACTAGAGAGCAGAGTCCACTCCTGCACACACAGTTTAGTCAGGTCAATCACTTAGGCAACATGGTCAGCTTTTGGCAGTAGGCATATCAGTAAAGTTTTCTCCATTGATTTGAATGATAAACCTTGTGGTGTCCGGCAGAATGGCCCCACACCGTTTTTGAATGGCCCCACATAACTATTATTATTTTGAACGTTTGTATGTGCTATAATGATTTGCCTTGTTGAAAGTAACTTAAATGTCTGCATATAATGTATGCAACGAAAGCGTAAACCCTCCTATTTTTTCGACTTTTTCGATGCTGATTCAGTCAACCTTAACATTGCGTGTCAACAAGCTGCAGTTATGACAACTGGGCACGCTGTAGGCTACTTTGACGGTATATAGGAATAACCAAAGAAAGTTAAATTGTATATTAAGTCATCGTAAGAGTCTCCCGATTCTAATGATGCAGATTTCTTTAGTAAGAGTAAGGTAACTTTACATCGAGACACCCCTAGATTGTTGGAGTGTTAGTCCACCAGAATCGAGTATATTAGGCCACACGATAACTTTCACTATTTTCGGTCTTAACGACGGTATCAAACACTCCCCTTATCAGTACAATCTTAGCTTGAAAACAAAGCCAACGCCGAGACAGGACTGGTATGAGCCGAGCAGCCCGCCGTCGGTTCTTGCAACTTGCTAGCTAGTATCACTATCAATGATATACCTTGGCTAGGTCGGTGAAAAAACTAGCCATTAGCATTCAACTTCGGTTAAACCCCAAAAAGATTTGTTGCAAATGAGATACCTGTTTGATAGATATGCAAGATTGTTAAACTAGTTAAATAAAACTCGTGTGCATGATCCTGTGAGAAAGAATTCAGAGAAACACTCTCCACTCCATTCGGGTCAAACCCCTTTTCACGTTTTTTTAAATCAAGTGATTAAACGATTAAATGTTCCAATTTTATGTTACATAGTAAACGTTTATCAATAAAAACAAATATATAAATTGCCCGTTTTTCTAAAAGTCACAGTTTTAGTGTCGAAAAAAGGTTGTTACTTCCGTGTCGCCAACTGAAGTCGCCAGAAAGCCTAAACAATATACGGCCGACTTTGACTTTACTGTACTTTTTTACCGTGAGCGAAGTAATGGATATTTTGAGATAGATATATGGGAAAGCACATTGGCTTTACACTGTATATAATCGTTTGCCTAAATAAAGGGTTCAATATTGAAAACGAGTACTCTGAAAATGGCCATAGCGTCAAAGGACTTAGTGTTTTTTGGACGCGGTCACAAGGCTCCGAAATTCTATAAGTTATAGAACAACTGTTAAACTGCATAAAGCCGCTTGTCGAGGGTGGCGGGCCACACTTGACTTCAAATAAAAAAAAATGCCAGAAACGGATTGGAAATCTGTTTTTTGGAGGTTGTCGTTGAGCACCTCGACAAAGCATAGCACCAAACTCAGGCCTGTGTTTTTTTATTTCAGGGCAGTAGCCGTAGCTAATAAGGGCATTCAACGATTTATTGGTAATTTAATCTCCACCAATCGAAAAAACACATAGCACACGCAAAGCACACGGGTGTAAGGATTAAAAAAAACTAATGGGATAATCTGTAACTTTAAAATTCACCGAGGCATTTTCATTTGAATATGGCCAGTGCGAAATAAATTGCGGCCGTTTGGCATCGAAAACACAGCTCGGAGCTCTAAGTCAGAAAGATGACCGGCGCCATATCGCTTTTCATGTATTAAAACAACTAATAACCTAATCGTAAATGTTATTAATTTTTACATTGATCTGATCATAACCTCGATGGGAACCAATACAATTTAATTTTACAACCATATTTGAAACGATATTTGTTTACGAAGCCTCTGAAATATGGATAAAGTATAAACAATCGTCGCTACAAGCATTTTGAGAGACTAACCGAAAGTAGGCTAGTACGAGATAGATACAATTACATCTGGTTAATGACAGTTAGTGTTACTATGAAACGATTTATAATGTGTATATACTTATTTATGTCCACTTTAATAGATATTATAGTGTGTAAAAGTCAACGCAGGTCCTTTTTTTCTGCTAACTGCGTTTAGAATTCCCCATTGAGCTACATTACGGTCAGAATGTTTGACCTGCCGGCACTCCTTTCTTTCTACCCTCACAGCCTTTCTATAGTAAAAAAAAAAGTCTTAAATCAATCTTTCAAAAGTCTTAATAATGCAAAGACATATGACATCAGTATGATTTTACATTTTCTGATATTGCAGTTTAAAATAAAAAAAACTAATTGGTAACATCTATTTTTTGAATACTTTACCGAATGCCTCTCGAATTACCATCATAACAGATCAGGTTAGCAGAACCAACAGCACTAAAATTTTGTTTGCAGCCGCCTGTTACCGAATGTTTATTTCACTGTTGCTAGTGGTAACAGAGACGCAACGCCATGTTGGAAGACCAAACCTGCAGACTTATTACTAGTACTGCTAATAGCTGCCAGAAACAAAACGACCAAAAGTAATATCACTTAAGTTGTAGCTAGTTGCCTACATAGCCTACGTTATGCCCAACCTTGGCGTGCTAGGTAAAACATATAATTGTACAGTAGTTTACTCCTAACATTACCTTTGACTTATTAACCTATTTACTACTAACTCTCTTCATATTGACCTATTTGCTACATGTTTAGCAGCAAAACTATACAACACCGTGGCTTGTGTGTTTCCAAGCAGTTCAAAGAAAAGAGAAAAATACACTTTGATTGTCTTTGCAACAAAGGAAACTTTGTGCACAATGCATCAGTAATGAAGTCAGGAGAGGGTACTCTTGTTCCAAAAAAACAACTTCTGTAAGAGGGACTTTTTTTCATTGTGTGTATTGCCAAGGCTTGTTTACCAGAAAGGTCCTATGTCGACATAGTAAGAATACGCAAACTGAAACCTACTGGTGAAAAGACTGTGCCAGGAAAGATCCATGTCCAATCTTTATGTGCATTTATGGCTCCTATGCACTTGCATGAATATTCCATATGGTTACGTTGTCAAACACTTAGACCAAAGTTGTATTTTTTCTTTCCGTACAAGTTGGTGGGTGTGCATTCATTTGTTGTTTATGGTTGTTGCATGTTTTTTCCCATATATTTTGCCAGGCATTATATTGTCCTAGTCTAGTTTTGGTAGTTCAATTCCCCTCAAAGCTTTTGACCAGCACATAACAAGAAACCGCCAACAAAAATTAAAAGAAAAGTCATAAATAACTGGTATGTGGCTGGATGGATCGTATAGATGAGAATTATATTTAGCTTAGCCATTATTTTGTTGTCAGAATTGTACATCCTATCACCCTACTCAAAAAGCAGTCTAGTCTACTCTACTCTTGGCTCTGAATCTGACATGTGAGTTGGTGTGCAATTCTGTTTGAAGGTGCAAACATGTACCTGTAAATATTTCATCTTTCAGGGTTTGCTTATCTGCTATTAGTAAGAGTCTTATTAATGTTGAAGAAACTTATTATATTCCCAGGCTGAATACTTTAATATGTCCCCTGAAAGGTGTGAAGTCTCCTGTTTGATATATTAACACACACTTGTGTGTCTGCAAATTGTATTTAAATGTCCTCAGTAGCCACATTTCCCTAGTAGTCCTTGTGACTCATGTTTACGACAGGTTAAGTACATTATTTCATTAATCTAGCAATTTAAAGTGGTATTTGTATTACCTAGCAATAGCTGAAAATGCAAGATTTATTTCATGCCCTCTAGAAAGGAGTGTCCCCAAGAGGCACCATCCAGACTTGCGTCCCCGCCATGTCAGATAAAAAAAGAATGTGTGTGAGAGAGAGAGATGTTTGAGAGTTTTAGGAAGCCACGTGGGAGTGCCCCCTCTCCCGGGACGCACCGTAGAGCTGCCAGACGCGGACCTTGTCCTCGTAGGGGAGGTCGTACTTCAGGGGGTCCCCGACCGGTCCCTGATAATAGGGCCTCATGATGGACTCCATGGCCGAGGTGTGGGCTAGGCCTATGGCGTGACCAAACTCATGCACCGCCACGGCAAACAGGTCCATGCCATGGGTGTCTGGAAGAGAGAGATTTAGTTGTATTACTATTTTTATGTGAGGGTGTTACTACATTTTATGACTTTCAGGCTTCTAATCCATTTTAAGTGGTATAGCTTCAGCCACACAGGTATGAGACATTTTCTACCTCAACTATCAGACAAAATATTATTCAATTTGTGACAAATACAGAGCAAAGACGTTGATAAGCCAGTGTGATAAAGCAGTCACAGATGAAAGTGGAGAACTCAACTGTACATAATGGAGAACCAAGCGGAATATAAGCGAATAATGGCTTTCTTATTCAAGCCTCTAAATCCACACATCAGAACCAGGGAAGATGAAAAGTTCCACCACCATCTCTCCTCGCCTGTAAATCCCCACGGAGGGAAGACGACGTGCGACGACCTGTGCCCACCTGTTATTTCCCTCTCAGCTAATCACCGCATCGTTAAAGCTAAGAGGAGAGATAGCCCTCAGAGGGTTGAAATGCTTTTAGGCAAGCCTCACACAAGAGAGATAGCTATGGAAATGTCTGAGCACAACAGGCTGTCAGTCAAGCCCTCGCCTGGATTGACATCTGCTGCCTCGGGAGGAAAAAGCGTTCAAATTTCAGTCCACAAAAAAAATGCAAAACTACATCGAAACCAACACGAAAACAAAATCTCCTCGTCTGGCTCGGCTAAGCAAGACCACATGTTAAAAGATGCGGTTAAGAAATGTATATTTAGCAACAAGCTCCCCCAAAGAGTTTACAGCTTGAGTGATGGGTGTTAGGTTAGCCATGGATTAGCCCTGGCTTGGCAGGCTTGGCCCACTGTCATGCCTGAGACAAAGAGTGTGCAGTGAGAAAGATGTGCTGACGTATGATGTAGGACCCAATGCCAACTCTAATCTACAGGAGCACACTCTGCAGGACGGATGGGAGAGGAAAGAGGACAGCGTGTAAGAATGAGACAAGAGGGAATGGAGAGAGATGAAGCTGCAATAGAGTAGAGATTAAGTGTAACGGTCACCGACCACTATAAACTCGCCAACATCAGTACATCGATGATCACTAAATCGTGTGAACGGGTACCTTTTCACACGGTCGAGTGGTTAGGGACACTGACTCCTGTGCTGGCAAGCACGGAACGCCCATTTCCATCCCAGGTAGAGGCAAACGTGAGGAAGCGACAGTTTTTGCTTGCCCGAGGGTCACAAGTCAGAGCAATAACACAACACTGCGAATCACTACTGTTACATCAGCTACAGTAGGGTAGAAAGAGAGGGATGGAGCTAGAGTAGGGTAGAAAGAGTTAGTGTGTGCTAGAGTGTGTGCACATGCAAAGAGCAGAGGGAGGGACGTTTGGGGACAGACAACTTTAAGAGGGCCACAGGAAGGGCCACGGACCATGGCAACAATACCTGCTGTCTGCAGGAAGAAGTCAGATTGCACTGCATTCTACCCAGGCAGGGACACACACCATTGGGGTGCTGGAAAATCCCAATCCATTTATGTGTATATCTGTCCTTTTGATATAATTCACCCTTACAGAATATTCTAAAGGATTCAACTGCATCACTGACACTAGTGTTTTCTTCTTTGTCACAACCTAGTCTCCCTTTATTCTTTTTCTTTCAAACACACGCACACTGCGAAAGTCACTGAATGAGCCTTTTGTTTCAGCCACAATAATCAGTCTGCATTAGTGTGCAGCCAGAGGAGAGATAATTAATAAGAAAATATCTGCTAGCTGCCAAAACAAAAATAGCAATCTCCAGACTCCACTAACGCATGTGACCCCCGAGACACTGCCCTAGACGCCCCATTGGACGTCTGGCTTGTCAAACAGCCGGCTGGCTGGGGAGACCGATTGCTAACTTTTAATAGAGCATTAAGCATTTTCGCTTGCTACGTTATTCTAGAAGTATAGTTCCTATTGAAGGCTAATCGTGCCTGTTAGTGTATGTTGCCTCAGAGGGCTGTGTTCTGAGGTTCCTCCAAGAACAATTGAGAGTGAGATGATTCCAGACAATAAGAACAGGAGGGGGGCGCGTAACAGAGGGCAGCGAGTGAAAGCAATTACCCAGCATCCTATTTTGTGATAAGGCCTATCCTTTTTAATAAGATTAAGCCGGCGCCGAAAATGTGCTGAGGTGTCGACGTCCTCGTCTAAAGCTCCTGACCTTACAAGTGGATAACTAATCAATGGATTATCTTCCTGTCAGTAGACGTTGCTGGGCAAGACAATATGTAGCTCTGCTTCCTGAGTAGACAGGAAACAGAGCCAGTACAGAAGGTCTTGATTCTGATGTCTTTTCAAGCAGCTCAGTGTTAACAGCAGTGACATAAGCTGATAGACAAATAAAACATAAAACAAGAGCAAGTTATATTCAGCTGCACTTAAGAAAACCAAAATGTACACAAATCACATAATGTACTGCTCTCCTTAGGGCTACAGCTAGAACAGACAGTAATGATTTGACACAGTGATAATATCAGAGGAATAACAGGAGCGGGGCAGCAAATGTTAGCGAGAAGGACAAAGATGACGTGAAGAAATGAATGTGTGGTTTAATTAGCGGACGTTGTTCTTCGACTCGGTGAGTCGCATCGCGCTGCCTGCCCGAGAGACAAAGCAAACACCATTAGACTAGAGACTAAATCCCTTGTGCAAACCCCTTTAATGAAGAAGAGGATATCAATCCACACAAATACAGAGAACACCGGTTAAGAATGTTGATTTATTGAAGAAAAAAAAATGAAAGACAAAAGAAGCCGGTCAAGTCTAATTATCAACACCACCATCTTCCTTACATCTTGCTAAACATTATAATTGTAATACTTTCCCCCTTTAGCACAGCCTAACCTTCCTCAAATGTTCTGATATTCATAATACAACTATGTATTCTTCCTAAACTCCTCTCACTTCTCCTCACGGCCACCGCCCTCATGTATCAATGTAGAGTCGAAATAGATTATGATGTCACACCACAGACAGTGTCAACCCTCCGTCCTGCCCTCTCACTCTAAAGCCGACCCCACCACCATTCTCAGCCCCAACCCCAGCCTCAGCCCCAACCCTAACCCCAGCCTCAACCCCAGCTTTAACCCCAACCCTAACCCCAGCCTCAGCACCTGACAAGCCCCTGCACCAACCCCTAGACTGCTCCATCCACCAGAGCCCCGTGTAAGAAGCTGCTGCCTGACCACTCCCTTTCCCCCGTCTCCCCCCCTCTCGCCTGCTCCCTCCTGGCAGGATGCGGCCGGGGTAAGGGCCGGGGGGGAGCCCTAATTGGAGCAGACGGACGAGGTGTCCAGGAACATATGGTTCACAGCCTCCGCAGGACAAGAAGGTGAGAGGGGGTTCAGTAGAGGGAGAGTGAGGGGGAATGTGTGTGTGTGTGTGGGGGGCGGGGGTGAGCTGGCCCTGACACCAGTTCACCAGCTGGACTTGTCTGGCCCCTGAACAACCTTCTCAATTGGACCTGAGGGGAGGATGATCTCTTTATCCAACCCTAACACAGACATCCTCAGAAATTAACACACACCTTTATTTACTGTAACAATGATTCTTAATGGTGTATGATATTGGCCGGTGTGTTATTTACTGTATCTGTTACATGTGAGAGTGGTGTTCCTTTTGGTGCAGGAGCATCTTACAGTGATCCAGTCACAATCCCACATGCTGGATGCCACAGTACCTAACAGGTCACACAGTAATTGCCCTGAACTGAGTTACTCTGTCAATGAGCCAAGAGACTGAGTGGAGCTTTAGCTGTGGCCAGGTGAGTGTGTGGTCCAATATGCAGTGCTCTTCTCAGCATAGCACCCTCTATCAAAGTTCAGGCAGCTCCTCCATTAACCTACTTAGGGCCGAGTCGATCGGCGATGCTGCCGTTGCCAAAACTGTATCCCCTCCCCTAATCCCCTCGCAACGAAGCCTCAATGCTTTCCATCTCTCCATTATTCACTCCTTTACTCCCGGACAGGGGAGAATGATGAGGTCTGTCAACCAGAGCCCACTCGTCTTGATGAAAGGGGGAGAGGTGGTGAGGAGAAGGAGAGTCGAGGGTAAGAAGGGCAGGGCGTGGAGTTAATGATTAATGAGACCATCTGTGAGGCTGGCCCTGCTGTCTGAGACCATCCAGTGGGGGCTGACTGTCCTTCCTGTCACTGCTCCCTCAGTGGCCAGCCGGTGACCCAGCGCTCACCCAGCATTGACCCAGAATGTAACCCAGACAATAACCCAGCATTGACCCAGCCGGTGACCCAGCACTGACCCAGAAAGTAACCCAGCACCCAGACAACAACCCAGCATTGGCCCAGTCCTGACCGCTGGTCCGGTGAAGCGTAAAAGGAAGCACCATGACATGAAAAATACCAAAACCGAGGGGCCAGTCACAGAAAAATAAAGTCCACAATTCCATTAAATGGAATTGGCTCTTGAATAGTTTTGTCAGCTCTTTTTATTGATACAGTATAAACATGGCCATTCATTCAAAAGAGAACACAACTGAATACTATCCTTTTTATGGAGCATCCACTTACTGCTAAGACTCTGTCACTTATCAACGCATTCAATATTAAATAGCCCACGCTAATGTTTTTCTATTGCAGCCTGGGAGTAGTATGTGGTATATATTTCAGGTATGCACAGGTTCAGTGCTGTTCAATGCTATCTTAATAAAACATTGAATTTTCATATTAAATTGACACATTATCAGAACTACTTTATTGTGTTATAACTTGGGCTCCTAGGCCACCGACCTGGTGACCTGAAGGTCCAGGCTTCATCGTCGTCAAAGTGCGTGTCCCCCGCCGTGAACCTCTCCCCGGGGAAGAAGGCGTGGGCCACGGTGCCCCCCGGCCCGTCGAAGGGGTAGCCGTCATGGTGGTCGGCCTTGGTGAAGTCGATCTGGATGTCGGCGTCGCTGCCGCCCACCTCGTGGAAGTTGAGGGGCGTGATGTCGCTCCACACCTTCAGGGCGTAGTACATGAGGGCCCGCACCGTGTCCCGACCCAGCAGGGACGACTCTTTGGGGAAGGTTCTTATTCTGTGGGGGGGGGGGGGGGGGGGGGGGGATCAAATATAAAGACCAAGCAGAGAGAGAAGAAAATGAACTGGAGAGACGGTAACATGGAGAAGACAGGAAGATGACTGGACGTGTGGAGGTGTGGATGAGAGGGAAGTAGAGTAAACACAGAACCAGAGGTCAAAGACAGACAGAGAGAAAGTGAGGAAGAGACAATTGAGTTTTTGTTGTCTGTATATTTGTGTGTGTGTTTGTGTTTCTGTTTCTCAATACAAAAGGTTATTCATACATGTATATGTATATATTGGAAGAGGATATTATTGTTTTTAGAATGATAGAATGTTATTTGCATTTGTAGCTGCCATAAGTCACCAAACAATATTAGCTGATAGAAGAAGATTGCAAATCCATGCATGGTAAACCGAGGTAGACTTCTTGTTTGCAGATGATCCCTGATTCCCTCTGCTTTCCTATTTCATGGCTAGCTGAGTCCAGGCAGAGGCAAACAAACTGACCATGCCATTACAGAACGCATCCTACATACTCACACATCCCAAAATTAGCTGTTAGGAATAGCTGTCCAGATTCTCTTTCCCCTCTCCTTGATCCTTTCTCTCGCTCGCACCCCCACTCAACTCTCGCTGCTCTCTCCCCCGAAGCTATAATGGAATTTGAATAAATAGAGGGCCAGTCATGCTCTCCCCATCATCTGGACTCCTCTCTCTCTTTCCTCTCTTTCTCTCCGACTCTCTGGCACTTCCGTTTTCCCCTCTCTTCCTCTTTCGTTTTATTTCTCTGACACAAGCAGACGTACAAGCACACTCTCCTGCTCTTTCTCCCTCCACTCCTTCCGGTAACTTTGCCTCCTTCTATGCATGCATGAGTGGAGTTTGTCCACACTCGACCAATTCTGAGGGCTGGGAAGGGGGGTGGGTTGTTGATCTGCTGGCTGGCTCGCCCAACACACACACACACACACTTTTTTTGTAGTCTTCTCTCTCTCGCGCTCTCCCGCTATTTGACCGAAACCCATCTATGCCCACACATTTCCACTAAGACGAAGCTATTGCATCCCCAAGCGCTCCTAATGGGTTCAATGGGCTTATTACGGAGGGGGGTGGTGGGGGAAGTGCCCGTGCCAGCAAAGGTCGGAGAGAACCTCCCCTGCATGCCAGATGAGCTGCAGCGGGGTCCCATGACAGAGTGGTGTGTTTACAAGCTGGCCCTTTGAGCCGGAACAGAAACTCCATTGGCCAGCATGGCCCCTTCAGCATCTGCCTGTATGATGTGATGGATGACTCGGTCTGCTTTATTTTCAGGGCTGACCATTAAGCTGGATGGCTGTGGCGGTGAGCAGTCTCGGGCTTGCTAAAAATATATATACACACAGAGATGGGCCTGCACAAATGTGCACCGGTGTGCATATGCGTAAACACAAAGACGCACTCTCGCTCTCTCTCTCACACACACACACACACACCTGACCCTCCAGTTTCTCCAAATGTTGACTTTTAATTTGCCAGTTGGTTCACGTAGACCCTGCTCCTCTGTTTTCTCCTCAGATGAGTCAGATAAAGAGCGGGAGGGAAAACGGAACGCTTGGAACAACTCATTTTCCTCTTTCCTTCTTAAATCTCTTGACAGGACTGAGGCTCCATTCATCCTTTTGGAAATTAGCTTGATGTCTTTTCTGACTGTCAAACCGAGCATTGGACACACACAGAGAAAGAGAGAACAAACCCTGGCATAATTTTGCACAATCACAGTCCTTGTATTAGCACACCCACATCAGCCTTCTGGATATCCACATACAGCCTTCTCCACATAGATGAAAGCAACCCATCTGGGTTCCCCCTTTTGGGGGAAAACATCCTGTCAATTTTGACTGGCGGTAAATACTAAATCTGAGGTATTGGACAATATAATACAACAAAGTAAGAACACAGTGTTGATTTTTAGCTCTAAAGAGCCCAAATCCCATGGCGTCTTTAAAAAGTAATTTTCTGACCATTGTCTAAATAAAACTACAGAGTTTGTCAGGGGTAAGTGCGCAAAATTTAATTACAAGTTGGTGGTTTTATAAAACCAGCTCACCACTCCATCACAAGTCTGTCCTGGTCTGCTCTCCAGGTAGCAGACTGAGATCAGAGAGGAGACCCAGCCACCTTCCACTGTGATGTACTGGGCTGGCTGAGAAAAGGCCCTGGGTGTGGAGTATTGATGTCTGGTGTTATACCCTGCCCTTTCCCATAACACTCTGTGATAGACTGTTATGTCTGTCGCACATTACTCAACGTTGACTTCTCACATGCAAAACCTTAAGGGAGGAAGTTCGATTTGAGCTCCTCTCCTCCCCTTTCGTCTTCGGTAGTTTTATCATCTCCTCCTCGTTATCGCTCCTCTCTTCTCTCCGTCCCTGAGACTTTCCAAATCTCTCTGTTTGGGTGATTCATCTGACCGCTAACGAGCAGCACACTGTCTACCTGGTGATAATGGCCTAACACTCTGTGATAAACTGGCCTCGCTGAGAGGTGTGTGTGTTTGTGTGGGTGTGTGTGTGACCCTGCAGCCTATCGCTGCTCTCAAGACATTGCTGAGTGATGATTATACTACCCCTGGTGTCTTTGCTAGAACTCATCTTGCATAGTCATGTTATCTCTTCTGTTCAACATCGTGACATTAATCCATTAAAAATTTATAAAAAGAGAGTTACTGAACCCTTGGGTGAATTGAGTTTGTGGCTCCACACAGGAAAGTCGTGTTTTAGATTGTAAGTTAGTGTGTGTCTTTATCTCCTGACCACTACATTACATACACCCAACAGGACCTTTGCAATGATTAACTGATTTACACACCATGTGGATTCATGAGAACCTTAACTTTTGTGTTGATGAGCGTAAAAATAAACCTTTGTCATTCCTTGAAATTGGACTTGTTTGATCATGTTGTCGGCGCAGAGCCAATCGTAAAACCGGTAATTTCCCATTGTCTTTATTAGTCATACTTGAAGAAAGCTGCGCTGTAAAATGGAAGTGTGTCATACTGAAGGGAATCTTACTAAATTGATAGAAGATAAACTAAACCAGTGAGAATAATTCAAACGGTTCTGAAACGCACTGTACAGTGCTAGCCTTACACCTTGTATAAAAACCCCATACTGAAGTGAAGAAGGCCACACTCATGTCAACAAAACCACTTTGAAGTGATTATAATGAAATATAAACTACAGCAACACAAACTACAGTCACGTGAACTACAACCGATTGAACCAAAGCACAGGGCAACACAATACTGTGGACGGCAGCACCGTAGACTATAACAGTGGTTCCCAAACTTTTTTGTAAAGCACCCACTAACGGACTTTTGTCAAATTGCGTGAACCACCATAGGTTATGTAGGCCAATTATTAGTAACAATATTATTATATGGGGAAAAAAAGGGATCTATTGTTACAGCTTTTTCATAAAATATGTGCAGTCCAATACACTTCCTATATCACAATACTGTTGACAAATTTGACATACCATTAGGGGTTGTCATAATACGTGTCTTAAATCCAGTGTCTGGAATACGGTTGATTGACTACTGATTAGGGCTGGGGCGACTCGTCGACGTAATCGATTACGGAAATACTGTGCGTCGATTCGTATAACGTGCGTTGATTTCAGATCAAAGATGGCAACGCCCGGTCAACGTTATGGTGGGAGGTCCATAAACAACGTGGTGCTGTGTACACTATGCCAAATAGAAATGGCGTCTCATGGCAGTAACACTGCTATGAAGGAGCACCTTAAGAGAAAACATCCGGGACCGCTGCTAGACAGCACCGTAAGTGCCGTTTATTTATTGTCACCACCCAAGCATGATATATTAGGATTATCAACACGCATAAACTGTATGAACGACAAAACGATAGTCGGAAGAACAATTGCCAAATCAGTCATTAGATTAGTCGACGAATCGAAAGAATAATCATTCGATTAATCGCTAGAAAAATAATCATTAGGTTCAGCACTACTAATTTTTTTTTTTATTAGGAACTCATTGTCCCAGCTAATTGGGATGTAAATGAATGCATATTGCCACAGCCTGTCATTTCTGTAATTCAGAACGGGTGAATTGCTTGTTTTCAGTGATGTCTAGAAATTGGGCCGCATTGCAGTTTACATTAAAATAAGCAAAATTTGCTTAGAATCTAAGTAAGATAACATCCGTCAAGCGTGCAAGCTTGGCATGTTGGTCTGCTAATGTTTGCTAATATAAGCTAGCTTGTTAACGTTAGGTGACTTAAGTTAGGTTAACTAATTTTCATAAAAAAATGTATTGAATATTAATTTAAAAAAAACTGTCATGACAACCCATGCCGAAGCTTTCTGCGACCCACCATTTGGAAATCACTGGACTATAACAGTGACTTCCCCCATAGTGGACTGCAGCACAGTTAAGTACAGCACAGCTAACTACAGCACAGCTAACTACATCACAGGTAAACTACAGCAGAGGCAAATACAGCACAGGTAACTATAATACAGGTAACTACAGCCCAAGTAACTACAGCACAGGTAACTACAGCACAGTGAACTACAACACAGGTAACAACAGCACAGTGAAATACAGCACAGGTAACTACAGCACAGGTAACTACAGCACAGGTAACTACAGCACAGTGAACAACACAGGTAACTACAGCACAGTGAAATACAGCACAGGTAACTACAGCACAGGTAACTACAGCACAGATAACTACAGCACAGTGAACTACAACACAGGTAACTACAGCACAGTGTAATACAGCACAGATAACTACAGCACAGGTAACTACAGCGGGCTGTACCTCCAGGACAGGTGTCTCTTGTTCCATTTGTTCTGCGGGGCCACGGCTCGTCTTTGGCGGCCCGTCACTGTTACCTCTGTCTCCAACACGTCCGGCAGGGAACAGCGGGGGGTCTTCATCAGGCCCAGGGTGGCCAGGTCTGGACAGGGGGGAGAGGGTAGAGAGACATGGTCACACAGGGGGTTTACACACACAAATACAAGGAGCACAGGGAACACTATAATAATAACAAGTGGTGGTGTTTTCCTGTGAATCAACAAGACTCAACTAAAAATGTCGTCCATTTGTTGGTCATGGTATGAAGGTAACACATTTATTTGATATTATTTGATATTTGATATTATTTGATATTAAAGCCTAAATTGGTTTATGGAAATGTGGTTGTTAAGGCAATAGCCTTATTTCCATCTCAGTACTAAGCAGGGCAAAGTGGGGCTAACCATAATTCTTATTCACACCTCCTTTTCCATTCCTTTTTGTGTGTGTAATTTGTATTATTAATATGGTTTTAGTAAACACCCATTCCCCGTTGACAAATCGTTTCTGAAGGCATTGTGATAGCCTCTTTTTCCCAGCTGATGAAACAAAATAGATATACAATTGAACAGCCAGAGCTTAGCTGTGTGGGTGCCTGCAGCGGAAATCAAGATCTCAAGATTTAGTTTATTGTACTCTTCTTGTGTACTTGCATACTTACAAATCAGGCTATCGTGTCATATGTGATGTTGGCTTTGGTGCTTAAAGCTGAACCTGTAGTGAAAACCGGACGTTTGCAAAACAGGATGTTTCCATGGGTCAGCTCAGTTCAAATTCAAAGTCAGCAGGCCATTTTGAAAAGACGGATATACAGTTTGGATGATGACATATGACTGTTATGTTTAGTTTTAGGTGTCATTTAGGAATGATTTGAAAAGTAATGACTTCCTTTTAAAGCTAGACAGGGGTTAATTGCAGGCTACATTGCAGAACTTATTAAGCATACCATCAACAGTGCAGCTTGAGGTCCAGTAGCAAATCACTATTTAATGTTCCAAGGTCTAGACTTAGAACTGAGGCCAGGCGATTGGGCTTTTAACGGAAGAGCTCCTTAATTCTGGAAACATCAAGATAGAAAGCCTAAGGCTTACCAGCCCAGCTTTCTATTTAAAGTATCTGCTAAAATACTTTTGTGGAGAACCATTTAATGCTATTTTTGTCTCTTTCAAAAAAAAAAAATGTCATTAGTGCTGTCTATTGCACATTTTGCATTTATTCTTTTTTCAATTTTTATTCTGTTTAACTGCATTTCCACCAATGTATCAGTTGTGGTTTTATAATTGTTAACGCACTTTGTGACATTGTTGAGTTAAGTGCCATACAAATAAAGACTGTAAGGAAAGTAAATATATTGATAAAACTCAATCCCTTTCCCCGCTCACAAACACGTGGATAGGCAAAACGCACACAACCTAGTTGTCCAGTCTCCTCCAGTCCTCCAAACTTCTGCATGGCTTTGATGGCTTTGGTGAGGGCTTCCTTGGTCTGCAGCTGTCCTGTGACAGGGTCAGGGGGCGGGAGGTAGCCAAACTTACTCAGCCAATCCTGCAACACAACACAACACAGGGTCCTGTTAACAGCCATACTGCTCATTCCTCACCCAGCGGAATTTATAATGTAATGATGTGCTTTAAATATCTGTGTATGTGTGTGTGTGAGAGAGAGAGAGAAAGAGAGAGAGTATTTTCAGTTATATGTAAGTGTGAAAATATGTGTTTATGTGGGTGGTGGTGGGTGTTTATGTCTGTATGCACAAATGCGTGGGTGTGTGTTTATGAAAAGAACAGGTGCTCTGAGCTTGGTTAGTTGTAACATCAATGGTCATCATTTTTCACAGTTGAATACTATGCTTTTTCAGCAAGTAGTCAGTGTTTCAACTTGGATGATAAAATGATACATCTCTAGTAAAAGGTGATCATCTCAGCCTCTCCGTCTAACCAGAGCTCAGAGCTGAGTGAGGAATGAGGGGGAACGATAGCAGAGAGAAGACACCCTGACAACACTCCCCAAATCCAGTTGGCTGCTAACGGCTTGCATAACCCCACTACACAACCTTTATGTTGTTACATCCACTTATGGTGGCATCACCAAATCCTGCTCAACGATGCAAACACAGCAGGCCCGGCGCCACGAGGGTGCATGCAAAAGGGGTGTCGTGGGAATGCCCCCTCAGTTCAAATATGGTGCCCCCCTTCGTTTTGTGTCCATATTCTGTCACACTCTGAGTCCATCATGCTCACCTGATTTGTTGTGTCCGAGCGCTTGAACGTGCATCAAAAGTAGTTGTACACATTTCACCAGTAGAACAGCTAACGCCAACATGGCTAACGCAACTAATGACAGTGCTTAGATTATTGGCACTTTTTTTTCTTTCAGTTCTTATGGTGTGTTTATATGTGTGCGGCAAAATAAAACACTAAAAGAGCCATCAGTCTTGAAGAGTGACTATCCTTTCAACTGGGATTCAGTGTAATTGTACTATAGATTACTATCTCTCCTCTGTTAGCAGCAAGCAAAAAATTGTTGTGCCCCCTCAGTCATTTCCGATGCCTTCCTTGCTTAGTTAATCCTGCCACCGGGCCTGAAAAACTGATTGGTTTTCGATGTGTAGATGTAACTACATGAGGGATCCCATCCATTCTACTAAACCACTTTTCCATCAAAATACTACATCTTCGAGGAATATGCAACTAACACCGTTGTCTTTGTGAAATTACAAATATCAATCCTAACCAAAAATGCTAATTAAAACTCGAACTTAAAATATGTCACTATGGCAACAGAGGGTGCATGCGGATGTGTGTGTGTGTGTGTGTGTGTTTCTGTGTGTGTGCTTCAAAGATGACAACTAAAGACCCCAAGGACCCCCTTTGAAGTGAGCTTGTAAATATAAAGAAACCTTGACCGAGGTGTGTGATCTGGTCCTAACAGAACACCACTGTAACATATCTTCTGACCCAGCAGAAACACCTAAACCCACAGCCGACCGTCTGATGTGGACCCAGTCACAGACCCGGCTGTTCAATCACCCTGCCTCCCCTACACTCAGGCTGTTCTACCTAGAAGTCACAGCTGTCTCCCAGCAGGAAAGATGGAAGGAAACAAGAAATAAAACAAATCCCACCATCGACCCTGAGATATTAGAGGACCACAGAACTAGGGTTTCACACTGACTTCTGTCAGGTGGGAGCTGGCAACAGACCCCTAGTGTTTCAGTCTGGGGTCGTATCGTGCTAAGCCCAGGCCTGAGGGGGTTCTACAGACCATAATAGTCCCAAGGCAGCAGCCATAAATCAAGCCCAGTCAAGTCGTGAATGACAGATGGGGAAGTCAGTGGACTGGACTGGTTATAATGGGCCTCTTTGACGGGACAGGCATTAATTAGGGTGTTTGAGAGAGGACATGGTACAGATGGGGAGAGCATGCAGGGGAATGTTGGGGATGGAAAAAACACAGACTCTGCTGCCGGGGAGAAGACAACACATCTTCAGAAAGACACAGAGAGAGACGGAAAACATGGAGACTCAGAATAGAATTAGGAGAGGAAGAAAGAGATAGAGGGGAGTGACAGAGTGAGAGGAAGCAGCAAAAGGAGGAGGAAGAGAAAGTGCAGCACGATGGACAGATGCCAGATGTACTGGAAGTTCACTCTGTCCAAATCAGTGAATCTGTGATTAACCAGAAGAGAAGCCATGCATATGGTGGAGACACTAATCTGTTGTAATCACTCCCTACTACAACACACACACACACGCACACACACACACACACACACACACGCACATGCATACACACACCAACCTGCTGGTGTCACATACGGTACCAACACTTGAGGCTCAAAGGTTACCAAGTGTTTCAGACTCTTCAAGCCTTTCAAGGGACGGCAGCTCCCTGCAGGTCTCAGACATCAACAGAGCACACACAGAGCTTTGTAGAACAAAATAACGTTTCATTTTCTAATTTCCGTTTGGTTGCACAAGCAATTGAACTCAACTTGTTGGTTTTCTACTGAGCGTGAAGAGTGGTAAAAAAACGAAGAAAATGATTTTGTGCTACAAATGCTGAAGAAAACAACCATGGAAAAGGACGAGGACAAAAGAAAGCTGCATTCAAACAGAGCCATCTAGTGTAAACCACTCAGCCTGACAGAGAATGACCTCCAAAGACCTGAGGGCTTCTGGGAGTTGTAGTAGGAGAGTGGGAAACAGCACACTCCACTCAGGCCCCTCTAGAGCATCTCTTCTCTTTTTTTGACAACACAGTTGAAACATTCTTTCTTTACATTCCTCTTTGCACCCCTCTTTTCTTTGTCCTCCCTCTCTCTTTTTCATTTCCATCAAATCTATTCATTCCTGTCTTTCTTTGGTCTTGTTCTACATTTTGATTTCACACCCTCTTATCCATCCCTGTGTCCCTGTCTTTCTCTAGCTCTCTCTTGCCCTCTCTCATTAGTCTTTTGTTTCTCTCTCTTTCTCTCTCCTCCTTCGCTGCCTGTTGTGCCAGCTCTCCCTGGCATGGGGTCCGTTTCTCCACCACACACCATTACCTGACTCAATCACTTAAAGGCTAACGGGCGGACCGCACACAGAGCCCAGACACGGCTGTGGAGGAGAGAATAGGAGCCGGAGAGAGAGACACTGACGATTAAGGGAGAGAAGAATAAGGAGGACAGCCAAGGAATGTGTTTGAGTGAGTGTGTGTGTGTTAAAGCAAAAGAGAGTGAGGTGATCTGCCTGCAACAGAAACCAAGGATGTCATCTGTGATATCCTGTCCCATCCAATCCCCTTTCATTCTTTCCCAGGTGAAGGAGCCAAGCTACCAATCCGTGATGGGCATCCCACTATTCCTACGGCCTGTTGCCGCTGGCGACCCTGTCACTCACCCAACCAGGACTCGGCTCTTATCTGGGAAATAGTCACTCAAAGACACCTTGCACAAGAAGTCACACACACCCACACACACATACAAACACACACGCACACACACACACAGTAGAAAGGAGAGCATGGGTCTGTGAAGGCTAGCCCTGCGGCAGAGGCTGTCTCTCAGGTCTGTGGTAATGGTGTGCCGCTCCAGCCTGCATGCTGATCTCCACCATCCCCTCTGGGCTTCATGTTACTCCTCCACACACTGTGTAAACAGCATGTCATACATGTTACACAGCCAGACAGACACTCCACTAGCAGGGTGGAGATGCAAAGAGCATGCTCAGTCAGCGTCACTGCTTCCCAGTGTATCGGCATCCATTTAGGAAACGTACAACGTTGTTAGATCAACCAGATTTCTGACAAGAGAGGGCAATATTTGAGTTTCTAGGCAAATACTTTCTCAACTCTAGTTTCCATTGAATCCTCTCAGCCCCTTGTAATCCTTATCTGGCCGCGGCATGCAGCTAAAGGTGCCACAGCACTGACGAGACTATAGGAATGAGAAGAAGAAGAAAAAAGCAGAGGAAGAAAAAGTGCCTGTTTCTCCTTTCTTCCCTCGTTTTTTTTTCCCAGTTGTACTCTCTTCTGTGAAGCTGCACGTCTGTCAGATCCGTGTTTTTTTTGGGGGGGGGGGCGGGGGGGTTCCTGTCACTATTGTGAGAGAGCAGGAATGGAACACCAAAAACACATGGGACAGGGACAGGGGCTTCAATCTGACACCAAGGGGATCACTCTCTTCCTGATCCCACAGAGGGCAAAGGTCATAGCACTTCCTTTTTCCCCTGACCCCCACGAGGGGCTTCTCAGCTGATCAAGCCCCCACCCCACCCCCCAACACACATACACACATCTTCATCCTCACACATTGTCCTCAGCGGTCAACAACACCCTGAGCATTACAGCCTGCTGTGTAATAGTAGTTTGACCTTCTCTATCCCACAATGCTCTTCTCTGTGGGGCCTCTGAGGACCAGCTGCAGAAATGCCTTCCAACTGCCCCATTGATAGGAAGTGAGTCACCAGCAACAGTTTGACCCCACAACCTCTCCGTTTCTCACAGCACTCCATACAGCTTTTACCGGCCAATAGAGTGATTACACTTCTAGACCTCACTGTATTGAGAGGGAGATGATCGGACAGGCTCATAGGACGCTGTTGCACTGTGGTGCTGTGTGTGGGCAAGGATTTGGACAGAACACATGTAAATATAACCCCACAAACTCTCTAACACCCACACACACCCACACACGCACACTTTCATCTGAAGCAAGCGAGGCACATCAATAAGAGGTGATGATAAGGATGCACATCCAGGTACATCAGTCCCCGGTGCAGCCCAAATCCCTGTTCCTTTAGTTCCTGATGAAAGGCTCCCACAGAGCCAGAGAGATCTCCCCCCACCGCCTGCCTCCATCTCATCCCAGGGCCCAACAGTATTCAATAACCACCCACTAGATAAGCCCTGTCCTCCTTCCAAAGAAGTGCTTACAACTTCCCATTCCAGACCACCAGCCCAAACTCAGAGAAATGGTTTACCTAAGGCGTTCTGTCTGGACAAACTATCCTGAGAACCCAGAGGACCTGTTTGGAGGCGGTTTATCTGATGGTGGCGCTCAGCAAAACCCAGACACCGTCTCACTGTTGGAAATAGAGGAGTGGAAGGAGGGAGGAAAAGAGGAGAGAGACGGAGGTATTGCAGGCAAGACCTTTTTTGAACCTGAGACACCTTGAATCTAACACAAGATTTAGGATGGATTACAGTCAGAATGAATCCTTGTCTTGATGCTGTCTGCCATCTTTGATGCCATTCCTTTTGTCTCTCTCCGTGTTTGGTTTCAAAGCTGTGTGTGTGTGTGTGTGTGTGTGTGTGTGTGTGTGTGTGTGTGTGTGTGTGTGTGTGTGTGTGTGTGTGTGTGTGTGTGTGTGTGTGTGTGTGTGTGTGTTTGCCAAAGGAAGGAGCGGATAGAGAGTTTCTGTTGAGACCTGGTGTTTTATTTGGATCTTCCCATTGTTTAGCAGAAGTCGTCGCTCCATCAGAGACAACTCTCCCATTAGGACCCCGGAGAGCAGCAAGGATCTCTGAAAAACTCATCTCAGACATAAAAAGCAAACAATTACCAAAAATAAAAGCCTTCTCCTGAAAGCCGAGGACTCTGGCACCAACAACAGTCTGCTTGTTGTCGATTTCTTTTTTTGTCAGGGTTGGACTGAATCGATTGCTGCGTGTGGATCTGCAGGGAAATATGTGTCTGTCTCTCTGCAGTGCCAGACGTGTTCTAGCTGCTACGTACCTTACAACTGTGTTAAGACTGAAACTAGTCCAGTGTGACTGTGCACTGTGTGTTTGGGTGAGAAAGTTATGTTCAGGCCAGCGCGTTAATGAAACAAAGTGCGGTGGTGTACAGTATGTCGACTACACACGCTGACCCACGGTAATCCAGGAAAGATTGAGAGAGACGGAGAGATGGAGAGAAAGGAGGGGGGAGAGAAGGGGGTAGATAGAAAGAGAGACAGAAAAAGAACAACGAAAAAAAGAAGAAAAAAAAGCCCATCCATGCATATAAAACCACATGATCACGCACACACACACCCACACACACTTGGGCTGACCCAAGACCTGTGCTGTCCCAGATGAGTGCTGTTCACATCGCAGGGATCTACAGCCGGAGGCAATTCAGGTCAGCTCAGTTCAGTTCAGTTTGCATGACGAGATCGTGGGAGTCTTTAGGTCCAGACTGATACAACTGCCAATAATACACGGTGGAAGGCTGTGGTGGAGTTTTGCATTCAGCTGCTATAGTCCACAGTTTGGATTATCAGCAATTTACACTTTCTACCTGTCTGGCAGGTGCCTTCTGCTGTAGCTGTGAGCACAAGACTCAGGGGAGAGTTTAATCCAAGAGTGAGTGTGGAAGAAAGAGAAGCAAAGCGTCGAGTAAGCAAGGGCCAAAGACTGCAGGCTAGAGTGATGTGTTTATTAGAGAGAAACTGTGTGAGTGAGTGTATGCATGCAAGGTACTGACTGTGTAGTTGTGTATGTGTGTGTGTGTGTGTGTGTGTGTGTGTGTGTGTGTGTGTGTGTGTTTTCCTGAACGTTCCGGCTGTCTGTTACAGGGTATCCATATTCAAAGAGCCTGTGGCAGCGTAAACTATGTGATATTTATAGCTCTTAAAGGGCACACACAATACCTTTATTGTAACTTCTCTCTAAATAGCTTTTATAATGTTCCCCTCCAAACCACAGTATGTGTTACAACATTTTGAACCTTTCTTTTTCAAACAGAGAATCAACTACACCAGAACCATAAAAAAGCATAGAAGGAGAACTATCCCCAGGTATAAATGCTGCTGAACTATCAAAATAAAAAAGAAATAATATACAAACATCTATCTAGACACATCCGTAGGGGATTAGTTTGAAAAGGGTGCATATAAGATGGAAAAGGGGTCCATTAAGTGTTTTCATCCAAGTGTGTTTACAAAAGTGTACGCCAGAAGAAGAGAGGGGAGGTTAGAGATAAAGACAGCGAGAGAGAGAGAGAGAGAGAGAGAGTGAGGAAGAGAGAGAGAGAGAGAGAGAGAGAGAGAGAGAGAGAGAGAGAGAGAGAGAGAGAGAGAGAGAGAGAGAGAGAGAGAGAGAGAGAGAGAGAGAGAGAGAGAGAGAGAGAGAGAGAGAGAGAAAAGTTGAGTGAAGAAGACACAGCTGACAGAGAGATAAAGAGACAAAACTAACGGTGGGGAAGAAACAGGATATTGTTTGTGGTCCTTTGCTTTTGTTACTGTGATCATTAATGGAATTATGCCTGGGCATTGTAAATGCAAATATTCTGTAAATATTCAGTTCTACCAGGCCAATCATGCTGTTTGAATTGAACAGTATCTGCTATTAAAGAGACAACGATCCACATAGGAGGCTGTAGACAGAAGAGAAAGGGAGAGACACCATGGACGGAGAAGAGCTTGTCCAGTCGAGCAGCTGAACGGGCAACGACAGCACCATGCTGGAGCATGTTTGGAGGCAAATCTTTAACAGGGATGTATCCTGATGGACTTGATGGATCGTCCAGGAGTGGTTCCAACGAACGGCCTCCCTTTTTTCCAAGCAAGGTCTTTGATGTGGCATGTCACTCTCTGTGGCGATCGGAAAGTGGCCCCAGGCCAAGTCCTACAAACCGAGGCACTGCCTAAAGCTGGCCTGGTGCCCCCACTGAGAGATTCATTCCACATGTCGGTGACGGCAGACGGACGCACAGTCAGTCACAAAAACACCAAGTCGATTTATAACCCCAGTGGTACATGCTCGGCCAGCAGTTCTGGGCTGCCATAGAGACTACCGTCACGGCGACAAATGGCTGTGTGTTTCTTTTCCCTGAGCTATGAGGCCCCCCGCACACTGAAGAATGTTAACAGCTGGCTCTGAACATACACACACACACACACACACACACACACACACACACACACACACACACACGCACACACGGTTCAGTTCAAGCTAAATTACATCTAATTTCCTATGTACGGTGTTGATGTATGGTGTACGGTGCCTGTGGAGGTCCTTGTCCACATTACCCCGAGAGTAACGATACCCAGAGCCCCGCAGAGAGAAGGATGCGTCCCCGCTTCCTATCAGCTTCCCCCAGATCACAAAGTGTCCTGGCTAATGACTTCTAATTTGTCCTTCTCTTTGATTTACCCAAGTGGATGAAGCTGTGACAACATTAGCATGAGCTAGCGTGGCGCTGCTTAGCGTAGCCTAGCCGCGGGGCTTGCTGTCAAACCAAAAGCCCCAGACGCATTCCCCCCAGGCGTCCTGGCTAGATCCAAGAGAAGCTCACATCAATGTTTCATTATCGACGCTCTGATGGAAAGGAAGAGAGCAACGCTGCGCACACCCCTGTTGCCTACCAAATGGCCTTTGGGGTCTCGTTCAGCAACGAGCATAAAGAATGGATAGCTTTCATTTAATTATAAATACAGCGCTTTATCAAACAGTACCTCTATATTCCTATGAGTTAACTCAATCCTTCTTTATGATTATTGACTGAAGCGCCAACCCCCCAAAGCTCCCACAGAAAGTTATGCATTTGATGGGCTGGGATTGTGTGGAAATGGTGTGAATTTGGTTTTTTTCTGGGAGTATAATTTATTTGTAGACTGAAACAGTGGCACTTGGTGAAACAGAAGTGTTTTAAGTCCAAGGTGAATTGGGGTTTCATTAAACTGCCGTGGTGTGGAAGTGGGGAATTGGGGACTTTTTATTTCTGGTTTTAATTTTCTCCTGTTGAAAACACTATTTCTAAGTCAATTTGGATGAGATGATCTGCTAAATGACTAATGTAATGAAATGTCGGCTAATGGAAAGGGGGTTGGGGCTGTGGCAAGAAGCCAACTGATGTGGGTAAATGAATCATTACATGACCCGAGCACAGTGGGACCGGCTCTTTCCACTGAGAAATCCAGAATCAGTTAATTCACTGGCTGATACAGAAGCTGACAGCGTAAGATCACAAAGCCAGAAATTCAAAGGCAACCCTTTTCATATATGGGTTCTGTCCCATGTGAAGAAGCCTGACAAAAAGGAAGGCCTGATAGTTTCATGCTACAGTAATAATCTGATAAGGATAGTGGGTAGGTGAGGCGCGTTAAGAAACACTGGAGACTAGGAGACAAACAGGAGAGGTGAAGCAACTGATTAGAGTTTTCTAAGATGGTGTCTCCTTCTAATCCCTACAAGCAGATGGAAAAGTTACTCAGACAATGAGCAAAAGTAAAGAGGTGGAGTCCCGTTTTTCCCCCAATTATTCTTCCATCATTTAGTAATGGCCAGATGATTTTACACCCTTAGAGTGTGGGACCATGGGATTGGCCATGTGAGTTTAATCAAGCATAGGGTTTGTTTTACTATTAATAAAGATTAAAACAATACAATTGAACTGATGATGCAGCACATAACTTAGTCTATGGCCAACCATTAAGGTCATATTGACTGGCTGGGTTATTAAATGCCGAGGCACTCCTAGCTCCTGCGGCACAATGCATCTTTACAAGGACACGTGTAGCTGCCAAACCCTTAGGGAGAGGGAAAGTGAAGTCAGGACAAAGGAGCGGAGAGAGCAAGAAAAAATGGAGGGGGAGGGAGAAACAGATTGGAGGAGCGGGGAAAGATGCGCGACACCAGGAGATGAGAATACTTAGGCATTAGGATTGTGTCTGATACTCACTGAAACCTGTTAAAACTAGGAGGTCAAAGCACGTCCCATATTGGAAGAAAATAACCTGTTTCTACCGTCTGCACCGTCATTCATATTCTCTCAACAGCCACCACTTCAGAAGGCTATAAATTGTGGTGTTTTACACCGGGGTGGTAATCCATTTGTTTGGAAAGGTTACCAGTCAAGTTCAAAGGCAGCCAGTAAAGAATACTTTACTGCGACTGGAGTCTGAAAGTGCATGTTGTTACACTTTCCAAATGTAAAAAATAGATAGAATGAATCATTTGAGCTCTTCCGAAACTTTATGGAATTGACTAGGTCCATTAGCTGTCGCTTAAGAGACGATTTTAAACTAACAGTTCCATTAGTTAAATTGTCCTTCAGACTTGTTTGTCTGAAATGTGAGATTAAAAAGGGTTGATAATTAACCTGTCAACAAGGATGGCTAGATGCAACTTTGTATGTTACAGTCATTCCTTTGGGAGAGGAAACTGTAAGCAATTATTCTCTGTAACATTGTTATGTCTTCACACGTAGCATGGTCTGATAATTATTGTAATTGCGATATTATTCAAACTATTTGCAAAGAATAGAGTCTGCATCATCATGTATCATCCTGTATTTCTTCCACTCTCTTGCTCTACTGACTGTTTTTTTTAAACGGTAGTCCTGGACCAACCTGTTGCTCTTCCTCTTCCTCCTTTCCTCTTTTACAGTGCCCCTAAAGTAAAATCAGGGTAACTTCATCTGAACATTAAATGCAGGATTGAAGCTGATTGTACACAGCAGATCAAACGCCACATCGCCACATCACAAATCATTTCTCTAAAACTTGCTAGCATCTGTGGGATATTTCTCTCCCTCTGCATTTTTTTCTCTCTGTTTCATAATTTGCTCTCCTCGGTCTGCTGAAGAACTAAGGAATGCTAATGAGAGACAAACGATGAAATCACCTGCTGTGTGACTCAACAATCTGGAAGAGGAACAAACTTATTAAAAAGCCAACACCTGTCACCTACATCAGTGACTCTACGGTTTCTTGAAATGGGGAACAAACGGTCGTCAGTAGCAGGAGGAAGGCTGCAGTTGTCTTTCTGTATTTACTAAAGCGCAGTGCAGGCACACACACACACACATACACACACACACACACGCACACACTCACAGTACATGCTCTTGATCAAGAACTGCCAAAGTCTGCCAATTTCTGCAAGCAATTTTCAGAGGAGCTCTATGTTTGTTTTTGAGGTTTCCTTGATGGTGTTTTATGGTCGTCTATAGGCAGATTAACTCGCTGGCCCTGGGCTATTTTCAGCTCCAATAAAGGAGAGCCAGCTCAGCACCAGAAACCACAGTAATCACAAGAGCCGCACGCTCATTTGGATGCCGATGGCGTGTGTGCCCTTCATCTGGTGTGGGCCAGAGCCAGAGGGGGGAGTCCTCTGCTGAAAATGAAACGGAAGTGTAGAGCTTATTCCTTTTATATTTCTACAGGGCAAAGCCTCGGAGTGGAGCAGCATGCTTTCTACACTTCAGATAAATGCTGAGAGCAGAGCAAGCCAATGGAGGGAGAGGAGGATCCTGTGCGGCTCTGTTTCGGCGAGGCGCCATTTGCTCTCCCGCCCGACCTGAACATCCCAGTATCATCAAACCTGAATAGGCCTTATGAGGCCGTCTCGAATCCTGCAGCAAATCTGTCAATCTTCCGGCGAAGCTCAATTCGGCTCCACAATGCATTTAAACAAGGTGTGGATGATAGGTGGGATATGAGCTGGATTGAAGGGCTTTTTTTCCTTCCAACTCCATCTTCTTGTTTCTCTCTCCTGCTCTCTCGATCTCTCCTTCATGAGGGGTTGAAGCCTTGAGGCTGTAGCCTATCATACATCAAAACTCTACTGCCTCTGCTTCTTTCTATTTGCGTGCAGTACAGTAATACATTTTCTCCTGCACTGCAGACTCTCTCTCTCTCTCTCTCTCTCTCTCTCTCTCTCTCTCTCTCTCTCTCTCTCTCTCTCTCTCTCTCTTTAGACAGGGTTCTTGAAATAATCTACTTGTCCTGAATGGAAGCTCACTTTTATGCAGTGTGATGGAGGCTAGGTCATGGCCATCCAGAGTGCGCTGAATAAAAACTAGGACAAAGGTGCTAAAGTATCCCCGAAGCCTCTGTGGTGACTGGGAGAGAAGGGCTAATGATGAGGTTTTTGTATGTTCCTCATATTCATATTCCTTTCCATTCAGCTATGGTAGACTGTTGTGTACAATGTTCAAACACTATAATAAACCAATTATGATGAATAAATATCTAACCACAACCTAGTAAACAAACATTTCTATCTTCCACTCATTACGGGTGAAAATTCAGCAAACCCAAAACGCCTAGCCAACAGCATAAGATCAGTAAGACAGGTCAATTGAGAATGAGGCAAAGCAGCATTGACTTTAAGTGTGGCACTTAAAGATTCCTCTTAATGGTGCATCAACTCCCCCTCTTTTTTCTACTCTAGTCTTTTCTCCTTTCACTTAGTCTGATTGCTTCTCCAAGAGCGGTGTGCTTACTCTGACCCCCTCTGCTTCAGCTGTCCATCAATCCTGCTCTGTCTTTTATCCCTGCCTCCTCTTCACTTCTCTGGGCAATTAGAAGAGCAGCCGGCCGCCCAGTAAGCAGGTAGGCAGACAGCTAACTGGGAAGAGTTGAGTTGCTGAAGGGAATGAATCATATCCGCAGCGACAGACGAGGAGGAAAAGGCACAAGGTGGGAGAGATAGTGAGAGGAGAAAGCTTTGTGACACAAATTGTCACCGGAGCTTATGGGGGGGGGGGGGGGGGGGGGGCAGTCTGTGGGAGAACTCAAAACTATTTTGCGCTGGAGAATGCACAATGAGAAGGGGGGGGGGGGGGGGGGGGGGTTCTCCAGCGCTCCAGTGGCGATAAGGGACCAGATGGTCCTTCCATTAAAGAAATTACGACAAAATGAGACCTGCGCTTCAGGACAGAGGAGGGCTGGTGAGGCACAATCGCTACTCATCATTCCCGCAAGTGGCGTGCAACTTTCCAGCCCGCCCAACCCACCAGTTTAATTTGTCTGTCAAAGCAACCCGGACAGCCATTATATTGGAAACGCTAAATAAACGCATGATTTTCTCCTCTTCGCCAGATTCGCCAAATGTAATGTGAGACACAGATACTCTACAAGGGTAATTTTCTGGATGATTAAAAAGTAATTTTGATGCTTTATCAGCTCTTCAATCTCTCTGGCAGACGGCGTGACAGCCAAATAGGTATTTGAGTTCAGTGAAGTAGAGAGAGAGAGAGAGAGAGAGAGAGAGAGAGAGAGAGAGAGAGAGAGAGAGAGAAAGAGAGAGCGAGAGAGAGAGAGAGAGAGCTATGAGGAACTAGAGAAATACTAGTACATGCAGTATAGGCTATATAGAGGGAGCCTCTGTCTCTGGATGAGGTATGAGAGGAAGAGGAGAGGAGAAATAATACAATGTGCAGGAAGCATTACAATTGCATCTTAAGGTCCATTTGTACAGTTCAAACAGTGGAAGGTGGGGTGTGTTTCTAGTCCACTACATTGTATTATATTTCCCACCTTTGGCAGGAGCTTTCATTCAAAATTACATATTGGGCACTCAAGTTGAGTGGCCAAATACATCGCATCTCACTGAATCCTATCAATCAAGTGCATTCCCGTTGCGTATCTTGATCTAAAATATTTGTTTTTAGGGACGTGTGTAAGAGTGTGTTGGAGCTAAGCAGTCTCTCCTTACTCTCCTCAAAGTAATATCGGACATGCACCTGCTCACCATTGGAAGTATTGCCACAGCGTGGTGTAGACCTTTCTAAACACTCGGCTACTCACAGAAGTGGGGAGGACCAATGAGAAAACTAGAGGGCGTGGTCTCATATGTCTGACAGCGCCTGCCTGTCTGTCTATTGCTCAGCTCTGGCGCTACTCCGCGTCTGATCCTGGCCAGCTGAACCACGCACGCAGGCAGACAAATACACACACACACACACACACACACACACACACACACACACACACACACACACACACACACACACACACATACACCTTTATATCAGCAGACTGTGCAAAGAATGAATTGTCTGTCTAATCAACAGACCACATCTCCCTGCTAAAGCCTTTTCCATGCTTTGGCTGCTCGTCCAGATAGATCCTCACTGTGAGCCCTCTGCCTCTTTGCAGTGCCACAGGAATAAGGTTCAGTCATTGGCCAACAGCTGAG
Organism: Aplochiton taeniatus; assembly: GCA_017639675.1. Taxonomy (NCBI): domain Eukaryota; kingdom Metazoa; phylum Chordata; class Actinopteri; order Galaxiiformes; family Galaxiidae; genus Aplochiton; species Aplochiton taeniatus. Next base: position 46,997,760 of record CM030172.1, read on the forward strand.
CCTGCGGCTGACACAGCCATACACACAATCTCTCGCGCTCTCTCACGCACACTGTCCTCACAGTTACAGTAGAAAGCCCTTGTTCACAAAGTAACACCCCAGACTTTTGGGGTGTCTGCTCAGAGGTTCCGAGTCACACTGAGCCTGGCAAGAGTCACGTGGTTGCAAACACGTCTGCCACACAAAAAACAACAACATAAAAGTCCAGCGATTATTGTTGGCTACAGGCAAAAAAAAAGATAATTAGGCCTACTATCCTCCTGGGCCGATAATTTACGTGCCAGTTAAGAAAAAAAGAAGAAAGTTAAAGGCACTATTCATAAACGTTGTCTAGTAAAAAAAAAAACAACGTTTCCCAACGATTGATATTACAGAAATATAAAATAAATATACATATTTTATTAAATCTTTCGTAAAATAATTGTCCATCGTGTATTTTCCTTAAAAAAAACGGTGCGGACTAATTGCATTGAAGCACCAGCGGGCTTTTATCTAGTCTGACATTCTGCTCCGCAGAACAGCCCTTACGTTGAGATACCAAGAAATAACATGGGACAATAGTGTTAAAGGCGAGTGTGCCCCATGTTGGAGTTACAAAAGAATTTGCTTACAGTATTTTTGCTTAGTTAGTATCAAAGGAACTGTTTCCTGATGAAAAGAATGTATACAGGAATATATATGCTACCATGCGGATCCAAAATTAGAGCATGCATGTGCCCGGCACTTACCACCCCCATATCCAGCTGTTCGGACGTAAGAGAGGGTGCCGCTTGAGCCTGTGATAAAAAACATATCATGGGGAGCAGAAGCATCTCTGGAGATATAATCCAAACGCAGCGCGCATACGTCCACTTCTTAAAGGTAAAATACATCATTCCTCTCATTCACTGGACGCCGCATTCCCCAAATAACTCACTGAGTCGATTCCTTCCATACATGCAATCATGGACGTCTTCTACCTAATGAAGGGAAAGTATATACCTCACTGTTAACCGCAAGCACATGAAACACATGTCACAGAAGCCACTGTCGATCTAAGGGAATATTTCGCACAATTTAGTTTCTCCCAAAATCCATGTCCTTTAGTGGCCAACCAGATCCTATTCCAATACTCAAATATTCGCCTAGATTTCGTTGGGTAAGATATAACACTTGTGTCGTTCTCCTTATGTCCATAAACTACGACGTATTCAAAGCAAAAGAAAGCAGGGAGCACTGTGCGACACTGGCAATGTAGTGCGCTCACTTGCGCGCCCTGCGCCGTGCATTTGAGGCAGATCACTGACGCACAGTGAGAGAGCAGAGAGGAACTTACCCAGTTGTGGCAGAGGAGGAGGCAACCGAGGCACAATTCAGTACATTAGAAGGATAATGATTTTATGACGCCTCTGTGCATACATTTTACGCTGCGGGACAGATTCGACCTTTTAGTTTTTCAGGAAAACAATTCGTCTCTGGAAGGATACCAACATGTCAAGGCTATTTCATCTTTTTCATTTTCTTTATCCCTTACTTAGAAATTAATTAAAAAAGTTTAACAAGCATGCAAGGTCTTTTGTAATAAATAAAAAATGATGTACAGGAAATCTAGTATAGCCTAGAGAGAGAGAGAGAGAGAGAGAGAGAGAGAGAGAGAGAGAGAGAGAGAGGGAGAGAGAGAGAGAGAAAGCGCAGCCTCCTTGCGCAAACATCCCCTTCCAGTCCCTTTGAAAGACATGTACTAATGTTACACATCTTTACTTCCCATAGACTAATGATCAACTGCTCGCCAATAAAAGCTTTTCCACCTGACTCGACTCGACACAATACTACACAGTAACAAAGTCAATAGTCAGAACATTTTTCTACATTTTTCTACAAGCGATTCTATATTTCAAAACCCTTCCTTTAAAAAGTGCCACATGTCTTTACAGGGTAACATGTTGTGTAATTACCTAAACCAGTGCATCTTATGTCATGGAAGTTTTTGTCATTAAATAACCCCAGAATGTTCGAGTGTATTTTCCGGGAGCCTACACCCAATTAAATCAAGATAGTGTATCTAGCCAGCAGCGAACTCCTTGGACTGAAAAGTGCGCATAATGTCCCTGAAATACAAAGCTGTTATCCATTCTACCCCTCATTACTTTACCCTTTCAAAAGACAGCGCAGAAAGAAAATGAAAAAAAAATGAAAATGTACAAAACAGAGGAGATCATGACAATTACATGAACAGCAGAGGGTTCAAACAACCAAATATTTCCATATAGTTAGGCATAGAAATATTTAGGGTTTTGCCGTTCTTGTAAAAACATGTAAAAAGAAAAAAGTGGTAGTGTTTTGTTCACAATGGTAATGTTCAGAACCACCGGAGGAGCCAAGGAGTTTTGTAGATGCTGATAATCATCCACATTTAAATGTGTTCTCTCAGGTTGGGACATTACTGGTATTGGTGGAGGACATATTGAATGGTCAAAAAGCTATGGAAAATTAATCACAACAGACATATTGTTTATCGTAAACTAACATTTAAAATGACCTGCTTGGTAACAACATACCTTGCTCCATGATATAATGCCAATTTATTTCTATTCCATGCATGTCAATTGATCAATAACACATCATAAGTCTGACAACACACTGTAGCCACAGGCGTCCCTCATACTGTGGACACGCACATCTCTTCTGTTCTCACTTCATATTCAGAACAGGTGCACCATTCTCCGACATTCGTCATTCATCTGAGGCCTTGAGGAGAGAGACATAAAAAAGACGTTATGCTTTCTTTGTTGCAGACTAAAGCAGTATTACGTTCTCAAAGCCGAAGGGGTGAATTATCCCAATGGTACTGTGGCAAGTCACAGACAGACTTGCTGTCTGGCTACACTGTTATGCTAATGTAGTTCAACTGCCTAATTGTTAGCAGAGAATGCATTGTAACTGCAGGTTAAAACCAATGATCAACCTTACAACATAAAATGTCAGAAACTCAAACTCAGAAATGTTTATGACATCTTCCTCGCTCAACGTGTGAGAAAGTAACTGTAGCATGCGAAGGCATTACAAGGAAGATGGCTATGTGGAGTAATGATTGAAATGAAGTGTGGGAGACCTCACATTTGTGTTCACAGAATAAATCTCAGTATCCAAGTGCCTGACACTGAGATGTCTGAATGTTTGTCCTATGAAATGCTGTCATTATGGAGAAAATAGGTTATTTTGGACCATGCGTGTATATGTGTGTGTGTGTGTGTGTGTGTGTGTGTGTGTGTGTGTGTGTGTGTGTGTGTGTGTGCTCGCGTGCTGGGGTGGTGTTGGCTGTAATTGTGTTTTAATAAGCTGTATATTTCAACCAGCTTTATTTCTAACACTGTCACAGCCCTTTGGGACTAATTGGGTTATTGTTTTCACCTGCCCCCTGTTAGCTCATTTAGGTTTCCCTGGTTTCCATTGGTTTTTGGTTTGCCCTTGTTTTGTATTTAAGCCCTTCCTGAGTTCAGTTCTTTGTGTCCGCATTGTGTGTTTATAGTGCAGGCTGTCTGGCTCCCTAGCTAGCCTGTTTTTTTCTTTTTTGGGGAGGGGGTGGGGAATAAGCTCCTTTTTGTTTGTGCAAACTGCGTTTGGGTCCATTCTCCTTGCTAGCTCGTGATAGAATGAGGACACCAGCTATAGACCCAGCAGGTATAACCCTGGATTTCCTCTCCATTTTTGAGGAGGATCTTGGAGGTTACAATGGGGACCTGGAGGAATGCCAGAGATTCCCTCCCCCCAGGGCCCGTCCGGCTTCCCGGGGCCCTTCCGGCTTCCCGGGGCCCTACCGGCTCCCCAGGGCTCTTTACGGCCCTGGCTCCTCATCCAGGCCGCGCCAGTGCCCCGGCCTCGGTCTCAGGCCATTTCAGGGGGAAAACCTGAGGCCCCTCGGGCAGTTTGCCGCCGAGGCCCCTTGGCTGTGTGTTCCCGAGACCCCTCTCCAGTGACTCCCTGTCCCAGCTTCCAGGTCCATAGCTTGCTCCCTGTCCCATCTCCCAGGTCACTAGATCGCTCCCTGTTCCAGACCGCGCTCCTTCCAGTCCCCCAGTTAATCAGTCATATAGCCACATCTACTTTGCATAACACTGTACTACAGCTCATAACTACACAGAACACCCCCTTTTCCTGGAGGATATAGGAGGCAGACAGCAATGGTCCCTTCCTGCATTAAGGCTGCTAATACTACTACCACCACTACCACTGTTACTGTTACCATTACCACTACTACCTCTACTGTTACTACAACTACTACTACTGCTGTTAGTACCACTACTACTACTACTACTACTACTGCTGTTAGTACTACCTTTACTGTTACTGTTACCACCACCACTACTATGCTGTTCTCCACTCCTTTCTTTCCCCTGTCTTTCTCATTCCAAGCAGGACCCGTCACTCTATTCACAGTCACTGCAGGGCAGCCATTTAAAAAGAGAAAAAAAGAAACCTTATCTGAAAGCCTGCTTTGCTATTTTCAATAAATTATTTCCCCTTCTCCCATCAATGGAAGTTCCAAAAGCGTCATATCTAAAGTGTGTGAGTGCTGTTATCAAGTAGTTCAACTTCCTTTTCATTAAAACATGCTGTTCCTGTGTTCTCTTCTCCTGAGAATCTGCCTTTGAATCACTGTATTACTATGAGGCACCTGAGGTTAGTGATATTGATCATTCAAGCGGATGGAAGTCTATAAAGATAATCTGAACAAGAAACATCGATAGAAAGTATTTGAACCTTCAAGTCCTGTACTTAGTGTGCTACAGCAATGTGCTGGTCACCAAGGGAAACGTGCCAGACACTGTAGAACTATTGGCCCGAGCCAGCGGCTGTTGTGAGGATGCGTTAACGCGCCATCGTAGAATGATAAGAGGCTGTAACTTGTTGTCCTTAAGACCTGTTTGACACCTGTTTGTTTTTCTGGGTTGTTTCTGCAGTCCTGTACATAATGAACGCCCAAGAGAGCCCAGTGTTAAGAACCCAGATGAGAGAGACAGAGAGATACAGTACAAGAAATGGAGATAAGTCAACGTTGCATAAATACTGGCCAAACCTTGGCAGTACTGTGTGTGTCTGACATTAATTGCCTCCATTTACACCCCTTCAGATATGTTGTCCCCTGGCAGACAAGATTGCGTGTTTCAATCAAACAGAGGAAATTAAATGGGTTATACTTGTCAGGAGGAGTGTGGCAGATTGGATCAGACATGTCCTGTCTGTTGGGCGGTTGGGGGCGTAGTGGGAGGGGGGGTGGTGGATGGAGGGTTTGGGGATTGGCGGTGGGAAGGGGGGGGGGGGTTCTGTGCCAGCCTAGACAGACTCTGGATTTATAGGCTGCGGCAAATTGCCTATTCAATGTCGCCCCGCTGCGGGGCCGCAAGTGTTTGAGACAGAGGAGGGGTTGGGGAGGACTGATGAGAAGTTGACTAGGAAAGGTGTGTGTGTGTGTGTGTGTGTGTGTGTGTGTGTGTGTGTGTGTGTGTGTGTGTGTGTGTGTGTGTGTGTGTGTGTTAGGGAGCGTTACAGGTGCAGACACCTAGGGGTAACACACAGTGAATACACCCTTAAGTACACCCACACCTGAGCTGCATCCAAAATCCGTCTGGCGTGTGCCGTGTGGCCCAGCAGTTGTAACCCCTCTGACTGTCTCTGGATGAGAGTGGGGGCGGTGTGCTACTAGGGGTTGGTGCGTGTCAGAACCCTAGCAGCTGCGCTCTGGCCATACTGGAGCCTATCTAGGGTTTTGCTGGGAACCCTGAATGAAGCTCCGTCACAGTAGTCCTGACGGGAGGTGACAAATGTGAGAATGAGGGTCTTAGCAACAGGATCGGTGGGTGAACGACGGAGTCTGGAGATATTTTGAGGTGGTAGTCAAACTGATTTGTAGTCCAGGTGAGGCTGACTGGAGAGCTGCCCTCTGCCTGTCCTTGTTCTCCTGCTTTGTCAGACGTGCCTCTGTGAGATCAGGACATTTAGCCAGGTTTCCTATCCCTGCCCTCTCACACTGACAGTCGCTGCAACAGTGACAATTAAAGCTGTGGAGAACGAGAGAGCGGAGCAGAGAGTTAGTGCAGCGAGCCAGATACCCTCTCCCAAAATGATGGGTTTAATGTAAACATGATCCACACTGTTGGCTTCCTTCTCCACACACGGCAATCTCTCACGGCAATCTCTCTCTCTCGCTCTCTCTCTCTCTCTCTCTCTCTCTCTCTCTCTCTCTATGTCTATTTTCCTTCTACCTTTTAACATGTCACTACCTCCTGTCAACCTTATTTCTTGCCTGGCTTGCTTTGTTGCTGATGCGCTCAGAGTGCCCCCCCCCCCCCCCCCCCCCCCCCCCCCCCCCCCCCCCCCCCCCCCCCCCCCCCCACACACACACACACACACACACTCCTCCTCTCCTTTCTTTTTATAATCAAATTGAAAGTCACCCCCCCCCCCCCCCCCCCCCACTCACTCACTCTCCTACCAGTTTCATCAATCGTGTCTCCCACAGCAAATTGCCCAGCACAATGCCCAGTGATTCTGTATCTAGTATTTTACTATAAATTGGTAGATTTATGGGATCATCAACACCATGCGATGTCTTTCTCTGAAACATACGTTTACACCATGCATTCTCTCAATCATCTTCGCTTTAATTACTTAGTTAATTAAGCAAATTAGGGCTCCAAAGCTGATTTATGGTACGTTCGATACGGCTTTGTTGAAAAGCTAAACAGGGGGATGGGGTCTCTTTCCCCCCTGTGGATGAACAGAAACTAGAGGTCAAATTTAATCCAAGCATCTCCACATTTGTCTCAGATGTCATGACAGATCGAGTTTGGTGGGCATCACAACGCCCTCCCTTAGCGGGTTTTGCCTCAGTGACATGCCAAATAATTGCAGTCTGAGAGCGGCCCACGAGTCATCAGTAGTGGCAACAGGATGAATGATTGTTCGATTAAATCCTTAGCCGAAAGCCGACATCGCATTTAGGAAATCTAATACCCACGCTGAGAGATGGCTCGAGTACGACACGGCTGCAGCCACAAACCTTGTGAATATACACAGTGTTTTCCCATGACGTCTCGCCCGTTCTATCCCTCCGTCTGTCTCCCTCTAATCTAAACGGCCTGACGGCGTCGGGGATCTTGAAAAGAGAGAGGCAAAAAGTGCAAAGATATGTTTCCCCATAGACGTGCACCAATCATCCTCTGGTGTTATTCACCCTCTAACATAATCCCTATGGGGTTGGTTGTTGTGTGCCCCTCCGGCTCTGTGAGAGCTGTTTGCTAGATTGGACACTGTGCTCCATCACCTGTGACAGAGATTCATCTCCAGCAGCCAAGAGGTAATCTCATTTTTCAGCCAAACCCCTCCACTCCTCCTCCTCCACCTCCCACCTCTCTGCATCCCAACCCTCTTGTCATTTGCAATAGGAATACCATCACACACACACGCACGCATGCACGCACGCACGCTAACACTCACACACATGCATACACAATCTAACAAATAAAAATCCATTTACAATATGGTTGAGCGTGAGCCTTTTTTTAGGTGTCTGTTTGTCTCTGCAAGATGGTCTAGTCAGCATTGCTCTGCGTTGCCAGAATGTAGCTGTGATCCTGACAGATAACTAACAGCCTCCCCAAAGAGGGCACAGGAACGCAATGCGTCTTTGAAATTGATTCCCTAGTGGCTCAGCAGCGTTATTCTACCAAAGTGCTTGCTCACTTTCCCCGGTGCGCTTGTGGAGCAGAGCCGGAACTGGGCCACGCAGTGCACCGAGCTGGCCAATTAGGCAGGCTAAGATTAGCCGCTAACAGTGGAAATCAGAGGGGTTAATAGCTTTTTAGTTAGCCAGCTAATTACCAGCCTCTGTACCCCACAGAGCCCAGGCTCATATTGAGTGTAATGGAACAAGAGACAGGGTTGCCTTCAACCCCAAAACAACCACCATTATTTTCACTTCCACCCACTGACAGGTTTTTACATCTCCACCGTCAACCTTTCGCTGTGAAACAGCAGTGCTTACTTGCTCTCATAAAAAGATACCCAGTATCGCTCCCTTAAAGAAGACTTTGTCCCACCAGAGGTTATTTGACAGCTTTGTTGGCCGTGTTAACGCCTCAGCTTGTCCCCTGGTAGTTAGCAGAGGGCAGTGGGACACAGTGGCTGATGGACTGGGCCATGTCAGCCCATAACAGCCCATAACATGGAACACCCATAGCTCTGCCCCCAGCCCTGGCACGGCTCCCTGCTCTCCATGCGGCGGCCATTTTCTCACTCTGCTGGTGTAGCAGAGCTTCAGCTGCTACTGAGGGACAAACATCCCTGTAATAAAGTGACTGGCCAAGACAGAGTTTTACATCACTGCTTATTGTGGCCATCCAATTAAAAGCTAATCGCTTATTGGCTTGGCATGGACGGCTGTGTCTCCATGTCCTCATCACTGGGAGACGGCTGATGGATGTAAACAGAGAGAGCTGTTGTGATACTGTTTTAATGAATGGTTGCAGTAATCAGTAGTCAGTCCTCATCATCATCAACATCAAACAATTGAAAGCCAGCCTTTAATGGAGGTTAAATATAAGTAAAAATCTCTGACAGGCAGGATGACTTAAAATATAGCTCAGAGAAAACACTTGTATCTCTGCAAATCTGGAAAGTGTAACGCTGACAATATTCAGGACATTTCCACGAATGCGTCGTTACTGAGAAGCGATTAAAAGTGTAAGGATGTGGTTACCTCTCCCAGTGAGTGAACACTAACTAACAGCATGTGAGAGGGAGCCTCTGTGAGACGACCGGCGATGAGCAGATAATAAGACTGGGACTCTGTCTATGCAGTGACAGCACCGCGATTTGAAGACGCCATACCGCAGATGATCAAAGGCCCCGAAGAGTTAAATCAAATCTCATGTCAACAAAATGCATGGCCACTTTTCTAACTGGCAATTTACTGTAGCTAATGCAATGTCTTCCCTTGAATGTCAGTTTGGGAAACAACATCAAAACACCAGTCTAGCTCAGGATACACAACGTAATATGTAAATATTGTGAGTTGTGAACCTTGTCATTTAACTTTTCCTGTTATCAGACCAAGATCCAAGACTCCCATTCAAAGCACATTCAGTCTTTTCAAAAAGGATTGGTTGTCAATCAGGATAACATAGCCCTTTTCAAAGCAGTTTTCCTTCTAAAAGGTGTACAAGGAATGCATACGTTATTCAATTAAAGCAACAGTCAGCACACCAATCTTTGTCCTTAACACCTCCTAGCTCTTACATAAGTCTATTCATATAAACATTTATGTTTTTCAGCTCTACTCCTCCCATCATATCCGGCTCATTCTGCATTGACAAACCAAAATCTTAAGGTAGACACAGACATCGTTAACTTCAATCCCTCCCACGTCTTCATTGCTCTGTGTGTGCCTAAACCTCCGTGTTTCTGTGTGTTCGCTTGTCAGTGTGTTTGCATGCCAAGGTGCTTAGGGAAGTGAAAGATGAGGAATATAACTTGATTGACGGTATCGCTCAGAGCGAGAGGACTCCTGTCTGTGCCTAGAATTACTGCATTTCGATTCAACAGTCTGAAGGCTACCGTAGCCCCACAGCACCACACCACAAAAAAAATCAACCATTGTCACCGATGCCTAATAAGAGCAATATTTTGCTTGTCACAAGCTTATCTGTAATCAGGACAAAAGGAGAGCTTTGTAAAATGACTCTTGACGCTTTCTGGCAAGGCAATGCTCTCGCAAACAGGCCAGAAGCCGAGCATCAAATACGGGGACGTAAAGTCAGGACTGGGGGGAGGAGTGAGTGCCTGACACACGAAGGATTAGAGAGCATCCAGTGTACCCACGAGTCTGATAGAAGGCCTCAGGGCGCTCCAGAGGTCTCAGGGACATGCTTGGACTTCAAAGGAAAACCTTGCTTTATACCCTCATCCCTAAACAAAGTGCTGCCCCAAATTGCACATAAAACAGATGATTTAAAACCACTTAGAAAAACAACGGTCAAGAAGGGGACCTTTGCATAGGCTCATCCACCCCTCCACTCTGCCACCATCCCCTTTGCTTCTTCACCAACATTTAGTCAACAACTTAATGGCTGCGTATGGCCTTTATTCCCAGTCAATCCTAATCCAATCAACTATCTGTGTGTATGAAGGTGCCGGGGGATTAATAAGCGGAGGGAACAAGGATCCATTGACATTCCCATTTTTCAATTCAACTGGATATCATCATCTCCTTAGGCTCCATGAAATTGCCTAAGCTGCCCAGTGTCTGATGTTTAATATGCATTAGCTTTTTTGGGGTGTGAACCCAGACACTTCAGTGCCCGGCCCTGAGCAGTGGTAGTATGGGAGCCATTACCTACCCACCAGCTCACACTGGCTGTCAACCCCAGTCGTTTTTTCCACCACAAAGCTGTCCCCCCCTCCCTCTGTTGACTGCATCCCTCCTTCCATCCACATCCTCTCTCCTGCCTCTTTGCTGCCCAAATCCAATTGGCTAATGGGGACCAGCCTATGGGCAGTTAAAGAGAATGCTATCACATACACACACATACAGTACATACTGTACATTCGAACACGGACACACAGAAGCAATCACACACACACACACACACACACACACACACACACACACACACACACACACACACACAAAGAAACAATCACCCAAACACACATAATGATTTACCGGTTCCTTTAAGCAGTAGCATGGAACTGCTTCAAAAACCTCTGGATTTATGTTTCCCTATGGATGGCCTTGGTAACCCTTTGAAAGCACTCGCTTAATGAGTGTCCAGATTAGAGTGAGTGATGGGGTGGGGGGGTGGGGGGGCTTTTCCTCCATAGTGACTGCCTCAGTCAGTATCTGTGGAGACAAAGAGGAAGCCAATGGAACAGCTTGGTCAATGAATCCTGCAGCTTCTGCTCCTCTAGGCTTCAATGTAGATGCACATTCCCTTTAACACAAATCTTTTACATTAGATCTGTAACGCCCCCGTCCTGCTGCTGCCACAGGGTTTCCTGATGTCTACCATCTTAACACAGAAGCAAGGGTGTGTCTGTCTTAATGTGGTCAACATACATTTGTTACCAGGGTCCTTGAATGATAACTAGTTGGATTGATTTGAACGCACTCAGTATCCATTTTGTGAACATGCTCTAGCTAACTGTTATCTATTTCTTCCTCCATCTCCTCCTCTTTTTCTATCACTTCAGGATTTGAGTGACAGCAGGATAAGACTCACGACTTGGGTTATGGCTAGGGTTAGGGTTAGGCATGAATACAGCCCAGGGCAATCTACTTCACCTCATCATCTCTACTTTCTGTTTGTTGTGTTGTATGTTATGTTTTAAGTACAGGCTGAACATTTGCATTCAAACATAATAGGCCGGTTTCCAAAGGGACTATTTACTTAAACCTAAAAGGCATACAGATATCCCCCTTCTGTCTGCCTCCACACACACATCCAGACAAACACACTATCACACATACATTGCATTAGCAATTTTTTTTTAAATAATTCTTTAGTGGATTGTCCCCTGATTGAAGGGGCTCCTTCAAAGGGAATGTGAACCTCTCCACTCCACACCCTCCTGCTTATTACCAATCCACAGTGAATGTCAACCACCAACACCACTCCAGTCATCAAAACATCTACAAATAATAACCAAAATACTGCTTAAAATCACAAGCACACACACTGACTACAATTTGTTTGTTGTTTATTTTTCTGGAAAGACGCCAGTTCCTGCTGCCTCTAAAAACAGCGGGTGTTTAACCTGAGCTTCTCCTCATCTGGTAGGGCCTCTTATTTATTTCCCTGAATTGTAAAGTTCTTGAGGTCACTTTACAAAAATTACAATTGATCTTTTAAAAGCACCTCGGAGACCACCATGAAGCCCCAAATGACACCGGCTAGGACGTGATGCCATTTTTTTTAAGCTCCTGCTTCTGAACTGATGGAGAGTGAGAGGAGCTAAGGGCCGTAAGGAACAAATTTCATTCTAAAAGCAATAAGAGGAGCAGGGTATTTTCTTTTTTTAAAACGGCATAACCTGCCTGCTTGGGTTAGAAATGAGAATCTACACCATTAGAGGTGAGGCAATATATAGTCCAATATGGATTAAACAACCCCAGAGTGCCACCTTCTTAAGACCTCTGGTCAGGGAAAGAACATCATAAATAATAAAAAATATGCTGCCTAGCGTACCATTTTAATGATATTCAGTCTTGTTTTGAAGCCAGCTGATCCTGTTGTCTAGAAGTCATGACTGAGCACACCGGCTGAATCTGGCTGGCATAACAACCAAGCCACCGGCGACAGCAGGGGTTGGTGCAGAGTCACGGAACAATGGCTCCGTGTTGTGTGTGAGGGCCATGGAGGGCAGGGAGAGACAGGGGAGGAGGGTGATGGTAGGGCCTCCTGCCCTGAATACATGGGCACTGGAGCCTCAGCCCTCTAAGGACTGGCTTTGAAAATAATTTGCTCCACAATAGCCTGTGAATACCCAGGACGCCTTTATGCAGCTTATGTAACTGGAAAGAGGAAAGCAGATCAATTTCCTTGTCTAATGGGGGCCTCGGTGTCAGGGCATGCCAATATATATGAAAGGCTGACAAAGCTGCCAAGACTTACAGAGCCGCCAGTAGCTGAGATGGGAGAAAGGTTTGTTTCGACTGATCATAACCTTTTGAAACTGTGCATGCAATCTGAGGTGAACAGAGGTGGGGGGGGGGGGGGGGGGGGGGAATCAGTTTTAATAGCTTGGATTCTTAATATGGAGCTTTGGGCAGTTTGTCTATTTCCACTCTTAGAGATAAAATACAAAATGGAACATGCATCATCATGGCCATTGAAATACAAATGGAAATTGTATAATCGATCCTTACAAGCACACACACAAATCGATTAGAGGTGTGTGGGTCGAAATCAACCAGTCCAAATAAACCATCAGATTGTTCAAACGAGAGATCGGGGTTGTCCATTGATTGCTCCTTGCTGCGTTGACCTCCCGGCTCCACTTCCACCTTCAAAAGATGTTGCTGCTGCTGTTTTAAAGCCTACTTTGTCAGCGGCACACTCCACAAACACTGAATTCCTCCTCTCACACACTTAATAGCCAGCAGTACCGTGCCGTCACAGCACTGTTATTGACAAATGGTATCATTTGACGCCAGTGTTTGGTTTGGTGCAGTCGGGGTAAGCCCATCTTCGTCTGGCCTATAGCGGCGTCCGGAACAAAAGGGGGGAACGATTGGCCGCCCGAGACTCATAATCCGACTCTAGACAGGTTTTGACTCGCTCTGTGTATTTGTTTTTCGTTGCGGGTGCATGCGTGAGTGTGTGTGTGTGTGTGTGTGTGTGCTGGGGTGTAATGTCAGAGAAGGGATGGCCCACCCCCCTGTTGCTGAGGGAGATGTGATGTGTGAGAGGATGGGAGGTCTGAATTGAAGGGCTGTAATTCTAGTATGGAGAATGTCTGCCTTTAGGGAGATGGGTGGCTTTCTGACAATAGGCCCCGAGGCGGACAAACAGCAGCCGGCTGATAGGCTTATGATCTAAGGTGAAAGGTTACCAGGAAACGCTGTGGTTTTTAACCCAGACCCTCCCATGTTCCCCCAGGAGAAGTACTCTGCAAATTTGAGGCCCCAACACTTCTCTGGAGAATCAGCTAAACTATACTTTCTCCCCTCACATGGAAGCAAGCCCCCGCCCTTCTCCTCCTCCTTGTCAGTTGTCTTCTCGCCCCCCTTCCTCTCCTGCGAGAAATTTGATTCACCTGCAGTGAGGCGGTGTAATCTGTTTGAATTTGGGCGGTTGGTATCTCTCTCTGATGGGAGAGTGGGTATGTATGTCTCCGGTGTCTCTCTGGTCCGTTTTGTCATTATCACCTTCCTGGATGTCTAGATTTCAGTAGGATTCAGTGACGCAATGGGAACCCTGTTCAGGTCTACTTGGTTGCCACGGTGAGGTGCAGAAAGTCAAGAGGATGGGAGGTCTGAAATTGAAGGGCTGTAATTCTAGTATGGAGAAAGTCTGCCTTTATGGAGCTGGGTGGGTTTCTAACAATAGGCTCCGAGGCGGGCAAACAGCATCCAACTGATCTACATATTATCTAAGGTCAAAGGTCATCAGGAAACCCAGTCCTTTTTAACCCCCTGACCCTCCGCTATTCCCCCAGGAGTACTAACTCCCCCAATAAAGAGGCTGAGCCCCCAGCAGTTCTTCAAGGGGGAAGGGAGGGGTAGAATTAGGCCTGGCCTTTACATGACATGGACAGGAGGGGAAGAGCTGTCTATGTCAAAAGCCTCTGTCTAGGTCTCCTAGGTCGCCTCGGATACATATTTAAAGAGATGGCTTCCTGTCTTACGATTCAACAGAATGGCCTTTGTACATATATCAATAAAACAAAGGGGGGGACAGGCCTTGGGTATCTTTGTGAAGATCTCCTTGTTACACAAGCTTTGCACACACACACACACACACTCACTCACTCACTCACTCACTCACTCACTCACTCACTCACTCACTCACTCACACACACACACACACACACACACACACACACACACACACACACACACTGACATTCTCACACAATGCCTCAGCTCCCACTTCACATGTGGAAAACAAAAATGTCTCTCCAGACCCGTGGCCTTCAGTGCCAACCAGCTTGGTTCCATTCCCTCTAGCCCTCTCTAATGAGACTGGCTGCGTTCTCCATGACACGGTTAGTCAGGGCCCGTTGTGTGGCTGGCTGTACTCTGGGCCCCGGCCGTCTCCTTCCAGGGATTGGCCCCCGCAGAGTCTGGAGGAGGATGGAGGAGGTTGGAGGAGGTTGGAGGAGGTTGGCGCCCGACAGGGAGCACGAGAGAGGGCATGAAAGAGAGTGAGAGAGATAGAGAGAGAGGGAGAGAGAGAGAGAGACAGAGAGAGAGAGAAAGAAAGAATGAGAGGAAGAAAGAGGAGAGAGAGAGCGAGAACGAAAGACAGAGAGGAGTCGCGCATATACAAAAGAGTTGCATCCGGTCCAGCTGAGACCTTGAGGGAATTTTCCCTCCAAAACCGCACACAATGGCCAATTAAGCTGAGAGGATTACTCTTCCCTGACCACCTTCCCTCTCATCCTTTCTCTGTCTCTGTCTCTGTGCTCAAGGGAAACACTCGTAATGTCAGTGCTGTCTGAATTGAGCAGGAAATGAGTATAAGGAGGATAAGGAGGAGGGAAGGGGCATTGGGCAGAGAAGAAAGGACTGCATGCACACTTGTAAAGAGAGCTTTGCCTTTATTCACAAGGGGAAGTAATGGCTGGGAGCATGCCATTCTTTTTTGTGTTTTTTTGAGTGGATGTGGGTAAGGTGTTTAGGAGAGGAAGGCAAGTCGACGCTTAGATTTGTTTGCCTCACTGGTAGCACATGCTGGAAGCTTACGAGAAATTCACATGGACATTCAACCACAAGGTGCCAGCTATCTCTAATAGCTTTTCAAACTGGTTGTGAGCTTCACACTCAAGAAGCAGTGGGCATGTTTCTTTCTTATGAAACCAAAACGGAGAATGTACCACAAGAATAACTTCTACAAAGAAAAATGCATGCTGTTTGTCAAGAGTTGAACTTTTTTTTTGACATTTCATGATTTTAGGGAATACGATTTCAAACAAAAGCAACAATAGCTAATTGCCCCCAATATTAAAGGATCAGTTGTCTTGTATTCACGGCCTGATGAATTCTGATGCAGAATACGTTGGCATCTCCACAGTTTCTAAAATATTGGATTGTTTTTTTTACTCTGAATCACAAAGGCAGACACAGCGAATGATGTAACAAAGCATCATTTTTCTCTCTCACACACACAGAAAAACACACACACACACACACGCACACACCAATGAAGGAGTACGAACACACAAACATGCACTCTCTTTTTCTGATAGAGCTGCCTGGGAATCAGCCTGCAATCAAAGCCCGTCTCAAAAGGTGGCTAAGAATGGCTGTGCGGGCGGCCCGATTACTCGGTCTCAGTCTCCTCGCTACGGGCCCGGAGCTCTCAGAACAGAGGAGAGTCATCGGGCTAAAAGGCGTCGTTCTTAGCGGGTGGCTCTGATGTGGTGGGATGGTGGTCTGTGTCACGCTGCGCAGCAAGCTGCTTTTGACACATCTTAGAGGGTTGAAGAAGGAAAAGTGTTCCCTGATGAGAAGCACATCACCCACTGACACTGGCGTGGGAGACATGTTTCCACTCTGACTGTCTGTCTGTCTGACCAGTTTGTTACTGTGTCTGTCTGTCTAACCACTTTGTCAATGTGTCTGTCTGTCTGACTGCTCTCTCTGTGGGTGTGCTTTGTCTGTCTGTCTGACAATCTTTTATGTCCGTCTCATCTGACATCATCTGTTATTAGCCAAACAAAAGCATGAGTGGAAACAAAAGCCGAAAGAATTGGATGAACACACACACACACACACACACACACACACACCCTCTAACAAGCCTTGGGCTGTCCTAATCAGAATTAGATGGCTGGTTAAGGTCAAGGGCCACACATTCAACATGGCTAAAATGGAAGTGTTGTAGTGCTGGCCCTCATTAAAAGAAGACAGAGGAATTATTGATATTCCAAATCAGTGTCTACTATACATCAAAATACTTCTTGACTGAACACGCATTATACCAAACAGACCAGGACTGTCCCTGACCAACCTGGTCAATTACAATGGACTCTATTCTGCTCCTTCCCCCGAAAGCCCCACCCCCTTTCTCCCAAACCCAAGCCCACCGCATGGTGCTGATGACAAGCTGTGACTCTTGAGTTCAGTTGCCGTGTGACAGTCGCCTGGTTCCCACTTCCACAGTGGCTGACCTTTGCTTGTGTTCAAATAAGTTGTACATAATGCAGTTACATTCTTAAAGCTGTAAAGAACTGTAAAGAACAGGTGCCAACATCTCGGCCGTGTACCCTACGATACCAATTTATGAATAAAGGGTCCATATAGTTTTAACTTCCCCCTCCCAGGTGCTAATAGATGAATGGAAAACGCACCGTAGCAGTCAACTTTGTGTCTACTAGCAATAAAGCTCTGAAACCAATAACGTTATGTGACTTTAATTTCACAGCATGCTAACTTATAAAAATAACACCCAGAGGGAAGTGGAGTTTTGTTTATTTTTGGAGAAACAAATGAAAGTAGCATGATGAGTAATGCCTGAGCTAGGGCTAGCCCTGTTTGACCCTGCTGTGGGCACTTGGCTTGTAAGACAGGGGTCAAACACAAGGTTAGAGAGTCAACAGGCCACAGAACTTCTCACATCTCCAAGACAAAGGTCTTTGTATTACAATAGGAATCATGTATACCCACAATAAAGCCTAACTGTTGAAATATGAAAAAATTGCTACCTCAAAAGGCGTGTGTTACAGTGCTCTAAAATGAGGAAAAGAAAAAAAACAAATGGGAATGTTGATATACTTTTCCAATATAGATAAAGTACAATCACAGGGATATTATCTCTGCATCTTATTGATGCTGGTGTGCCCCATATTCTCTGCATGCAAAAGGTTTTAAAAGAGACAAATCACGAACGCTCATTTTTATTGCATTTCGGAGAAACACATTGATATCACAATCTGTGCCTTTTCTCCTTTGCGTTTTCCCACATATTGGAACTGTCATATTGGTACACGTCTAATCCCTTTCTGTCAGGAGATAAAATAGGACTCAAGGCCACAGGCCTTCTTTATCCGTAAGCTCCAAATGCAAAGAAAACCTGCAAAAGGGTGACAGGAAGTCGAGAAAGGAACTACAGTTGAGGGAATGGGAGCAGTAACCCCCGTGTCTCAGGACACTGTCCTCTTGCTCAGGCAAACTCAGGCGCGATAAACCCTTTCTTGCTTCTGTGGTTTATCAAAACCTTTATTTAAACAGGAGAAATCACATTGAGATTAAAAACCTGTTTTTCAATCAAGACCTAGGCACTAGGCAGCAGCACAAATCCTGAAATAATAAGATTAATAAAATAATAATAAAACTGAGTTTCGCAAAGAAACACATTCAACATATTACCGTAAAGCACATTACATAACTGGTTGAAAGGCGTCCGACTAGCTCTCTGTACAAGACAAACTGAGGGGCAGAATATGGAGAAAGCCTTGCTTTTCATTGAAGCTGCTACAGTAAGAAATACACATCTTCTTACACACAAACGCAGTGTGTGACCTTCGGCGCTTACATTCGCTCCTCACATATCCTCTTACAGTTCATTTAACCTTCATCGCTAAATGCCATGAAAAGCGGTCTTTGTGTGCTCTCTCAAAAGCCTTCCACTTAGACAAGTCTGTATGATTACATAAACAGGCATTACAGAGTTGTAGTGCAGAGTAACAAAGTTAGGCCACGCATTTCTATTGGGATGAAACTCGACGCAAATCGAAAGTGAGGAATATGTAACATTTCACATTGCAGACTAAATGGATGCCCCCTCTGGGTAGGCCAACTGCTCTCTGCCTTCACTAATGTCTACACATGGAGGGAATGGATATAAGTGGAACACAGGGGGAGGGCACCCTCCCTCTCTCCTTTCTGTTCACACTCTCTTATTTTAGACCCGTTCCCTGAAGGGTCGGACATATGAGACGCTGTTTGTGGAGCACTGGACAAGAATTTACGAGCTGAAGGACGTCTGTGGCTGTGTGTTAGTGAGTGTGTGTGTCGGGGTAGCTAGGCGGGGGATGTCGTCCCATTTGGATAATCTTTATTCACATGGGTGTTTGTCTACACTTATAAAAACACACACGTTACAACACCATTACCTTTCAGTCGGTCGTCCGAGGCGCTCCGGTGCCCGGGTGGGAGTGGACCGGGCCGGCAGGCTGGGGGGGAAGGTCTGGAATGCATGAGACCACGTGGTCCCCTCCCAGAGATGTGACAGAGACGGGGCCTGGTCGGCTTCTCTGTTAGATCACTGTGACACAGACAGCGGTCCTTGAGACTTAGCAGACTAACTTTACCGTCTGACCCTCCCTCTCTCTCTCCAATCAGTCAGTTAAAAGGCGGACCAACTCAGACGGTCTACTCCAGACACATACTTCAAGCTATACCAACATAGAAAGGAGGACTTCAGGGACGGTACACACACACACACACACACACACACACGCACACACACACACACACACACAAACACACACACACACACACACTCACACACACACACACACACACACACACACACACAGAATGTAAAGGCACCCTGGGCACCATGTAAGAGACCTCAAATATGGTAGCACATTCCCACGCAACCCTTCTTCTCTCTAGCTGCCTCTGTCACTGTAAATGCCCAAACACAAAGCCAGCATGCTCAGACATCCAACGCACACTCTCTTTCCCTGTCGAATCCCCATGTCCCTGTGATCATTTCACTTGCAGCTGATCGCAGAAGATGTTCCCTCTCTTTCGCCTCCCCCCTGATTCACAGCACACACAACAGCCGAAGTATGGCTTGAGAAGGTCTCACAAAGGGTAAAGAAAACCCAGCTGAGAGCCTTTGATGAGCAATGACTAACTACTTCCAAGTCTCTGCCTCGAGACTTTTAAATCATGCGAGCCATATCCCCAAAGCTAGAGTGAGGAACAATGACAAGGCCATAATCAACCGTCCGTCATCCTCAAACAACGATGTTAGAGTTGTCAACTGAGTAACAGTGAGAAGTAATGAAGTGGGCACAGCTTAATGGCTGAGGCAGGCACAAACACAAGTGCTGTGCATTAGCCCGTCCCCAGCTACCTTGTGGTGACATTTGGAATTGGCCGAAGGAGTTCAGTCTTAGACAAACTGCTGATGATGTTCTTTCTGCGAGAGGGGATGTGGACTGATTCTTCGAGTAAAAAAGGCCCGGGCCTCCATTCTAATGTCCACTCCACACTTATCCATTCCCCTGTGGTTACCGGACAATTATCCAGTGAAAAAACGCTGTCGAAGGCATTGCTCCTTTGCGTGATCAAAGCGTCTGCAGCTGTTCAGACAGAGAAAAAAACAATAATAATCAAACAAAAGAATCTTTTCGACACAGCTTTGTCAATGCCAGCCGCATAATGCCCGATTAATGTGTCACAATATATCTAGGCCAACTGCTCACAAAAAAAATTACAACACATGTTTTTGTCAGCTCACATTCCCCCCTTTTTAAATGCTGGATTATTTCTACCACTAGCACGGGTATCTACTCTGATACCAACATTAGCTTTCAATTCCCATAATGACAAAAGCACTGTTTGGAACTGACATCTTTACTGCTATAATTAGACCATTGTGCTTTGGTTTGCGAGCATGCAGAAACATATTGATATGAGGAATGTTTTGTCTGCTGAGGTAGGGAACGCGGGTTCGATACAAGTCTTTCAGTAAAACACAAAGGAACCATTGTTCCGGAGTGAAAAACGACATAATGAAAACAATGTTTGCATCCAGCAATGTTACACCGCTTATCCCTTCAGACAAATATGAATTGTACTAAGCATGCTGCTACTTTTTCCTTGACTGAACGGCTGAAACAAAGCCAGGTAGGTTAAATGAATGTGTCATAGACTAGTTGGAGTTCTAAAAGCTTGGTGGAGCTGCAGTGGTGTGGATAGGACAGCATCTCTGGGGGACCGGGGACACACTGGTGACAGACAGATGGTCTCCAAGGGCCCCCCTGTGGTTTAACTGTCTCATACTGGGGACCACCAGTTTGTCACTACTCCCTGGAGGACCCACACACCCGCTGTGAAGCCAACCAGTGTGTGTAGAATAAACTGCCATTTTGGCTATTAAAACTACTTAAATACACAATAAAGCTTACAAAATCAATTATATTGAGTTGTCATCTGTACAATATAAGTGGTTTGAGCTAAATCCCAAAAAGTAAAATGTAGAATTGAATGAAATCGACAGTCATAACATTTATCACCCTGTGACTCACAGAATGGAAGATGAGACTTTGTAATAAAAATCTATTCAAAACTTTATTGACTGTTTTTTTTCTATCAGAGACCAGCTCCACTTAATAAATCTTGAACAATCTCAGAGAGGTACACACGCTAGTTCTGGAGCAGACAGACACACACTCCAGAGAGCCTGGAAAATATCCCAGCTTTAAAACTGTCCTCACCTGACCAGGAGAGAACGGAGAGAGAGAAAGAGAGAGAGAGAGAGAGAGAGAGAGAGAGAGAGAGAGAGAGAGAGAGAGAGCGAGAGAGAGAGAGAGAGCGAGAGAGAGAGAGAGAGAGAGAGAGAGAGAGAGAGAGAGAGAGAGAGAGAGAGAAAGAAAGGGAAAGTGAAGAGAACAAAACAAAACAATCCTTCACAGGACAGCATTCAGGCCCTCTGGCAGCTGCGCAATTATACCAAAACCTCCATCATCACTTCAGAGAAAATTAGAACTGAGTTGGTTTTCTTTTTTTAAGGGGAATACGAGGTTGTTTATGAATTATTTCTGTGCTGTTGTCATCTTTGCCTTGGCCTAAAAAACACAGATGTGCAGAACTAGCGGGGCAGAGCGACCGCTTTGTGGACTCAGGCCTGAAGGAGTCCTGCTCATCTAGAACCTCTCCAGAGAGGCTCAGGCGCTATCCCATGAAAATAATATGACTTTAAATGTAAAGCAATCTGCGGAAGACCCAAAGTCAAATTGCCCCTCGGATCCAATCCAGCGCCGGCCTGATTGGTCTGCCACGCCCTATTTGGCTGAGGTGCCGTGGCTTTTGAGGCTGTCATCGTGGTGAGGTTCTTTTTCAGGTGTGTATTCCGTTCAGGTAAACAGGCCGTAACTTCTTCAGGAAGTGGGTGGCGGGGAGGTCTTTGATGCAGTCAGCATGGGCCGCACTTTGGCCATCAGATCCTATGAGAGACAGGGAGAGGGGGAAGAATAAATAAGAGGTATAACGGAAGAGCTAGTACCATAAGTCAACATTTCTGACGCGACAGATGCAACATTTCTCTGTAAAGTAGGCCAGCTGTGACGGTACAAACAGCTTCACCCCCTGCTGTCCTACAACTCAACCACTCACAGTAATAGCCCTGGCCTTCTATGCCTCCCTCTCTCTGAAGTCACTTGGTAATATTCCTCTTGAAGTCTCTTGGTAATAATATGGTATAGCTTCCCTGGCTATTTGAGTCTTTTCCTGGCTTTGGGGATGGAGGCCTTGGTGATATGGGAGTCTGGAACAGCAGCAGTGCTTCCTGTATTTACCCAGTACTTTAAAGAAGACCTTCACTCAGTGTGTGCTGGTCCTACTTTAGCCAACTGGACTGAAAGTAGCATTTAGATTCAACAGGTCTCCTTCTCTTCCTCCCCCAATGTTTTAGGCTGGCACTATCATTTTGGGTGGTGATCTGTCAATAACCAGTGATGAGGTCACTGCTACTACATTAAGAAACACACAGTACGTTTGAGATAAGACAGAGAAAGAGGGAGAATCTACATTGAGGGAGACTACTGTATGTGTTGTGTACATATTTGTGTATGCGTGACTGAGAGAAAAGCAGAGTGTGCCCGGGCATGCCATGGTGCCAGATTGTCCCGTGTAGAGTTAGGGGGAAAGGGACAGACTGGAGGGGAGAGGGGGAGAAGAGCCAACAGGCCTCCTCCTGAGAGAGAGAACGGCCAAGAGCCTTTCAGGCTAACAGTGACACACAAACAGGTCAAGTTGGAGAGTACCTTCAGTGCTGACTAGGGGCCTATGGCTGCTTTTTAGAGCAGGAAGGGTTGACTTGAATACACAGGCCTTATTCAATGAGCCTCAGTATTCATTGAGAAAGAGGTGGATAAAAACCTTCCAGGAAAGTAAGTGCACGCACACGCACACGCGCACACACACACACACACACACACACACACACACACACACACACACACACACACACACACACACACACACACACACAGCTCTGCCATAGTCTCTCCAGACATATTAGACAGATTAACAGCTGTGATCACACTGAGGGAGAGCTGTCACAACACATCACTCTGCACCTACTCACACATTGAGCCAACACTAACAGACACAGGACAGGGCAGGAAAATGTGCGTGCGTGTGTGCGTGTGTGTGTGTCCGCGTGTATGTGTCAACTGCTGTGGACATACACATAATATGCAGGAGATCATTCAAGTCTCTCTCATAGACGGACACAGACACCTCCAGCCAGAGGATGACCTCGGTGGGAAATGAGAAAGAAAAACTCCAGAGCAGTCCATGGTGGCTGTAATAACGCTCCCTGTGAGACGGACTGGACCAGACTCTACAGGAACCTGAATAATGACTCAGCACATTCAGCCAAAACCCTCCTCTCTGTTAGGAAGTGTCAAAAGAATGGAGCAGGTAGGAGAAAAAGGTGAAAAACAGAGGGATGAGGCAGACTGAGGAGGATGAAAATAAATGAGAAAGACCTGACCCAAGGAACATGAAGAAGACTATTGGTGGAAAGAAATATATAGAGCAAGGAAGACGGAAAGAAAGAAAGAGAGAAGGAGCAGACATGGCCGGTGACTTTTGAATCAGTGTGAAGTGGAGAGGAGAGTGTGTGAGAGTTTGTAGGACCGAGGTCACACATCTTATGTACGCCAGGGGTAAGAGTGTGAGTGTTTGTGTGAGGTCACTGGTCATGTGTGATGGGTATAAGCGAGGTCAATGTGTGTGTGTGTGTGTGTGTGTGTGTGTGTATGTGTTATTATTTCAAATCTGCTTGCTGGTCTGTATTTTATGTCTTCTGCTAGTCTTTCTACTGCCATGAACGTGAACTTTACCCAACAGAAACTGTGTTGGCATGTGTTCACTGGGTTGCTACCAAAGTGTGTGTGGTCTGTGTGAGGGTGTGTGTGCCTCTCCGCCTTGACCAGTGCAGTTCATCACTCTCCCAACAGCGCCAGCAGTGATACGGACAATGTGCTGCTCTCAGCTCTATAGCGTTGATGAGTTAAGGCATTGACTTGGACCTGAATCAACCTCCCTTAACTGGAAAGATAAATGTATCAATGAAGACAATATTCTGTTACTGAAACCCTTCTTCTCCCTTCTACTCCACTGCTTCTATCTCTACATGTTTTACCGTCTTGGAAGACAGACAGGTAGACCACCCAGGGCAAACTCCCCTCAGGTTCCCCAAGGAGAGCAGCCCTCCCCTGGCCTCAGCTGAGTGACCTAACCCCTGGATCATCTGGTTCTCATCACAGAGGCCTCTGCTCGGCTCCCTGTCTGTAGATACTGTCTGAGTACAGTAATGCCTGGACCGACTGGTAGACAACACACATGGGGAGCACAGGGGGGCGTCCACACAGGGGCCCTGTCTAAGACACAGCAGTACAGGGGAGACGCTTTGTTGACGAGTTGATTGGACAACCGTGTCAGTTTGGGGAGGGGAGCAGGCAGTGAGCTACGCTTAAGCCCCTGACATGCCACAGAGATGTCAGCTCATACCGGAGTAATTTTAGACTGCACAGAGGAGACTATGGATGAGAACACGTCCCTGAAGGGAATGAGAGAAAGAAACAGAACGAGAGAGAAAGGAAGAGACAGGGAGAGAGAGAAATCAAGGGAGAGACAGAGAGACAGAGAGAGAGAGAGAGAGGATGGAAAGAGTCAACTGGCTGGGAGTCTTTAAAGGTGAGGTCTTACACGGTAGTCATGGTGACTGTTGAAATGTGGACACACAGACACAAGGAAGAACGGATGGAAGGAGAAGAGGAGGAGGATATTTCCCTGGGAGACCCATGAAATATTCACACTGGTGCTGGAACAGACATGGTAACAACAGCTGCAGGAAAATAAGAAAATATCCAAATAGAAAATATATATAAAAACAGTCTGGAGCTGTTACAATATGCAACGCTTCAAATTCAACTTGGGCTCAAAATATATTATAGTTCCCATAATATCTCCTTGAAGGATGCATTTTTGGGGGGCGGGGGGGGCCCCCACGCTTGGAAATAATGGGTGGGGTGGGGGGGTGGGGGGGGGGGCGGGAATGAGACCTAAACAATGAATAGCAAACTGAGACGTGGACATTAAGAGAGGGGTCTGAGAAAGAGAGAAAGAGAAAGGGCAGAGGCAGAGAGGTAGAAGGAGGAGGACAGGAAGGATTCAGGGAAGAAGAAAAAAGGCCGAAAGAAGAGAAACTAAAAATACAACCGGCATGCTATGAAATATGCAGAGTTTGGCCGCGGTGCCTCGGGGCCACGTGTATCCCTCCTCCCTCTGAGATCCAGAAGGACGCCATGGACGGAGGGAGGAGGACCAGCCAACAAATGGCAGCTTTTCACACGTTCACACCCCCGGCCAGCCTCTGGGGCCTGGCGACCCTATGTCCCTCTTCGCTGATGCCAACTTGCCACACACCGGTCTGCCCTTTGCCCCCTGTGGTGACCTCTTCCCCTGCCTGGCTTTGCATTAGATGGGCCAGCGGGCGTGCTGGGCCTGCAGAGTGGGCTGGATGAACAGAGAGGGCAGAGCGCTGTGGAAAGCAGCGGCCCTTTAAAAGGCCGGCCGGCTTTGGCTTGGCCTCGTCCGTTTAACCTCGTCCCGTTGAGCTCGCACAGCAGAGAGAGCCGGTCGGCCTCGCAGGCCAGGCGGAGGAGACCTTCCCAGCAAACCAGCGCCCCGACTCAAATACCACAGAGGAAGAATAAACACAAACGGGGAGGGGGGAGCGGCGAGGGCTCGTTAAAGGGTCGTCCATGTGGGAGAGGAAGGCCCGCGTCTAAACACCGGCATCAGACAGGAGGTGGACTCACAGGGGGGGTGGGGGTGGGGGGTTGGCAGCAGCCCCGGGCTAGTCAATAGCAGTCTGATTAGCCTGACGGATGAACAGTTCAGCAGGGCGATATCCTTCTCCCTTCTCTCACTCCCAGGGCTTGCGGAGGCGTCTCGCTCATGGCAGTCATTATCACGCCGTTAAGGGCAGAAAGAGCACCGAACAACCCCTGCCATGCTTCTTATTGGATTTTTCCCGACGTATGAAATATCACCTGCCCCTCTGCAAATGAGCGTTCATCAGAGAACACGGTTGTCCGTGGTGAGGATCTTAATGTGTCCCTTTCACCCAGATCAGACGAGGTCCTGTCCATCAGGTCCATCTCCTCTGCTGCGTCCACCAACATCTCTTATTACCAGGCCCCTGCATAGCCCTCTGTCCTATCTCATGCTCTGCGCCCTCTGTAAGGGGCCCTAGGGCCAGGGCACTCCCCAATTAAAAACTCCTTGTGGGGGCAGAGAGGGGCAGGTGGAAGAATCGGAGGGGGGTCAATTCTCCCAGCAGCTCGGAGGGGGTTACCGTGCAGGACGGGGGTTAAAGAGCGGATGCAAATGATGGAGGAAAAGAGAGACAGAGTGAAGAGAGAAGGGGTAATCGCAGGAATAGAGACAGAAACAAATGAAGGGACGGCATACGTCAGTGAGAGAGTAAAAAAAAAGAGTCTGAGAGATCGATAGATGGAAGGACAGAATGAGAGGGAGGGGTCGTCCGTTCATGGAGGGGGGAGGTCAGCTGGTGATTTAACAAGGGGGCCACCCTTCCCGTGACCAATCCCAGAGGTACCGGCAGCTCTCACCCCCACCGACCCCGACCTCTCCTCCCTCTCCATGCAGCCCTCATTAGCAGGAGATGTCAGAGGATGGACACACACACACACACACACACACACACACATCAGAGGGGTTATTAGGTGTAACAGTGTCTGAGCTGCATGCCGTTATCCAATAAACCCTGCCTGTGTGTGTGTGTGTTTGTGTGTGTGTGTGTGTTAGACTGTGATTGACAGCAAGCTGCGACCGGGTCTAGCCGCTGTGTGCGTGCCAGTCACTGTCTAGTGACTATTTGCTCCCTGGAGGGTGGGGAGAGGGGGGGACAAGTCATCACATCCCAAGCTGACACACCGGCTAGGTTAGGTTTAGCCTGGTAACTACACATCTCCAAAGTCCCGAGGACACCCTGATATAGCGTCTTCTCTTCTCACTGTCTCTACTTCCTTTCAAGTCATTCACTCCTCTCCTGATTTCCCTGAGAGAGAGAGAGAGAGAGAGAGAGAGAGAGAGAGAGAGAGAGAGAGAGAGAGAGAGAGAGAGAGAGAGAGAGAGAGAGAGAGAGAGAGAGAGAGAGGAAGAAAAAAAGAGTCAACTGGCTTGGAGAGGTGAGGCATAGAGATGGAGAAAGAGCTAGAGTGGGAACCCATAGCTCCTACAAATCAGGGCAAAGCTCTCTTGCATCGTCTTCACTGGGGCATGGAACAAGCTGGGTTTATAATCTCCCTGATCTAAAGTTCTCCAGTACACACCGAGCCCCTTTGTTCTCCTGGTACACTACTAAAACACTTTTTCCACAGAGATTTGTGATAGGGTTTAGAACACAAGGGGTTAGGCCTGCTATGACTTCCACAACCATAGCTTTCTGTGAGTAAAAGCTACACCCCTGAAATGATCTCACTGCACTGGACATCAATGTACTTTCCTGTGTGAACTCTTAAGTTCTAAAACGGGTTCACGGTAAAAGCGGTGATACGTACATTTATGCCATCGGCCCTCGACACCGGATTATGGGGCGTGTTTGTTTGTGTGTGAACCGCAAAGACCTGGCCCTGTGGCAGTGTTTGTTCTTGATCTTGGTTCTTCCCGTCTTCTTCTTCTTGTCTTGGTCTCTTCCGTGCTCCCACTCTTTCTCTGCTCTTCTGGAGGAGGAGGAGTGCGGGGGGTGGGATGAGGAAGAGGAGGGCGGAAGGAGGAGGGAGGAGGAGTGATCCCTGGCTCGGTGGCTGCTCTCCGCAGGGGGCCTTTGATCCTGGACGTACACAAGTGCATGGTGGGACGTCTGGGGAGGGGAGGGCGTTGTGAAGGGGATGAAGGAAACCTGGGGCAGCTGGAGCTAGAGAGAGAGAGGAACAGAAATAAATCGAGAAGGGCAATACGCTAATGACAAGTAGACACACACACACACACACACACACACACACACACACCCCTCGGGTCTTTGACAGTTTACAGAGCTGGAGGGAGAATAAAGCCCTAAACTTATCGATTGCTGAAAGCCAATCAGACTGTTTTCTCTTTGACATGGAGGCAGACAGAGAGCGAGCAGGGGAGACGGCCGGGGGAATTGACAACAACCTAATGCATTTGTGCATCTGCCCCTCGATCGATGGTGAAGCCACTGGCTTAGGGTGATCCGGAGGGGTGATTTTAATTCATCCAGTGATGCCAATCAAGGTCCTGGGAGTATAAGTTTGTGTATGTGTGTGTGTGTGTGTGTTTGGGCTTGGCAGCAGACACGGGACACGATTAGGACAAAGCCTGGAGTCGATGCCTCGGCACTCTGTCCTCAGGTCATAATTACTCATCCACGTGTCTTTGATTTCTTTCCCTCCTTCTCCTCTCTTCCGCTACTCCTGCTTTTTTACTCCACAGAAAGACAGAAAAACAACCCACTTTGAGAACAGTAGCAGGGTGAGTTCTGGCTTATGGAGCGTCAGCAAGGAAGCCTGTAGCACCTGGAAATGTGTGTGTGTGTGTATGTGTGTATGTATGTGTGTGTGTGTGTGTGTGTGAGTAGGATTAAGTGAGGTCTCTGGCCCCAGCGTGGTGTGTGGAGCCCGGGAGGAGGGTGTGACAGGTCAGGGTGGATCCAGGGAGCCTTGACTTATTCAGGACACAGTGTGTTCCTGCTGTTTTTAGCCCCTCCTCGGATTAGGAAACCTGTCCCACTTCACACTGACTGGCTGCAGGCAGAGGAAACGGCAGCACGATGCCCCACTTCTACTCTCCTCTTCCTTCTCTCCTCCTCCTTCTCCTCTCCTCCATCGTTCCTAATCACACCCTTTGTAGTCGCTAGAGTCACGCCTCACTTGTATTCAAAAATAAAAAAAAATCATGAAGACCCAGAGGAGACAGGAGTGAATACAAATAGACACATGGAGATGGAGGGAATAGTGGTGGAAGGAAGGAAGGAAGGAAGGAAGGAAGGAAGGAAGGAAGGAAGGAAGGAAGGAAGGAAGGAGGGGCGTGGTAGTATTAGAGGACAGAGAATAGGAGAAGAGGGAGGAGTGGAGGTGTCAGAGAAGGACTTAGAGAGAGAGGATGGTTAAGTGGTGTCCCAGGGGCACAACATGAGAGGTGGCCGACAGGCGGGCAGCTTGAAAAGAAGAGTAGGGGGCACCAGACCCAGGGGCCAGTCCAGATTCTTCTGTGAGAGACAGGGGTTTCTCACAGGGGGAGAATAGAAAAGAGAAACTGTGTGAAAACGGGACAACAGAGGGAGACAGAAAGTAAACTGGAGAGAAAGAGAGAGTAAAAGATCCAGAGAGATGGAGGGAGGGTAGCTCCCGCTCTGTAAACAGCCTGCCTTGAGTCCCCCTGCTGGGGCCTGTGGTGGGCACTTCCACTGGAGAAATCCTTAACGTCAACCCACCCTCTGTCCAACCATACATGACAACCCTGGCCCACTTGGCCGGATTGAGTTGTTGTCACCTGCATGGACTGGCACTGTCCCAACACACACACACACACACACACACACACACACACACAAATGCAAGCCATTAGACTCACACACAAATACATACAATACAAACACACACACACACCAAATGCAGTGCCAAGAGCCAGACGTTCCATTGGAAGAAATCCAGCCATGGCTTAAGCTCTGCCATCCACACTTAAGATTGTATTATGGACACTAAATCGACCAGGAAGTGCTAATTGTGGCCAACTTTCTGGCTGGTCCAATAACAGGAGGGGGCGTCGACCGCAGTAGAAGTTAGCTGCCTCTTCTATGTTAGTGTGTGTGTAAGAGAAAGAGTGCGTCCCATCTGAGTTTATGGGTACCTTATGTTCTCTGAGCCCACAAACCCCCTCGCAAACCTTTGTGAAGATTGAATGGGGTTGTTAGAGGGGGTGTGTGATTGTTATCTTATTAGCATTCCAAACGGCTGCAGCAACCAGTTGCGTGCAGAGCCAACTCAGAACTGTACCAGTTGGCCAGGAGCCGTGTCGTCAAGGTGAACTACAAGGCACGACATTGGCCCTGTTATTACCCTTTCATCAGCCGTGGCGAGGGGCCTTTATCGTCCTTTAGCGCCGCAGTGGGATTGACACCCGTCAGCTCCTCAGAGCAGTTTAACTCGGCGGTGTCAGACGGCTATTAGCACACCGTGAGTCTGTGTGGAGCGGTTTGATAGAGAAAGGGCCACAGTGGAGTCTTTGAGAGGAGACGTATCTCCTGAGGCTTGAAACGTCTTCGGCTTAGACGTCTGGCTACTTTGCTTCTTTGACTGAATAAAGAAAAAGAAAAAACGATGCAGCCCACACCAGTTTAAACAAAGTGGCATATACCTATATGTGTTTTTGAACTACCCTCAAAGAAAGAGAGCCACTTGCCTGAATATGGAAATCAGGCTCGTTGAAGGTGACTCCTGTAGCCCAGTAGGGGGAGCTGATGGCGGGCACGGGCAGTGTCTAGGCTT
Organism: Aplochiton taeniatus; assembly: GCA_017639675.1. Taxonomy (NCBI): domain Eukaryota; kingdom Metazoa; phylum Chordata; class Actinopteri; order Galaxiiformes; family Galaxiidae; genus Aplochiton; species Aplochiton taeniatus. The sequence goes on from CM030172.1 coordinate 47,028,249, forward strand.
GGCTAAAAGAAAAAGAGAAATAGTGAAATGGAGAAATGCCCATCCAAGTGAATATTCTAAAGGCAAATCATAGTGTCCTGTCCTTTCCAAAGGCAACAGAAACTTAAGTTGTATATGCTGATGGCAGATGACAACAGGTCTGTTGGTAACCAGTCAGCCATTTAATGTGTCCAGGCCGAACACATTCTAAATCGGCCCAGGTTATCGCGGTGATAGGCTCGATGTGTCTGTAACCCTAGCGTTCCGTAGCCTCTCAGCGCGCCCTGTGACTCCGCGTTGTGTTTTTAGTTTGGGATTGTGGTTGAGATTCAGCTCACTTTATTTCTCACTCAGGCTGCTGGCTCCGCCAAAATATAGGTGAACCTCTTAACTAACAATTGACATCAACAGATTAAGTGGATGGGTGTTTTCTTTGTTAAAATAGTGCACAGTGGCGTGAGCTGCCATTACGGTGCCCTATAAGAGATGAGCAGCCATTCTTGTCGCATTATCAGGGGAATAGACAGTGCAGCACACCTAGTGGCCTCTTTAAGTCACTGCCTTACATGTCCTTTGCACATTGTAATTCTATGGGAAAATGGGCGTGTCAGTGGCCTTGGAGGGTAGCGACTCAAACGTGTCATGGTGATTGCCGGGGCCAGATAAGAGGATTTACCAGACAGCTCCTGAAAGCCTCTCTCTCAGTCAATTCGCCTGCCTCCCTGCTTCCTTGCCTGCCTGTCTGCATGCTTGCTAAAAGTCCACCTTTTGGCATACGGTCGAGAAATAGACTAGTCGACCCCAAGGTTGACCTCATGAGGCACTGAAAGAGGGTGGGAGGTATGGAGGGAGGGAGGAGCGCATAGATGGAGAAACCAATGAGAAGGGGAGGGAGAGTTATGTAGGGCAGAAGGAGGGAGAGAGTTATGGAGGGATAGGAGGGAGAGAGTTATGGATGGATAGGAGTGATAGTTATAGATGGATAGGAGGGAGGGTTATAGATGGATAGAAGGAGGGAGAGTTATGGATGGATAGAAGGAGGGAGAGTTATGGAGGGATAGAAGGAGGGAGAGTTATGGAGGGATAGAATTATGGATGGATAGAAGGAGTAAGAGTTATAGATGGATGGAGGGAGAGAGTTATGGAGGGATAGAAGGAGGGAGAGAGTTATAGATGGATGGAGGGAGAGAGTTATGGAGGGATAGAAGGAGGGAGAGAGTTATGGAGGGATAGAAGGAGTGAGAGAGTTATGGATGGATGGAGGGAGAGAGTTATGGAGGGATAGTTGGAATGATAGAGTTATGGATAGATAGAAGGAGGGAGAGTTATGGATGGATAGAAGGAGGGAGAGAGTTATGGATGGATGGAGGGAGAGAGTTAAGGATGGATAGAGGGAGTTATAGAGGGATAGAAGGAGTGATAGAGTTATGGAGGGATAGAAGCAGGGCTAGAGTTATAAAGGGATAGAAGCAGTGATAGAGTTATGGATGGATGGAGGGAGAGTTATGGATGGAGGGAGAGAGTTATGGATGGATAGAAGGAGTGATAGAGTTATGGATGGATGGAGGGAGAGAGTTACAGAGAGATAGAAGGAGTGATAGAGGTATGGAGGGATAGAAGGAGGGAGAGAGTTATGGATAATAATAATAAGAATAATAACTTTAATTTAAGAGCGCCTTTCTAAAACCCAAGGACACTTTACAAGGCATGTTAAAAACAGACAATTAAAACAAGTATGCAACAATAATAAAAGGGTCAAGTGGAGCTAAAGGCCTGGCACAACAAGCATGTTTTAACTAGAGATGGATGGAGGGAGAGAGTTATGGATGGATGGAGGGAGAGAGTTATGGATGGATGGAGGGATTAACAAGGAGAGGCAGTGGAGAGAAATGGACATCTGGTATGAAGTCACACTGAAGTGGTCTTTCAGATAATAGTTCAATAACAACAGGTGGTTGACATGACAAGTGGTTCAAATCTATGGTGGACCTTAATGTATTTTACATGACTAGGTTTCTCAAGAAAAAGGGGGGACATTTAGCATTCCTAAGCCATTATCAACTGAGGGTATTTGTTTAGCTAGGCTGACAAACCAATTAAGTGAAACTGTTTCAGCGTGCTTAATTAACTTAGGTTTAGATTATAATTTATAAAACACTTGAAAACCAACAAAATTGCTTTACGCATAAAGACGAGGATCTCACAGAACTGCGCATTGATTACCTTACTGGCTGGCAGTCATTAAAGTTATAATTAAAATTCAGCTCCACAGATTAGAATACGAAACGCTTGGTTTAGTGAGCATCACCCCATGGCCACAACCCTCCCCCAACGAGCTTATGAATTACTGTATATGCAAATTATATAGATGACTAGGAAAATCATTAGCTGACATTCTTTCTTTGTGAGTGTGGGTGTTGGACTGAACTGGTCTGATGGTGCAAAACAAAGGCCTATTGATTGCTGTATGGGTCCCTTAAAAAGAACGCTAAGAACAGTCATGAATCTGCAGGGTGGTACACAGAGAGGCTAGATATTAATGGCTAGAGGCTATCAACCAAACCACACATACCACACTGCCCTTCAGGTCAAAAACTAAGAAGACGAGAAAGAGAGAGAGAGAGAGACATCATAATAGTTTGATTGTTTTATGGGTCCAGGCTTTTGTGCACAAGCTGGAATCATCAACATTTTGGATCCAAACACCACATGAAAAAAGAGTGCATGATCAGCAACACTTTCAGCTCTGTGATGGCTAAATGTGGGCATCCTGACGGATGTTCAAGTCTGAGCTGTTGTTCAGATGTGAGGGAAAGGTCGAGTGAAGGCCAGGTCAGCATGGAGATGGTATGTGCTTCTCTGAGACAATGAAGGCCAGAGTAACATGATAGGGAGAGGCATACGTGCTCTCAATGCTGACGTGTCTTTACATGAATACGTGTCTTCTAAATACTGGGAGGTAACACGTTTCCCCCCTTTTAATGGAATGATTTATTTAGTTTAGACCTATATATTGGTTTCAACCTTGTCAGCAAATTGAAACTTACTGTGTCGTTAGACTGAACTTGGCCTTTGACTTGGTATTATGTTGCTAGGAGAACCACAGATATTCTCAAAGGAGAGCAGCAGAGACTGTACCCAGGAAAAGAGTCTGCCGTCTGGGATAAGAGTAGGAGAATCTGGGAGACTGTCAGGAAAAGCACAATTAACACTGCTGGAAGTATTCCAACCATATACATTTTAATGTGCAAAGTTCTATGCCTCATTTTCATTTAAACAACAAAGCAGCACATGTAATTACTTGTCTTCAGCATAACTGTGATTAACCTACTTGACTGAGACTACATTAAGAATAACAGGCAGTCAAAGGTCAGAGTAAGGAAGTCGGTCTTCATCTGTGACACTACAAAGAAACACAGCTGGAAAAGACATGACAGGCACAACAGCAAACGACACACAGACAAATACATGGTTGGGCCACTTCTCTGCTTCATTCTTTATTAGGAGGAAATCATTGAGAAAGTTTGGAGCACACAACCAATGAAAAGATAAACCCAGGAGCCTTCGGGAAAGCTCATAGCTCTAGGGCAGTGTTTCTCAACGGGGGCGTTCAGAGAACGTCGGGGGGTGCTGGAAGCACTTTCTTTGAGGTGTTGAGGTGTTCTGAGGGGGGTTTGTTTAAAGGCGAGATCACACCAAAGATTCACGATAAGACTAGTTGAAACTAGTCGGCAGCATTTCAAAACCTGCCAGTTTAGACCGATGAGATGGTGATCATGCACATGAGTTTTACAAAATTATTCTAACAATCCATCCTTTCATTTCATTGGCTATACATATTTGTTGGGGTTCAATCGAAGTTGAATACTAATGGCTAGTTATGTCACCGACCAAAGTATAACATTGAACCGTACCTGAGTCCACGAGAAATTTCCTTATTTTTTCACCGCAGTGTTTGACACCCTCGTAGTCAAATCTTAGCTTTAAAACAAGGCCAATCCCAAAGTAATTGGACTGCTATTGGCCGAGCAGCCCGCCTAGATGTTCAGTTAGCGCTGTCTCCAAATAACTAGCTAGCTAGTTGAATATTAGAGTCTGGGCTGGCAATGGAGCGGGCAACATGGATACAAAGTCCATCTCGGGAATCAATCTGCTCAGACCATTTAACACAGTGGGGGTGTAGCGAGCGGATACACCACCACCTGTCTTTGGGAGGATTCTAAAGCAAGGCCTTAAGAGACTGAACGGATGAGAAAAAGAACATGACTAATGCCTTTGCCTCTGTTCCCTCGCCCACATCGCCACTTTCTCCCTCAGCGTCAGCTCTTTTCATACATCAAGTCACACTCCTGTGTTTCTGACCAGCTCTCGCTGACGCCGCCCTAAGCCCTTGATGGAAAAAAGGAAATATATATTATGTATATGTATATTCTGTGTTCTCCGTGCGGACAGGCCCTGCTGCTTTCTCTCGCTGCGGGGAGTGCCGGCCTTGTCTCAACAAATCGGTGGCCCTGGTTCGTTGCCCTCGGCTTGCTCGAATGGCGTTACAGGAGTAGGTAATCTGGGATGTGCTTTAATTTCTGTATGTGCGTCCCTTGTGGTCAATCTGTGAGTGTGAGTGTGTATGTGTATGTGTGTGTGTGTGTGTGTGTGTGTGTGTGTGTGTGTGTGCGTGTGTGCGCGCAAATGCTCAAACCCGACGTAGTGCTCCCTCGGCGACTGATGCAGCAGTTTCTCAGAAAGTGAAGTGTGTGGAGAACCGTGAACGCTGAGACGAGGAACATATGCAACAGACTATCACACTGTCAGCCGGACCAATTAAAGACTGCTCTTCCCTCAGGTTGATGAAGATGAATAGGTTCCATTGAGAAGGAGGCATTCATCTCTTCATGCCTGGTCACCCATACACAAACTGACACACAGAAAACACACACCAAGAACAAGAACAGCTAAGATGTTGCCATGAAACCAATCAATATGACCATACATTTTATTTTTTTATTTTAATGTTCTGCATGTATCTTAATGGCAAAGTCCCTATCTATTTGTTTATGCATAAGCACGCGCACACACACACACACACACACACACACACACACACACACACACACACACACACACACACAGACACACACATACACAAACAAACACACCTCAGGGGGTCTCCAGGTGTGGCTGTTTGGCCTCTGGTTCTCGGAAGTTCTGGAGGAAGAGAGCCGGCTTCCTCTACCTCTCCGCCTGCAGCTGCTTCTCCTTGGACTCCTTGGAGGCCTGGGCAAGCTTCACCTCTTTATTATTCCACACATATGAACAATGTCGGTCAAAAAACGAAGAGAGAGAGAGAGAGAGAGAGAGAGAGAGAGAGAGAGAGAGAGAGAGAGAGAGAGAGAGAAATAGAAATAGAGAGAGAGCGAGACAGAGCGAGAGAGTCAGCCGGCGTGTGGAGGAGGAAGAGACAGAGATGACAGTAAGCAGTCAGGCACAGCCAGCAGAGCACTAGCGATGAGCGAGGGATGGAAATGGAGGGATGGAGGATGATGGCTGAGACGAGGAGAGTGGAGAAAAGCCACCAATAAAGTCGGGCAAGTGACAAAAGCCCAAAAGTCGAGACATGACCCAATAAAAAAAGAGATTGAGAACGAAAGAGACATTTATTAGAGTGAGTGAGAGAGTGAGTGAGTGAGTGAGTGAGTGAGTGAGTGAGTGAGTGAGTGAGTGAGTGAGTGAGTGAGTGAGTGAGTGAGTGAGTGAGTGAGCCACACAGACAGACTTGCTGAGACTGTAACTGGCGGCACGATCCAATCAGACAAGTCTCTGTCTCCGTGGCGTTTCAGTAATCAGGGCGTTTGGTCCCAGCTGCTGTTGAGATGAAGACCCCTCTGACACTAATCATGCCCCTATTGTGGACCCCAGCCCAGCACCATCCATCCAGATGGCTCAACTGAATACACCAGGGGGAACGGCAGATGAGAGACCAGCGGGATTTTAGGAGTTGGTTTGTCACGGTGACCTGGCCTGGATCACACTGACAAATGACTTAAAAAAAACTTGTGATAAACAGATCCATCGGCAGGAGAGGTGGGCTGTTTAATATTGGTCAAACACACGGATATGGTAAAGTCACATTTGTACAAGAGAAAATAACAGAAAATCTCTAGCAAAATCACACACACACACGCACGCATGCACGCACGCACGCACGCACGCACACACACACACACACACACACACACACAAAGCACTAGCAGTAACCGAGAGCTACTATTAGTCTTCTATATGGGAGCAGCTTGAGGGCAGTGACTCAGCAGAAGAACAACACAGCGCTGCCATCACCCCCTCATTCCCCCCCACCCCAAGCACACACACACACACACACACACACACACACACCCTGAGACATGCTCACTGTTGGCACGCCCTCTGCTTTCAGCCTAATGGAGCCAGTGGTCTGTAAGACCCTCACGCCTCCACAGACACAGGGACAAAAAGGACATTGGCAGAAAGCTTTAGGAAAAGGAAGTGTGCCACATGCAGGGCTGAGTGTGGGTCAGTCACAGTGCAGAGCCTCGGTAGCAGCAGGGGGGATAGATGCCTTGCTCAAGGGCACCTCAGCAATAGTGAGTGTTCAGTTTCCTTTCAGGCAAAAGCCCTCCTCCTGCACGTACTGCACCGGTACCAACTAACAAACCAGCCCCCTGTCTCTGTACCTACAAACCAAACTGCCCCCTCCCTGTCATTCCCCCGCCCATCCCCCTCAAGAAAGACACAGACAGACACGTGTAATAACACTCCTAACGCACACATGCTAAATAGCCCTTGATTTTCTGTCCTTTCATCAGACATGAACACACAGACACAGGCACAGGCACAGGCACAGGCACAGGCACACGCACAGGCACACGCACAGTAAGGAGCGGGGGAGGACGGGTGTCTGGCGGAGCGTCTGGTGCATCTCAGCCTCAGTAATCCCAGTCCATCAATAGAGATGAGGTTTTCTCCTGTCTGTCATCTATTCCAGTTAGCCCACTGACTGACAGCCTCTCATCCAGGCGGTTGCTCATCGCCCCCCTCAGCTCTTATTGAGCTAATAGCAGGGAGCGTTCTGCTGCCCTGACTGCGGCTGGCTGAGCCTGACTGGACTAACTGCAGCACCTTCAGAATGGCTCCAGGTGGGATTGAATGACCATGCATATCACAGCGCAGGTGTGCTTTTGTTCCTGTACTTGTGCGCCTGCTGTGTGTTTGAAGGTATGGATCTGTGCCGTTATCCTTGTGTGCGTACATAGAAATACGGGAGTGCAAAAGCAGGCTATATTTTAAGAACGACCCCCTAGGGTTGAAGCCAATTTTACTATTCCACTACTTCACTAGAGCCTCTGGGACTGTGTGTGTGTGTGTGTGTCTGTGGGTGTGGGTGTTCTCATACATCTCCATTAGTGCTTTAAGAGAGAAATACGACTGTGGTTTACTGTATGCAGTGTCTCCCTGCCTTCCTGGAAGTTACTCTACCAATGATTTACTATTCCACTGCTCCTCTTACTCTTCCTCCTTTTCAGGTCACCGTCATTACCACAGGCCAAAGCTATGAGGCTCAGAGGCAGAACCATAGGGGGACACTGGGTGAGCTCTATCATCAGTCACTAGACACACTAGACAGTTACCGGCAGACAGCCGCCATCACGCAAGCATACACACAGGCTGACGCTAGACACACGCACGCACGCACACGCGCACACGCACATGCACACGCGCACACAGCAACAACAAACATCATGGCATACATTAGGACAGACGGAAAGCAAACGGAAAATACTACGGAAGGTTTGTCAGAGTCACAGGCTGTTTGTGAGTTTGACCTGCAGTGTGCGCTAGTAGTGCAGGTGTCTGTCTGTGTGAGTGTGTCATGTGCAGTTAAAAGGTGTCATGTGGCAGGTGTAAGGTTTGTGTTGATGCGGAGTGCGCTGTGTCTGGGCCGGCTGTGAGCGGCGTCGTCCACATCGGTCCGTCTCCATCCCGGTCTTACCTTTAACCAGCCCGGCCTCCTGCTCCGTGTCGCCCTGCAGCGCTCCTCCACCGTCCCTCTGACCCGCAGACGGACTGTCTGAGCCCCTCTGTGACGGAGAGAGGGAAAGGGAAGGAGAAAGAGGGAGGGGGTGAAGAGAGAGAGAGAGAGAGAGAGAGAGAGAGAGAGAGAGAGAGAGAGAGAGAGAGAGAGAGAGAGAGAGACAGACAGACAGACAGACAGACAGACAGACAGACAGACAGACAGACAGACAGACAGACAGACAGACAGACAGACAGACAGACAGACAGACAGACAGACAGACAGACAGACAGACAGACAGACAGACAGACAGACAGACAGACAGACAGACAGACAGACAGAGACAAAGAGAGAGGTTATTCAGAGAACACCGGGACAGAGGTTTATGGAGGGGAACAACGTTACATGACGGCCTCCTCCATTAGTGAAGCGAGATAATTGAGAGAGGGACATTTCTGAGGCTCATTTGAAGTGAGCTGACAGTCTGCTGGAGTCCATTTTAATGTTGTAACTCTTTCACTGTGTCGCTTAGCACTACGGAAACATGCTGGAGTCCATTTAAATATTGTTACTCTTTCACTGTGTTGCCTAGCACTACATGCCATTTAAACGCTTCATTTGCCGTTTCAGGGCACAGACGACCATTCACGCCAGCAGCCGTGCACACACACACACACACACACACACACACACACAGATACCCTTGGCTCGTGATGCGGTGTACTCCCCCTCAGCCTCAGACCCAGTCTCCCACACTGGACACTGATGGGCGGCTGTCATCACAGGCCCAGCCTGAGGAGAGGTGTGGTGGAGGGAATACGTCCACAGGCCTCCACTCCAGCCAGATCCCTGGCTCCAGGATCAGACAACCGAACACCTTTAAGGCGAGGGGAGATCCTTTCTCTTCTGTCGTCGTGACCGTCCCCTTCCAGCATCTCCACGTGGAGGAGGGCCAGCCCAGCTCAGCAGAGTGAGGACGTTGAAGGGTTGAGATAAGGGTGTGTGCTCTCCTAGACTAGGAACACGTCCCTTCATCTTTTATGCATGGAGGCTCCTTTAAAAGGCAGACAACGAGGCCGGAAGTCTGGAGGCCGATGACTAAGCTGCCCTTCTTCCCAGATGACTGGCCAGGGGAACGGGCTTACTTCCTGGCTGTGCTCATTATCCTCCACACTGGAGTGAGGGACCGAGGGGGAGGAGAGAGGGGAGGCGGGGGAGGAGAGAGAGAGAGGAGGGCAGAACAACCTAAATAAAAAGGTACAACATGGCGGGAGAAGCACAGTCCAAATGGCAGGCGGAATAACACGCGCACATGAACGCACACGCCGCCGTTGACATTTCAAGCTCTCTGTGTGTCCATAGGCCTGCCCCTGTCCAGGGGGGAATAGGAAGACACAACTGTTCTGCGGTGAGTTAGCATCAATAAAACAGCGGCGTTGGAAGTCCCTTTTCGTTTCGATGCGAGCCGTTGTTTAAGCGAACAGTAGCGTGCAGGAGCGTTCCTGGCGAGTGGGTTGGTGAGGCTTGCCGGGGCTGGCATGAGGGTTATACCCTCGTGGGGCCGTTCCTGCAGCGACACCGCCTTGCTTGATGTCTTCCTTTTAACACTTGACATGAGCTACTACACACACGCACATATGTAAACACACACACGGACCCCTCTGGGATACATATAAAGTTCATCCTGACGTGATTGGCGGAAACATGGGATAATTCATAATTCAAAATGTGTAGGGCCTATGCACGGGTGCACAGAATGCATGACAAGGGGATAGACGCACGCGTGTGCGTTCGCTAACATGTGCTGTTGTCTTCAGACTATATTGCAGGAGGCATTAAGCCAGTGTCTCCTCTGGGATGAGTAGCTTAGGGCAGAGACCAGGGAAGAGAAGGAGGGGGTGTACTTAGCCTTACAATGCACCGCCACAACTGAATGGAAAGTGTCAGGGAGAAAGACTAACACAGACAGACTAACACACACACACACATCAACACACACACACACACAGAGCAACACATATACATGCTCAGTGTGAACGGTCGGCGCAGGCGAGCGGCGCAGCGAATTAACTGTGAAATGCAGCCTCCTCATTTCATCAGCTCTTTCATTATGCTCCATCATCAACGGAGTGCAGCCGGCGGAAAGGGAGAGAGAAGGAGAGCGGTAGAGAGGGAGAGAGGGAGAGGGAGAGGGAGAGAGAGAGAGAGAGAGAGAGAGAGAGAGAGAGAGAGAGAGAGAGAGAGAGGGCCTCGCCCCCGGACCGCTAGATCAGCAAACTGCATCAGCAGCCTTTTATCAGCCCAGGCCGTTCAGCCCAGTGTCTGCTTGCCCCCTGGCTCACTGACGCCCCCTATCAGCGGCTTCCTTCTTTCCGCCCCTGAGCCCTCTAGCTCACCTGCCTGTCAACACCTGATAATAAGAAGCATTGTCGCAGTCCAGATGTAGATGATGAGTTCTCTTTGACACCGTCCAAAAATCTGGGGTCTTACAGAGGCAATGGGGAGGGGGGGGGGGGGGTGCTCTAAAGGATGTTGGTTATCCTTTTACATCTCCACATTAACCAGCCAACATGTCCAAACAGTGTGTGTGTGTGTGTGTGTGTCTGAATTTGTTATTCCTCCCATGCTCTTAAACTAATAATACCCAATGAGCAGCGCCAGGCCCCCTGTTCCTCTGTGATTATTTACTCTAATCAAGACGTCCACCGCCCTGCCGCCGTGTCACGGCTCTCTGCTAATCACAGGACACGCTACCTCCCACTGGGTGTCTCTAACACACACACACACACACACACACACAAAACAGTCACTACCAGAGGGTTAGCTCCTAGTTCTCCTCTCCACTCCCTGTCAGAACACAGTAGCCCAGGGGTAACTTCCGTAACCAAGCCCTCTCCAACGCCTGAACCCAGACATTCCGCTGTGGGCCAGTGGTATCTCTGGAGTATCTCTGTCTCTGGAATGTCTTTCTACGTTGTACAATAAAATGCTAGGTTGACTTTAAGTACATCAGTACTCTCTACACAACACGATCGTTCAGTGCCTCTATACCAGCCCTCAAACACTAGTACAGGCTACAGATAAAAGCTTAAAGCTCTTTTATTCTTTAGGCATTCATTCACCCAAAGGTAGAAAGGTTTACCCTGGTACAAGGTTAAAAGGTAGGACTTCCTATTCTGTATTCGACTAGTTAAACCTCCACGGCAATATCCTGGGATGAGGCGGCAGAAAGGGATGAATGGGAATGACAGAATCCTTACGAACAGCTCACTAAATAGAGTGAAAAAGGCAAGAGGCTTGACCTAACCCCTCTAGGGACTGACACGGCAGACAGAAGGAAAAACGAGAAGAGGATGGAGCAGAGAGAGAGTCTCGCCTCGGCAGTCTTCCGATTCAAAAGTGCAGCCTATACACACGCACACACAAAAACACGCCCGGCACAGAGCGCTCAGTCACACACACGCAGAGCCCAAATCAAGAACAACGGCTTTCAAATCGTCCAGGCAGGCAGACGGACGGTTTAGGAACGGCGAGGATTTGAGCTCCGTAACGGGAAGAGAAAAGCGAGGGAGGGAGAGGGAGGTAGGGTCAGAGAGAAAGGCTTTATCCCGCTGGAGCAGAATATGTGTGTTTAAAGAAAAGAAAGATGTTAGTAAAGGGGTGAACTGAAACATATCAGAAAAATAGAGATGTTATACTGTACATATATATATAGAGAGGGAGTGTGTTTCCTTCCATATTCAAACAGCTCATGCAAAAGGATTGAGCACAGCATGGGCACTGTAGAGGGAAAAAGCCCACCATTTTGGCATTGTGGGGAAATAAGTCTATGCATGTGTGTGTGTGTGTGTGTGTGTGTGTGTGTCTGTGTGAGTGAGTGTGGTAAAATAAAAGCTTTGCAGTTAGTTGACTTCTTTTCACATCAGTTAAAGGTTTAGTTTTGCCTCAGAGTGCAACCTCAACACAGAACACAAAAAAGAACACACCACCAAATATTGACGTTCGTTGAAATGAGACGTCCCAAACGCATTAGACATGAAAAATTGATTTCTATAAAATGATAAAATACCTAAACTTTAACTTGCAGTTACTTCTTATTTTTATTCTCTCACCTGCTGACAGATGAGCTCACAGTGGAGGCGGGTGATCAGTGATCAGAGTTAAAGGATATTCTATGAAGAACAAGCCTGCCACCACCAACACCAGCCATCTGTCCTCAAACAGATCTGTTTTGTGCATTGGCAGTGCTCAGCTTGCCCTGCACGTGCAGAACGATATCCTGCGGGACACACAGCGCCGCACATCTGGATCAATGAGCGGAGCCCGTCCTGCCTGCTGCGTTGTTGGCTCGGGCCTAACGCTTCTCTAATCACCCGAAAAACGTTTAACATTTCAGTGATTGAATGAAACTCTGAACTCAATTAGGGATGAAAACTATAGCCTCGGAAAGAAAAAGCATTAATTGGCACAACATGTTCAAGTGTGTGGTGTATGTGCGTGTGTGTCTGCACATCACAGAAACCTGGTTTGCTTCTAATTATGAGATAATCAGCCCAAAACTAAATGTTTCATCCCTCTGTTTGTCTCTCCCCTTCTCCATGTGCTGAAGCAACTTGTTCAGATTGACAGAGAACAGAGCTGCCTTTGGGTATGGTAAATAATTATAGCATTTCTTTAATTTAAATGTAAAAAATACATAATACTCTATGAGATTCATAATGTACATGACCAAACACTGAGCTGCAGGGGGAGAGGAGGAGGAAGGAAGATGTGGATTCCGGAGCATTCCAGGTCAAGGCTGCAGCTCCGAAATAATATTCTATTTGTTGTTAGTAATGATAGAAATAATGGAATAGGATTGACTGAAAACAGTCAGTTGGGCTATTGCAGTATTTAGCACTGAACTATCTTCATATTACTACTGTGTAATCAATGAAAGAGCTCCATAAAAAAAAGATAAATTGCATCCTCATTTCTGGATCTGCTCTGATATTGGGGTTCAATGGAGGCCTAGAGGGAATTTTACTTATTGTTAGTATCGAGAAAAAATATGGAGCGTGTGGCAGGCTTTGCCTTTGCCTCAGTGCATTACTGCAGTCAAATGGTTATTTTAACTTTATTTCTCCCTTCAAGCTGTAAGAATCTGACATCAAGTCAATATGCCATCAGGCTCACTTATTAATACAATCTAGCTGTGTCTCATATATACGCTTTTTTTTGGGTGCGGATACTTCTGTGTATAACAAAGGGTTTGGGAACGTTATTGAGCTTGGGTTACTCATTTCCCCTTGAGAGTTTGAAGAGGTCTGGGAGCGCAGAGAGGTTTACACTGTTCCTAACGCCTCAGCAAGAAAAGATGCATCATTTGAAGAAACACACAAGTAGGGCAAGAGATTTCTTCCGGTGGCCAAGGAGTGCGTCACAAACACGCTGGAAAACGACGTATGATTTAGTACCACGAACGGACACGACAGGAGACAAGGTGAACACCCCACGGAACGAGGAATTAACATTGAGGGAAATGAAATGAACCAGTGTCTGGCTACTTTTCCAATAATAATAACCCATAATAATCCCACAGCCGCAACACAAATACCAAACCATTCACAAATGATGGTGTTGGATTGGCTTGTCACCCGCTAGCCTAACCGCAGGCATGCCTGCTTCCTTGCTTGTCTGTTGACATGTCTTCCAACTAAATGTTTGCCCGTCTGCCCGGCCAACCGTCTTTCTGGGACACAGCCCAGGCTCCAAAGCAACACCTCTCTGCACTCCAGACAAGGCGACGGATTGAATGCGGCAGGTGACAAAATGTGCTTTTAAAGTAACCAGAGACTGGGTGCATTTGATCTCATGTGGCGGTTATGCCGGGTGACACCCTTCACCCCCCTGAAGACTCAGCTGACAGTGGACGCAGAAAAGGGAAGGGGTCACCGCCCGTCCAAAACCAGGACACCGCAAATCGCTCAAATTGGAGTGGCAGGGTGTCTGCAACAACAGAGGAGCACACTAAGGTCAAGACGCTGAAAGCCAGGTTAGCCCCCCCCCCCCAGACGGACGTCTGTGTTAAACATCTGACGACATGCCCTTGGTTCTCACAGCGTGTAGGATGACGGCAGTGTAATGCAGCAGGCCTAAATAGTAATGACTCTGGTGCCGTGCCCATCGCCTCTGTTTGCTGGGGGCAATCCACCGGGACTGACGACGAGAAACAGACCTAAATATGAGTGGTAGTCAGTGAAGTGGCAACCTGTGTTTATACACACACACACACACACACACACACACACACACACACACACACACACACACACACACACACACACACACACACACGCATACACACGCACACAAACGCAGAAACACACAGAAACACACACATACTCAGTGAAACAAGCATATGGGCAAGGGAGAGCCCGAGGGGCCATGGTGAGAACAGTGCAGCATAAAAAAGTTGTGTTCCAGAAACAAGATGCAGAAAGCTGTACAGTCAGGATCAAAGTGATGTCGCAGCGTTCACTTGTGACAGAGTGGGTGTTACATGAGACAGACTGGCCGGCTGGAGCACTGGAACAGCTGAGACGAGCCTTCCAGCTTATAATACAGCAAGAGTAGAAAGAACACCACAATGAAAATGTAAATCGTCAAATTGAGAAAATATGGCTAGGTCAAACATTCTTTCTAAGACGTTCCTGTCAGACAGCTCAATGTTTCTTTACCTGTTAGCTGTCCCCCATTCATTCTAGAATATCACTCCTTCTACATTTAGAACCAGGTCAAAGGGTTCAAGTGAATGCTGTTTCGCAGTGGAGATGCTATGCATGCTGGGAACAACAACAGACTGCACAGCCATGTAGATATTGTTCATCTTGTCCTTTCCCTGAACCCAGGCTGCAAAACCAAGGCCTCCATTCAGCCATCAGATACCCGGAGTGAATCCCATAATAACCCCAGCCCCATCCGGCACTACTCATCATTGGTATCCTAAGATCATGAACTAAAGGCACGCTGGCTTCGAAAAATAAACTGCTGCATGGGCTTTCACTGAGATGAGCTGTAATAATAATAATAATAATAACTTTAATTTAAGAGCTCCTTTCTCAAACCCAAGGACATTTTACAAGGCAGATGTAGCGCTTTAATGTGGTGTGGCATGGAAGATCAAACACAAAGCAGTTAGAGATAAACGCCGGGCTTTGGAATGAGAACGGGGATGATAATGTGAACCGCAGCAGGTAAGATTGCAGGGGAGTGCTCCTCTCCACCTTGCTGCTGACAAAACGAGGGGAGATGTGGAGCAGGCAGAGGTCTACACGCTGACACAGACTGTTCAGATGTCTCTGATCCGACAGACAAGGGGACCAAAACACCTCCGTAATAATGGACTAAAATGTAATGCGACAGTCTGGTCTGTCTCCATAGTAATTACATAAAGCAACCCCAATGACCTCTACCCTATCCCGTCCAGATACATCAACATATCAAACACAGTGGTCTCATAGCAACATGGTTCCACACTGTGAGTGTGGACAGGAAACACAGCCAGACTGGCAGTACGGCGTGATCAACACCGAGAGATAAGCTAACCTGACACAATTAAAGCCGGTGGGTTGATGGCGCGGCTAATTGAGCTGGAAACCTTGTTAAGGGGCCCAAAGGATGTGAGGGATGAGAACAAATTAGGCTGAGGGGAGGGGGGGCATAGGCAGACTATGGCGGGTGAGGAGTGTGTCAGCCAGCTTTCCCTCACCTGGTGGTCTTTTTGTCCTTCCCACCTTTACAGTCCATCTTTGTCTCACCTCAGCACAATAGCACCTGAGCAGAGAGGAAGGATATCAGATGCAGAGACTATCCCTTCAACGTGTATGAACTTTGGCAGCGGTTGCGGTAGATACACCTGGAGCCTACGGAGACGGAGGGTTGGGGGGCCCAGAGGAGATGAGAGGCAGGGGGGGACAGCAGGGACGCGGGGATCGTCAGGGAAAGTCAGCCGCCTGAACTGGAGCTGATAAGAGGAAGGTGTTCTTCCACTGGAGGGATGGGAAGGTATTCCCTAAAGCACAGGCGTTCGGAGCGGGAGCAGAGGCAAGGAGATTACTGCCGCTACTGGGGGACGGTTTCAAATCATTCCTCCCTCCCTCCAGTCTCACGCCCTAGGTGCAGAGGAAGATTGCGTCAACTTACCTCTCGGCACACGATATCACACCTGAGGTCACACTGGCAGAAGCATAGCGTTATTGCCCAAACCCAGCTACCAAATGAACAAACAAACACACACACACATAAATAAGCAAACATTCACAAACACCAATAGAAAAATAACTTGATCTCATACCAAAAAAGATAGACACATTTATAATCAAGAGGAATTTTCCCCCTCATATCCTACTGCTGTTGTTGTAATTAAAATCCTGTTTCCAAATTAAATAATTTTGAGGTTGAATCAATCTTGGTGGCACCAAGTGGGCTGGGGTTTTGGAGTGTTAATTGAACCTGGTGACTAATACCTATCTCATTACTCTAAACCACACACACTTACATCTGGGCGCACTGCACAGTGTAAATCGGCTTGGAAGCAGACAGGATAAAATCAGTCTTCATATCATCAGCATGCCTCCCAAGTTTGTTCATTTGTTTACCTCATCGCTATTAGCTTTCCCTTCGATGTGTGTGCCAGGAATACAAATCACCCACTTTACGACACTTAAGGTAAATTAATTTATAAACGGTTCTTCTTCTGCCCACCTATGATATCTAAAGTTCTATAATAATATCCCAAATAGTGTCAGCGTCCTCAGCCAACTGCCACCCCCCCTTTAGGTCCATTAAGGATTAACAGTGAAAGGCTTTCCCACTAATGACCTAAACTCAGATGATCACAACTCAATTTGTAATGAGGGTTAAGATGGCATGCCAGCCACTTACTGATAATAAACATACAACAGGACACTGAAAGCAACGCATAGTTAGATGCCAGGGAAATGTTTCGAAGTAGTTGGCCTTATGTGAAACGGCAAACAATTTTTCCAAGAAAAGTGAGGAGGGAGTAACAGATGCTACCAACAAAAATAACCTGAAAATAACTGTCCCAATTTAGATAAACTAAATTTAAACTAGGTTTTTCCTTTGCCAGAGTAGGATGATGGAGCCCTGACACAAGTATTAAAAGAGCAAAAAAGAAAGAAAGAAAGAAAAGAAAACAGGATTTCAGAAAAACAGCACAGCCTTGATCATACAGAAAAAAGTGTGTGCTTTATACCTGAAATAAAATGTGCACTAATCTTTAAGTTGCAAAAAAAATGTGTATGCACAAAAGGATCTAGGGTTCAGTTTATACAAAAATGTACCCTGGGAGCATGTGATGGGCCTGATTTAATAAGATCCCAAATCGCGTGTACTAAATTGCGTGTTCGTTCCAACAGATTGCACGTAAGTATAGCACCCGTTTTGCAGGTGAGAGTAATTGCTTAAATGGTCAGGTGCAAACAGCAATATTAACATGATTGGTTTCAGGGATTCAAGCCATAATGAGTTTGGACAGAAAACAGAATGACTGCAAAAAGAAAAGAACATTTGGTCCCTTCGAAGTAGAGGTACTAGTGGAAGAGGCCAATAAGCTGTCGCGCTACACAGTAATGAGTTTATCAGTGTGAAAGTCAATAGGCCTACCGTGGGGAAAGAAAAAGATCAACAGATGAAGTTAAGAGAAAATGGCAAGCTTTTGGGCGCAGAACAAAAGACAAATATAATAAAATATTATAATAAAAGAGCGGCAAATGCAACTGGAGGAGGGGGGGGGGGCAACTCAAAAATGGCATTGCTGGATAAACAATACGCCTATGCGTCAGCAGGTTTTGCCTCTGACATCTCAAAAATTGGAACACAGCCGTCTGCTTCTCACCACAGTAAGTGCGGCCATCTCTCCTAGAGTGCATCTGTTTAATATGTACCCTGCAAATTGCTCATTTGAACAATGCAATGCTTGTTGCACCGCGTTTGTAGATCACCTTGGACATTTTCTTGCGGCTGGTATGACATTTGCACTTGTTTTGCAAACCAGGCCCTTGGTGTTTTCTTTGGCCTTGGGTTCATTTACACTTGTGGATCAGCTGCAGTTTAAAAGCGAGGGTTCGCTCATTAAATCTCAGAGCAGCGCGGCACAGAGCCAGTGTGCTGAGGAGGCCTGCCAGTGAGCTGCTCCACCCCTGGCGAAGGACCACACTGCTCCACAAGCTGGAGCTGGCAGGCCATCCAGCCAGCCAGCCAGCCAGCACCAAGCCTAGCCCACACCTGAGCTAGAACCTAAGAACGCTAAAAAGAACTCTAAGGTTAACAGCCTGAAGGCAAACCAAACCACTGCGCAAAAATAAACCCCTTTGAAATAACCATCCTCCTTTGAGTTGTAGGGCTATTGACATTGGCTCATTAAAAACCAAAAGGTTTCAAAGTAACAGCCTTTTGCTGCTCTCCCTTGGCTCTGGCTGAGTATACGGAGTGAACTATAGGGAAGGAGTTTGGTCTGTGGAGCGTCCAACATACACAAAACATATTGATCACTGGTCGCTGTCTGATCTCTGTCAGGAAATATGCAACACTGCCTTGAAACCTTATGAAGCAGATAACATTTTGAGTATGCTGGGAAACAAAATGCAAACCTGACCATTGAATAAAGAGCTGTAATAAAGTTATCTTACTGGTTAACTGTAGTTCAGTCACGACAACTAACGATATGTGGATTAAGTGTTTATTACAATAACATGGTAATACATTGAAAGATGGCGTCAAGGGTCTGCTGTTCTCAATTACTTTTGCATCCAAGGTCATGTTCAACACTCAGTGAAACCATAGGTAGGGAGCAGATATCTGCAGATCCCCTGACAGATACTAAACAACAGACCCGAAATAGGTAGAAGCTGGGGGGAGGTGGGTGCGCAGGTCCATAGCGTGTGGTGCAGCAGATCTAGTGAGTGGGGAACTGGAACAGGTAGAGGGTGAAGGAAACCAAGGAAAAGAAAAGACAGATTAAAACAGAAAAGATGAGAAACAGTATGTGAGAGACCCACATATTAACCACTAAAGTTCACCATCACCCACCTGATTTGTGGTACCACAGCAAGGGGGGAGTGAGAGGGGGGTCATCATGTCCGGCAGCAAGGGAGCCATAGTACACAGCAGCGACGGTGGCTATAGGAGAATAAAGATGATTAGATCATCATCACCGTAACAATAACGCATCTTGAATTAAATACAGCCACAAGTACAAACACCACAAACTATCTTGTCCTTGCCAACCCACTAAACATCAGTTGGGCATTTAGCATTCAATGTGAAATCTTTGTTTATAGTTTGAGTGCTACAAATTCAATGTCTACAGTGGGTGCATTGAGGCCAGGATTATTCTGTATAGGATCTTAGCCACAATGGAGCGCGAGCAGAGTCAACAAAGCCAACCTGACGAGGATTAAAATTGTGATTTACTATTATCTATGTCTGGATCATTGTCCACTTGATTAGATTCACTTGAAAATATTAATATTTTTTAGGCATGGCAGGGGAGCCTTTTCAGTCAGCCTTCACTGTGAGTAAACCCACTGCCCAGTAGCCATTTACCCGCAGTGTGACAACATTGCATTGCATTCCATTCCATTTACAAAGAAAGGTGGGAGGAGGACTACAGACCAGATACAGTGGGGCCAAAAAGTATTTAGTCAGCCACTGATTGTGCAAGTTCTCCTACTTACAAAGAAGAGAGAGGTCTGTAATTTTCATCATAGGTACACTTCAACTATGAGAGACAAAAATGAGAAAAAAAATCCAGGAAATCACATTGTAGAATTTTTAAAGAATGTATTTTTAATTTAATAATTCCATCTACTTTTTTCCCCCTATCCCCTCCACCCTTCCATTCAAAGTAGCTTTATTGTCAATTTCTTCACATGTCGAGACATACAAAGGAATCGTAAATGATGGTGGAAAATAAGTATTTGATTACCCACAAACAAGCAAGATTTCTGGCTCTCACAGACCTGTAACTTCTTCTTTAAGAAGCTATTCTGTCCTCCACTCGTTGCCTGTATTAATGGAACCTGTTTGACCTCGTCATCTGTATAAAAGACACCTGTCCACAGCCTCAAACAGTCAGACTCCAAACTCAACCATGGCCAAGACCAAAGAGCTGTCGAAGGACACCAGGAAGAAAATTGTAGACCTGCACCAGGCTGGGAAGAGTGAATCTGCAATAGGCAAGCAGGTTGGTGTGAATAGATCAACTGTGGGAGCAATTGTAAGAAAATGGAAGACATACAAGACCATTGATAATCTCCCTCGATCTGGGGCCCCACGCAAGATCTCATCCCGTGGGGTCAAAATGATCATGAGAACGGTGAGCAAAAATCCCAGAACTACACGGAGGGACCTGATGAATGACCTGCAGAGAGCTGGGACCAAAGTAACAAAGGCTACCATCAGTAACACACTATGCCGAGAGGGACTCAAATCCTGAAGTGCCAGGCGTGTCCCCCTGCTTAAGCCAGTACATGTCCAGGCCCGTCTGAAGTATGCCAGAGAGCATATGGATGATCCAGAAGAGGATTGGGAGAATATCATGTGGTCAGATGAAACCAAAATAGAACTTTTTGGTAAAAACTCAACTTGTCGTGTTTGGAGGAAGAAGAATGCTGAGTTGCATCCCAAGAACACCATACCTACTGTGAAGCATGGGGGTGGAAACATCATGCTTTGGGGCTGTTTTACTGCAAAGGGGACAGGACGACTGATCCGTCAAAACCTCCTTCCATCAGTGAGAGCATTGAAGATGGAACGTGGCTGGGTCTTCCAGCATGACAATGATCCCAAACACACCGCTCGGGCAACGAAGGAGTGGCTCCGTAAAAAGCATTTCAAGGTCCTGGAGTGGCCTAGCCAGTCTCCAGACCTCAACCCCATAGAAACTTTGTGGAGGGAGTTGAAAGTCCGTGTTGCCCAGCGACAGCCCCAAAACATGACTGCTCTAGAGGAGATCTGCATGGAGGAATGGGCCAAAATACCAGCTACAGTGTGTGCAAACCTGGTGAAGACTTACAGGAAACGTTTGACCTCTGTCATTGTCAACAAAGGTTATGTTACAAAGTATTGAGTTGAACTTTTGTTATTGACCAAATACTTATTTTCCTCCATCATTTACAAATAAATTCTTTAAAAATCCTACAATGTGATTTCCTGGATTTTCTTTCTCATTTTTGTCTCTCATAGTTGAAGTGTACATATGATGAAAATTACAGACCTCTCTCATCTTTCTAAGTAGGAGAACTTGCAAAATCAGTGGCTGACTAAATACTTTTTGGCCCCACTGTATGTCTCAGAGCGAGTCAAATAGTCCTTCAGAGCGACTATGAGTAAAACCTGACAAAGAGACCAGAAATTCAACAGGGCCAAACTTTGTATCCAACTATCAATATTCACTTTGCAGCTTTTTAAGTTAAATAATAGATTCCTGGGTCGCAGTGGCAGCGACCTTGGGCTCGCCAACTTTCTCTTATACAAACCGTCCGACTAAAACAGCCGGCTGAATAAACAGACCTTGCTTACTGCTGCCCCCCAGCCATCCAGCCCTTGGCAGCAGGAGAGGGGAGCGGACAAAGTGATGATGTGTTGGCAGCAGAAGATCTTGAATGTGCAAAAATGGACCTTGTCTCCATTTACAGTGTGTGTGTGTGTGTGTGTGCATGTGCATTGCCCTCTCTGTGACTTCTTGAATATAACAAAACACTCATTATGAAGATGGCCTTTCACGTTCTGTAAGATACACCCATCACATTGATCATATCTAGAAAGCAGGCGTGGGAGGGACAGAAAAAGAGTAGCCCTTCCAGCAAGCGTGCATCTTTAGTTGCACGTGTGTTTCTGCCTGATCTGTGGCCGTGCATTATTCACTCAGTCGGGTATTTCTACAATTTGTCCACTGGAAAAGCAGGCAAGACACAGAGAGAGGGAGAGCGAGAGGGGGGAAGAGACAGAGAAAGAGGGATGGAGAGAGAGAGAGAGAGAGAGAGAGAGAGAGAGAGAGAGAGAGAGAGAGAGAGAGAGAGAGAGAGAGAGAGAGAGAGAGAGAGAGAGAGAGAGAGAGAAACTTAGTTTGGGGGGGTGAAAAACAAACGGCCCACTGGTCTAGTGAAACGGGGGCACTGGATGCAATATTAACACATTTATTACCACTCTGGTCGACGGTAAAAAAAGACATCCCATCTCTTACGGGCCGGAACCCAGAAGCCATTGCCATCATTCATCGTTCCCCTCTGTGCTTCACTGGGCCCTAAACCAGCCATCATGGGCCCCTGACAGATCTAATCTGCAAATCAGCTCGAAGCTAATCTTCTCCTGCCCCCCAGTTTAGATGAAGACGCAGATGGGGAAGGTAATGACGAAGCGACGAAGGGAAGGAGGGAATGTGACATGGCAAGCGGAAGGAAGGCGACAAGTGAGTCGCCTAATAAAAAGTTGAAGGGAATGAAAGCTAGAAAGGACGTCAAGCAACAAAATAAGAGATTGAGAGAGGGCGAGTGGATTTAAGAAAGAAAAACGAGAGGTGAGTAAATGGAACCAACTACTAAAGGATGAAGCAGGAGTGTAGTGTTTGTCTGAGGCAAAGCCAAAAGCAGGTCTCCCACAGGGGCTTGACAGTAGCTCAACCTAACTACAACTAATGGGCAAGCACTCCGAGGTCAATGCACGCTGAAATCAGGCCCAATTATGCCTTTGAACAAAACAACTCAACAGTATAGTAAACAAGAATAAATCCACTCCAATCCTACGTTTAGCATGAAGTTAAGCCACATAAAATATGCACTCAGAGTCCTTAATAGAATAATGATGGGTTATGTGGGTAACAGAAGCAAGAATAGCCAGAACAGAATGACAGCCTGGTATATGGCAAAGCTCTCCTTTTAAAGCTACAAACACTCCTGGTATTCTTTCTTCGATTCCAATTTATGAGAAAGGAACCAGACTAGGAGGACAGACGGCCATAATGGAACGGTAATACCAAAGGAACAACTTCCCAATGCCTCTCAGAAATCCAATCACCCCAACGCCAGTGTGAAGTCGCAGCGGAGAGAGCATAAGGTACATAACGTGCTTTTGAGAAGATAACAACCGCTAAGGGTCAGGGTTCACTGATTGAACATACAAAAACAAACTGATGTGCTCCGTGTTGGCTTGGCTTCTCGAGGACCTTAGCTGGAGAAAGTGCAATCTGTACAGAGGTATAAATTAGGCTACCTCGGAACGGATACAGGTCGCTACCGCGGTGGGAAAAGCGCCTTAGGGGTTCATACGAGCAGCCTACCTTCATCAGCAACTCCAGACGAGACCTCTTCTTGGGGGCAAACAGGCTGGGGTGGAGGTAGCTAGGTATGTTCCTGACGCTGCTACAAACAGGGGCTGAATGTTAAATTTGCGCTTGTGCTTGTGAACAGCATTTGCCTTCAAACACCTGAGCAGCTTCTCCTTTCTCTAGTGTCGGCATGGTGAAAGGGCGTGATGGAAGTGGAGTCCAGTAAACTGTGTGTAGGGGTCTAATGGGGTTCTCTAGCCTGTGGAGTGCGTAAATCGAAGCCCTGCTGAGACGAAAGCAGTCCTTCACCTGTGCGAGACAGGACAGGAGAGATGTAAATGCCCTGCTCCTCCAGCCCCCTGGGAAGGTGGCGGCGCTCTGCGGGCTACTGACAGTGAGTGACGCCTAGACAGGGCTTCTCCGTTTACACGGGTCTCCTATGCAGCCCTTCCTCTGTCTGAGGTCTGGTTAGAGTCCCCGCAGCCTGGCGGCATCTATGCAGTAACAGGTACACGAATGGTTCCTCACTGTCCTCTGTTTCCGGTTCCTCTGGTAGGGGTTGAGTCAAAGGGGGACAAGCACGCAACCCCCCCCCCCCCCCGCCGCCACACACAGACACACGCACAAATATAACAAAAGAGAGAGACAAATGTGAGGTTCAACCCCGCAGATACTCAAAACAACCAACCTCTGGCCTCCCTCTCTTCTCCGACCAGGCAGCCAGAGGCACTCTAAGTTTCAGCTTTAGTTACTCCAACTTCCTGGGAGGCGGCAGGCCCTGTCACTTCTGTTTATTACAGCCCCTCCTCCCTTCCCCAACCTCCTGCAGCCGGAGACAATAGGCAGGCAAGTCAGCTGGAAATGGGATTAAATTTATATGCTACACTGACTGTTGGGAAGCTGTAGATGGATGGAGGGGTGGGACGAGGAGGGGGTGAACACATTAATAGCAACAAGCCGACTCTGGAGAATAGCCCTGGTTTCTTCTAGCACTTTGTTACGCTTAATGGATGCCACTGTTGGTGCTGATTCAATGAGGTGCCTGTTAGCTGCCTGAGGAGTGCCCTAACCACCGTTGCTGGCCCCCGCTGAGAGCTCCCCTCCCTGACAAATCGACTAGTCTCCGAAGGGGTTCGGGCAGAGGTTTAGGCGTGACGTTTGATGAATAACACTGGTTCTCAGTTAGAAGTTGCAGCAGTTTACATCTCTGCTATCTGCTGAGAGAGGGATGAAGAGAGAGAGAGAGAGGGTAGGAATGGATGGTGGGAGGGAGATCTAGCTAGCCCGCATGTGCGTTGGCTGAAATAGAGTGCTGCCAAGTCTCCCCACAATGATTATTCAAGTCTGCAGGTACACAGTTCATTCCTGTGTTGACGCCATGCAGGCTGGGTGGGTGAGGGATGGCGTGGCATGAAGGGGACTCTGGATAGTCGGGAGACAAGGAGCCTTGACAAAGGTCCTGGCTGAAGCAGTGGCTGGACCTGATCCATGGTTCTGCTACTGTGGCTTAGTCAACTGGCCTGTCACACCGTGTGATGACATTGACACTGTCCCATCCACTGTTAGTCAGGCTATTAGCAGACAGCCATTAAAGCGCTGACAGGATCGGAAATACCAAAATGCGTTCTCCCGTCATCATAAGAGAGCCGTCAAACGCTCACACAACTCTGTATAGTGTCAGTGTGTCTGTCAGTCGTAAGATCAACATGACATTCACTACTAATTGCAACTAGTATCTTCTCCACCTGGCATAGCACCGGAATACTTCATCTCTCAACTGCTCAGCTTCAACACTACAACAGTCCGAACCAGCTACATCCACAGAGGCTCCAGTCAAATGTTAAGAAACTTGGATTGCTTCGCCGGCCTAGCTACATCCTCAGATGCTCCGGAGGTACGGTGACCTCGGGTGCCTAGAAAGGTGCCTATAGATTAAATTAAATGTATTATTATAGCACTTAGTCCAACGTACACGGAGAGTCTGCCGTCCGTCAAAAAAATAGAGGTAGTTATTAATGAGGACATGTGCTTATGAATACATCCATAATGGTGGTAAGTAATTTGTTGTTTTAGTACTGGGATATTACAATGGGATTAGCTACAATGTGGCTGGACCGGCTGGTACAGAACAGCGGACGGAGTTCTTCCAGGGCCTTTGGCATTCACATTTGAAGTGTGTAAGAGAGAAAGAGAGAGGAGACAACACTGTTCAATTTTGAGCGGAGCAGCTCCCGAGCCATGCAGTTCCAGACCTCTGGTAATTAAAAGTACATGAAGCCAGCAGGGCTGCTTAACATTCAATAGTAAAACCTCAAAAACATGTATTACTCCCGCTCCGGGGTGTCAAATCATGGTTTATGTGGCTCTGGGGAGTCTGTGATGGTAACCGCTTAATCACAGGGTTTCCACTGAAGATGATGCCTACACCATCAAATACCTCCCGTGTGTGATAGAGAAGGCATGCAAGTTCATACGCTTGCTCCTCACAGCACTAGGGAGAAAGTCACAAAAGGTAGCTTCTGGTAGAAGCCATGAATTTACAGCACCTGAGCAATATGGAAGGGATCTTGTGTGTGTGTCTGCGTGTGTGCGTGCGTGCGTGCTAACCACTCTCTCTGTTGGCCTCCTCTTCCTCTGTGGGCTGTGAGGGGTCATAGTAGTCAGCGGTGTAGCGGAAGCCCACAGTGTTGTAGGTGCCTTCATCAGCCAGGGCCTCACTCAGACGTTCATACTCCTCCTCTAGGGAACAACAACATCACTGTTAGGAACCATTTAATAATTAAATGGTAAGAGGAAAAACATGCACAACACATTTAAATGAACTATGGGTAATATTGTTTCTAAATTAAAGGTCACTAACACCAGTATAAGTCAAAAGAGGGAGTGAACTGATGGATGAATGCATCAGTGATAGATGCAGATCTTGGTAACTGTACGCAGGGCAACATAGCGTGATTGAAATTCCATACCGAATGCATAATACTGAAAGGCCAAGGGCACATTCCAATTTAACGTGGTCAATATTTGGACTGTGGCTGTGGTGTGCCTGGTGTGGACAGACCGGTAATTGCAGGAGAGTGTAGGGTCATGACTAATGTAGGGGACATATCTAAAACAAATCATGAAATATTGAATGGTAGTTATACTAGTGAAACATAAAATAGTTAACTTTACATAAGAGCATATTATTTCAAATAGTCACTTATTATTATTATTTCTGAATCATATTTATGAAATGCTCCATTAACTATACTACTAGACTACAATCCACAGAATTGGTAATAAGATGCAGCCCTTTCTCCCAAATGAAATAATAAAAGTATAACGATAACTATAATTACAGATCAATGAATACATTTCTGGCATTTACCATTTATTGTATAATTAGCATTCTAGAAGGTCCTACCCTGACTACACCGAGTCCACCAATGGTTTGCTGACCAAAATATTGCTTATCCTGCCGGCTGTCATGCACAGTATTCAACTGCAGCTAACGGTTTTAGTTCGCGCCCCAGCAGAAGCTGGCTGCCTTCCTAAAACAGATGGTTAATGAGGAGCTTAAAAACTAGCAGAATTGAATGATTCCCCTGCAGTCTCGTCTCTCGTCATCTAGGAACACCTTTGCAGGCATAGCCAACACCAGCATGTCGGCATATTTATCGCTTTCACTCACATCCTTCTCCACCAGTCTGTTCCCGGGGTCCTTCTTTCCAGTCCCACATCAATGCTTTCGGATTTAAACATGACCTAACTAGATTCACTCGGACCTTACTGCAAGCCAATGTATAGGGTAACCCATGGGTGTTGTTTTGGCTCTGAGCCAGCAGGGGCGACTCCACTGGTTGCAGAAAGGACTGCGATTGTATGGAAGTCTCTGAGAAAATGATCCTACTTCTCACTTACTTCATTACACCAGTAAACATTTCCGGTATGAGTTTATGGTCTCAATCGCTGGTTTGAAGTGTTTTTCAATACAGCATGATATTCATTTTGTAAATTATGGTCCCATTTAGAGTAAAATAGACAATAAAGAAGGGTATGCTTTAGGGGTATGCCCATTTTGCCTTTCACTGTCACTGTTTAACACTCATTAAATAGCCTAAGGTAACGTTAACCTAACCTTAATTTACATAACCAATTTTAGAAACACAAGGTTAGACTGAATATATTTTAACCCATAAACACATAAGTGGTTAACTTAACGTTACACACAGTTTGTCACTTCTGGTTTCAAAAAACAACGATGACAACGGGCATTGCAACCAAGACGCCGATGGCCAAAATGCTAAACTCTAGGCTTCAAAACGGGAGTCCACAAACCAATGGGATGTCACGTTGGCTATGTCCAGTTATATTAAAATGTCAATGAGGGCATACAGTATATATATTTTTTTTTCATCACAAACACTCAATTCCATTGGTAGCTAATCACGTTTCCTTAAACTATATTGATTGTTTGCAAAGGATCCATCTAAAAACCTCACCAGTGGGGACTTCAATTTGGTTAAGCTGATAAACAAACTGCATTGGAAAAATAAGAAAAACGAGATTTTAGAGCATCGCAGAGGGATAACATCAGTTTACATTCCAGGCTCATGATGGTTGTTACATTTTTTATGTGCAGCGCAACCTGCGGCCTCATAAATCCAGCATTGTACTGCAGTTGAATAATGTTGTGAGAAACAGTGCATATTAAAAGCGTCTTCAACATGAGGACTGAAGGGACTCTAAGATGGCAAGACGCAGCATTGGTAGAAAGGTCAGACTAGAGACATGCAGCATGTCGCTGAATAAAAGACAGTGCAAAAGAGACAGGCAAGTGGACAGGAGAAGAGAGGCGAGACTGAAAGGTGAGGTTAATGAAACGGATGGCATGAAGGAGATGACGGGGAATTGGAAGAATTAAAGAAATGGCAAAAGCAGACAGTCAAATCAAGTGAATGAACGGGACAAGGAAAGATAAAAGGAGTCTAGAGAAAGTCTGTCCTGTTGAGTCTGGACGGTTTGGTTGGTCAGTCAAACAAATAGCATTTTTGGGTGCTACGACAGTGAGCCTGTTTTCAACATTCATAGACTGCAGGAAAGAGGCCCCGGGCTGTTTCAGTTAATCGTCGTATTGGTGCAATGTCTGCATGTCCACGGTGAAATAGAATTAGACCATATATCAATGGATACTTCATTTTCCAAGTGTCTTTTAATCATGTTGGCAGCACACTACACTAACATTGCAGAGAAGTAAATCATTTAAAGAGCACTAGGAAGATGATCCATAAGATTTTATGAATATCAGAGGTAGGGAGCTATATGGCAGACTAGCATTGGGTCATTAAGCTCAGGATTATCACCAATTACATGCTTCAGCAACTGACAAGAGCTGTAACTGGGTTATTCCTCATCCAACTTCTGTGCAAGGAACATTTCATTTAGGAGTGATCTACTGAAACAAACAGTCTGTTCCATTTCTTGTTCCGCATGCTTGACTGACATTTGGCCAGACAGAACTCCTGGAGGGGGAATGATGAAATTATCTGATAATGGAATGTAATATTATGAAAAAGGAGGCTGTCAGTTTTTAGTGTTCATATTTTAATGCCATAACAAAGATGACAGTCAAATACAAACTTTAAAATATCAATGGAAGAAAAGCGTTATTTCTATAGGCTATTGTTTATGTTGGACATTATGAACTAACTTATTGTGTTTCCCAGTTTTTTACTACTGTAACACATGCAAATGTACCCGACCCAAGACAGCTAATGCATGTGGACTGTGGAGAATTTTTGTTATTTCATGGTGTACAAAGCAGAGTTTTAACGAGTCACCAAAAATTGGGACTCCAGTCGGGTCATTTGGAACGGAGACTCAAGTCGAGTTAAGTCTTTCACGTGCAAGTTCGAGGCGAGTCACTATTGTTGTTCGAGTCGAGTCGAGTCAGCTGTCTCACCCGAGTTGCTTTGAGTCAGTCGCATTATTAGCAGTATGTTTTGTGATCTTTTCATGTTCCAGTCTGATCAAATTAGTACTACTTACATACTACGAGCTCTATATGGACCTAGTGAACTAACGTTAGCTTACAACAAATGAATATATTATGTTCAGTGTTTATAATAATAAAACGTGTAGGTAATTACCTTTCTTCTCTAACGTAATCGCCGTACCACGTAGAGCCCACATTAGGGATAAACAGAAAGAAAATGAAAATTGACTTCATAAAGCATTCAGTTCACCGCTCCGTTTAACATCTTTTAAATCAGTGCGCTTTGTTCGCTGTTGAGTATTACACAGACTTAAACACTTCTAATGTGTGCTTTGCAGAATGGGTAAGGTTGATAAAAAGGGAAGGAAAAAACAAGCAAGCTTTTGCAGAGGGAGTGTTTAATACACTAGGGTCACAACAGTGACACAGTCCCACGTTCAAGAGAACAATAGCTGTCAAGGTTTTGTTGAATCTCAGCCATATGGGTAATTTGTTAAGAGGAACACTAGAAAACAATTTAATAACATTATCAGGGAGCTGAATGTGTTGTATTGTGACAGTATTGTCCTCATCTGGTTGTCTGCATAAATTGATTAAGTGTTTCTATTCAATGGCTGCCAGTGTCAGTATTTGTGTTAATCAAATGTTTATGTTCTAACCCTATGCTAGAAAAGAGTTTCATATTCCATAAATGGCATGAAAACATCCAAAGGTAGCATGAAGACTTTGGCCGGCCAGAAAGTTCCTTGGGTGAGGAGAAAACTAAATTCAAGCTGCAACGGCTAGTCATAGAAACCTTACACCTCACACATCTATTTCATGACTCACCCACAGATTCATATGGTGCCGCTTTCTGCTGAAAGTGACCAAAACCACTGAGGATGACACATGAAAGTCCAATGCCACCATACAAGTGATCACAGCCGAACTGAAAATGGTAAGTTGTTACAGAGATTTTTGTTGTATCAGTGTAGGCCTCTGTTACCACTCATAGGCACCCTGTGGTCCAGATCAACAATGCCCCCACGGCCATATCCAAAATTATGCTGGGAGCCGCTGCTCTGCAATCAGCCCGGAGAGCTTCTGCTTGGAGCCAAGACCTTTGACTCAGAGCAGAGAACAGAAATCAAAGGCCTTTTAAAGTAAAAACATGAGAGGTCTGGAGGTCATGCACGTCCCTAAACCACCAGTGGAAGGGCCATAAGATTTCATGATGTGACTTTCCTCATTCTAATGAAAAAGTGTCCAGACATAGTTCAGGCTGAGGGTTTCATGACTAACACAGTTTTCAGTAAGGTTATCTTACTGAAAAGTACATTACGTACATTACGTAAGAGTGTGCAAGTGTGTGTGTGTGTGTGTGCTACAGAGACTGAAATAAAAATAGAGGTGTGAATGTGGTATTCTATAGATTAATTACTTTTGCCATACTGTTTGCCATATAAGGATTTTAAAATTGAAAGTAAAAAAAAAGACTGGACAGGTTTTCCCAACTATTAACTATTACTTAATAACACATATTAATAATAATTCAATTTATAAACAATTGTAATTCTAGTCAGGAAGCAGTTAGTATACTTACTATTTAGTATTGTTTTATTATAGTAAGGGAAAACATAACCTCACTTGTATTTTCCCTAGCCTGCTGTGTATACCTACTGTTTTTGGAGCATTTAGAGTGTGAGCAAGTTGTGAGTGTTGAATGTGCGATTTCTTCCATGGTGAAGGGCTTTGTGATAGGATTAAACTGCTTTATTAGATACATTTCACTCTGTGGAGAATATGTAAATCCTGGAGTGCCAGTGATGCAGTAATCTGTAACCTTTTTTATACACAACGTTTGTGAAAGCAGAGAACGCAAAGCCTTCACGGTTAGTCACTTTGTCTCTGCCTGTCATGGCTGGAGCAACGTGTCAGGATCAATCTATGTGACAGTGAAGAGTGAGATTGCCAGCCAGGGCAGTTTTCAGTGTGCAGGGGAATACAATCAATATTTAAATCTCTCTCTGTCTTCAGCCTTTATTGAAAATATATTTTGATCTTGCTAGTTTTTACTGATCCAGCTACTTTACAGTCAAGCAACATACTGTGATATCATCAGGATCTTTGGTTATCTGGTCACAGATATACATTATTTAAAAATGTATTTATTCTTTACCTTCCTATCCCACCGGACTATTGTGTTGTATCATGGTGGTCATTTGAGATTGAGAGCGTCGCCACGACACAGCCAAACGCCTGTGGTTCAGCCTCTCACTTCCACGGCGTGGGAATGCTTTCTCTGTAGAAGGCTTAATGGTGAGCTCTGATGCCTCAGAGCCACCCTACACATTATTTACTCTTAGCGTGGACAGATATCTCATTAAACAAGTGTTTTATTCCTTACACCTCATATCTTCACTCTATTCCTTACACCTCATATCTTCACTCTATTCCTTAGACCTCATATCTTCACTCTATTCCTTACACCTCATATCTTCACTCTATTCCTTACACCTCATATCTTCACTCTATTCCTTACACCTCATATCTTCACTCTATTCCTTACACCTCATATCTTCACTCTATTCCTTACACCTCATATCTTCACTCTATTCCTTACACCTCATATCTTCACTCTATTCCTTACGGTCACCGTCTTGTAACAGCCCACTTAGCAGGATACTTACCTTTGATCTTCAGGTCTCCTATCAAACTCTTCTCTCCTCTTGTAATAGCCCATGCTACAATAGTTTAACATCTTGATGGCTATTTTGCATTTCTCTATTCCTCCTGGCTTGTAATAGCCTGCTCAGCAGAAAACTTAAATTTGGTCTGCAATCTTTCGCAGCTCTTTTCCAACTGACTTGTAAGAGCCCGTCCAGCAGGATATTCACCTTTTATTTGCTATGTTTCTCTACTTCCTCTCCTATCTTCCTCCTTCCTTGTAATAGCCCGTGCAGTAGGAAACATACCATCGGTTTGCTTCATTTCCCTGCTCTGTGACTTATTTGGTTTTGAACTTGTAATGAAGCTTTTAAGTTATGTAACGTCTTAGTATCCAATGGGCTCCCTTTGTCCCCTTTCAATCAATGGCTTCCATTGGAGTTTATACTGTACCAAGGATACTGAACCCATTGGTATTTCTGAGAAGAGGCCATCATGGTAAAATGTTAATTTGAATTGAAAGCCAAGATATGCTGCTCAGCTGAACATTTCAACAAAAGAGGTCCTATCAACATCAACACTAAACCTCAAAATTAACAGCATCATCACGACAATTGAAAGGTGACCATTTTAATAATGAATACAGGGTTTTCCTTAAGCAAATTGACCTTTTGCCTTGGATTGCTGTCAGAAAGAACAGAACATTGTGAGATGGAGGCCCTTTGCAGGATTAAATTACTGCTGAGTAAACCCTGCCCTAGCCAGACAAGTCGCGTTCCGTTCAATAAGTAGTGCTGTCTGGCCCAGACCTGACATTTCACAGTAAGTTAGGCCTCCAGGATATTTCATTATAAGATATCAGTATGCCTTTGCACTACACTAGAGGTCTTCGGCAGATTCCAACATGGGACACACATAACATCCAGTAACGTCTTCATAAGAAAAGTCTATATCTTTTAAACCACAGTATCTCTGTAAGTCGTGTTGTACCGGCCAACACTATGCACATTAGTAATATGTTTATTATGCAGAGTAACATGCATCTGCGATGGCTTGCTTCAAATGGTGCAGGCAGAACTTTTAACACGGGCACATCTGTTACTGGCTGACATCATGACTTCTCCTCCACAGTTCAGCCTGTGATAGATTGATATTAATGCAGCAGCACATGCTAATTATGTCCATATGACCCCCTATACACGCACACACACACACACCCACACACAATATTTTGTATGCTTATCATATATCAACGTGGAAATTGAATCTGTTGTAGAGTGTGCTATAGCCAGCACCAGGGCACAATTGTTCCAGCAGGCCTGCAGAAGAGATGGGAATATACTGTATATCAAAACCATAAACACATTCAGTCAAGATATCAGCTTCAATGTCGAAGTCATGCAGTGAAATACCATGGTTTAATCCCTGTAATTACATTCACTCTCAGCACAAACCTGAGGAATTATTGTTGTGTGTGTTCATTATAATATTGTTAAATAATTGCCAACCCACCATGATATTAGTGTCCTAAAATGTTGAATCATGTTGTTTTGAGCTGAGACACTTAAGATAGTTTAAACACAGTTGACAAGCTACAAACTCAGCAACCTCAGATTCTTTTCGTTGTTTCCATAGTTTTTTCTTTTATTTGATGTGCCACACAGGCATTACTACTCATTCTGCTCACTCAAATTATACTATGTGTTGTTTCTTGATGCCAGTTAAATGTTTACACAGTGGCATCACAGCTGGTGCATTTGTTTGTTTAGCTCAGTCTTTAGTTGAGAGAATCAAGATGAACCTGGTAGAGCACAAGACAGAAGGATTCTACCTGGCAGGTGTGAGAGAGCTCTTAAGAGAGGCCCTCCCCTGTGGAAACATGCACTTAGAAAAAACAGCTCTAGCATTCCCTCCCATTAGCTACCTTTTTGAAGTGTTTACCCCACGAAAATGATTTATTGTGTTGTGTCGCCGGGCTATTGGTTCGATTTAAATCATTTGTAAAAAGCAGCCAGTGTATAGGGGCTCTGAACAGCTGCTGCTGCTGCTATGGGGAACGTTAAGATGCAGACATCATTTACCACTTTCATCTGGATCCCTCTGACAGGCGAGAAAATCTGTTTCAGTGCCAGGGTGTAAAAGGCCCTCCGAGACAAGTACTAAACTATTGTGTGTGCTCCAACTGATTGGGTATCAGTTTTGATAAGGTTCCTCTTCAGGAACTTCTTGTTACAAGGCAATTTATCTTGTTTGAATAGGATGTGTGCTTGGACAATCCGTAGTTATATAGGTGGAGGGGAAAATGTAATAGATTTACGACTTACAGTATATTCCAAATCAACCTCCAGGTAAGTGAGGGCGTTCTGAGGACATGAAAAGTGCCATGGTCAAATACAGAGCAGCCCGCTAGATCAGATGGAATGCAATTTAGAAGGGAGCCTCCATCAATGCAAGCATCTAAGATCTAATAGACTTACCTACACTCACGCCTGACTTAAGACACTGGGGTGGCTTGTGGTGGATGTGAATTTACAAGAGCACGGGGATTTTGTGTTGCTTAGACGCACAAGTTGCTCGGCTGTTCGCCATCCAACCGCTACCCAGGGATCAGAGATAGCTTGTTTATCTTTCAACAGAGCAGATTGGAACCTGCAGTCTCTGGATGATTTGTTATTTGATGGTGCCTGTTCTCTGTGTCACTCCAGGTCACCCAATCTGTCGAGCAACTGTGCTTTGTCACACAAAAGAGTGGTGCCAACTGTTGCCTGTAAATTGTTTGTTGTTGGCCCTGCCTCCAGAATGCATCATGCCCATTAAGCCCTCCCCAGCCAGTGCCAGAGCTGGCAGGGGCAGATGCACCATAGGGTATGCACAAATCCCAGCAACAACACCCCTCCTTTACCCAACTCTGCACAGCCCTCTTTCTAGGCTGCACAGGAGGACTTGTGTGTGTGTGTGTGGGCTGCCAAGGTAGAAAGGGAGAGAGGATAGAGAGTGAGAGAAAGGCGGTGAGAGAGAATAAAAATGGAGATCTGAGTGACGAAGAGAAAATGGATTGAGAGAGGGAAAAGGGGAGTGAAGGCAGCAGCAGCACCAGCAGCAGCTTGGCTCCATATGCACCCAGGTCTATGAAGAGCGTATGATGGTGCAGGCCTGGGGGGTTCTGGAGAGGAGCAGAGGAGATAAAAAAAACAAAAACATTTGGATCCTCAGGTAGCAGGAGAAACATCTGTACTGGACCCACTGACTCACTCACTGAGAGGGAAGGGGAAGGAACGAGAGAGTAAAATAGACAGAAAGAGAGAAGGTGTGTGTATGGCTGTGTGAGAGAGAGAAAGAGGATGAAAATGTTAAGGAGAAACAAGTTAAGGTTGAGGGGGAAAGATTGTTTACTTTGTGTGGAGTATGTGTGTATCTTTGAGTGTGCTTCTGTAGGTGGGTCTCATTGTCCCTTCCCATAATTCTCCCCATGAATTACAGGTTCTGAGTTTGCCACACCACAGAGAAATGTGTTAAAATGAGCAGTAGGGGGCGTGTCTGATGAAAGCGCTGATTTTGCATGTGTTGAAATTAAAATGTAAAAGTAAGACGTTGTTATTGAAACAGATAGAGGTTGGAGCTATTGCAATGCGGAACCTTTGTTTCACCTTAGTATCTGGTAGGTTGAAGTAGAGTGGTGTCCAAAGACATACATTTCAGTGAGGACAACTTACAATAGTTTAAAGTGTTTAGTGCAATAACATGTTAATACATTGAAAGTATGCGTCAAGGGTCTGCTGTTTACAATGACTTTCCCGCCCAAGGTCATATTTCAACACACAACAGACCCGAAGTAGGTGGAAGCTGGGGTGGAGGTGGGTGCGCTGGAACATAGTGTGTGGTGCAGCAGTGACCGTGAACAGTGTGGAAGCCAGCGTGGTGCTGCAATGAGCATTGGAGTGATTGTAGGAGACAGTAGTTGTGTCCCAATTCAGGGGCAGCATCCTTCGAAGGACGCGGTCTACGAAGGCTATGCCTTCGTCGACGGCGAAGGCCGAACCGAGCGTTGTTAAATGAGATGAAATGAGACGGTCTGGTCTACTGAGGATTTCTTGTTTGCGTCACCAGCTGTTCCCACCCTTACCCTTGCGTCATGACACTTGTATCCAATCATCACCGGCGAGCAATGAATTTGGGGATAGCTGTTGAATCCTCCAAATGATGGAAAAGAAGGCCGCATTTCCCTGCCGCATTTGAAGGAGCCTTCGAAATGGGACAGCCCTGGCGCGTCACTATTTGGTCTTCAAATGCAACCTTTGAAGGATGCGGCTGGTTACTCGTTCGCTAGGCTACTTTAACGATGACCACGTAACTAGCTCAATACTGGACGCACTGACATAAAATGTATATTCATCATCTCGTCTGACTAGGGGTAAGTTGGACCATTGTTGAACTATCACTTGAAACATTTGTTTACACAATATAATCCAGGCTACATGCTACATTCTGGTCCACAGATAAAGGCCAAATGCAACAGGACCACATAGACGGAGATGGACGTTGAGAAGACGTCTAGGCTGCTACAGCCAACTGTAAAGGGAACTGATGGAGGAAGATCCGATGGGATGCAGGAGCTGGATGAGGTTTGATAGGGAAGTGATCAATTGCCTGTTAGGGAAGATTGAAATACAGTCAAAAAGACCAGGACACCACAATGCGAAAAGCCATAACGCCAGGTTATCTATCACCCTGTGCTACCTGGCCACTGGTGAAACCTTCTCCTCGATCGAGTACGTGTTGAGGATCAGCCATCACAGCATTGTGCATACTGTCATAGATACCTGCAAGGCATTATATAAAAGCCTCCTGCCTGACTTTACGTAATTATCATTAACATCAGAGGAATGGGAGGCTGAAGCCCAGAAGTTCGAATGAAGATGTGCTTTTCCCAATTGCATCATCGCTTCTGAGGGGAAGTATTTTCTAATTCAACCACCACCTAACTCTGGCTCTCAGTACTTCAACCTCAAGGGCACCCACTCAATTGATTTAATGACACTTGTTGATGCAGATTTTAAGTTTCTGTATATGGATGTAGGCACAAATGGTAGGGTGAGCGATGGAGTCTGGGGGAAATGTGGACTGAGCAGTGCCTTGGGCGAATAAATCGGTTAACCTGCCAGCTCAGAAAAAAATGCCAGGGAGAGAGATGCCAGCTGCCGATGTTGTGGTGACAGATGAAGCCTTTGCTCTCAAGGCACACCTCATGAGGTCAAATCCAAGCGCTCAACTCGAGCATGAGAATAGGATATTCAACTACGGTCTCTCTCGGGCAAGAAAATGTGTGGAGAAAGCCTTTGTGGTTTTGTCCAACAGGTAGTGAGTCTTGGGATTGAACATGAAAAAGTGGTGTGTATCAGCAAGGCAGCCTGTGCACTGCATAACTACCTTAGCACACAAAATGCCACGTCAGGTGAATTCCCCAAACACCCTAGTAGATCAGGTGGACCAGGAAAATGCAGATGTAATTCAAGGATCCTGGCGAGAACCAGAGTGTCTACTACAGCTGGAACCTACACATGAGAGAAACCCAACTACTGATGCCAAAATTATCAGGCAGGAGTTTCTCCTACTTCACAAAACACATGGAGCAGTCAGTTGATATAACAGTACCATTTCCTTATGATGAAATCATATATATTCAATTTATTTCTTACACATTTCTTCTAAATAATATTGTCCATTTTACTTAAATAAAACAGTTACATAAAGAATTGAAAAAACTTGTTCTGAGATTACTGTTCTATATTGGTATGTACAATTTCAATAATCTTCCTCTTCACGCTCCTCAGTTTCTCCACCAATACATTATACATTCATCTAAATCTAAAGAAATCCTGCATTTACTGATTCTGGCTTTATTTCTTGTTTTTTATAGTACTCCAATGCATGCTCATTGGACAAGCCTTTCCTCCGTCGCAACTGTGCAACGCCCCCTTTCAAGATTGAGGCTACAGATAGTCCTATTTTACTTTTGTTTTACTCATTTTCTCAGAAAAAGAAATTTCGTTTTAATTTATGGCATTAACTAAGCTGTTCTATGAACTCTTAGTCTTTGTTCTGACTTTGTCACATACCTTGTTTGCGTAGGAAGACAATGATTCCACATGGGGATGTAATGGTTACCGGTTTAATGGTTAACCGCGGT
Source organism: Aplochiton taeniatus (assembly GCA_017639675.1). Taxonomy (NCBI): domain Eukaryota; kingdom Metazoa; phylum Chordata; class Actinopteri; order Galaxiiformes; family Galaxiidae; genus Aplochiton; species Aplochiton taeniatus. The sequence continues at coordinate 47,066,413 of CM030172.1, forward strand.
ACAAAACAAATCCCCGACGGTTAGTATTACCGTGAACATTTGTATTATCATTAAAACCGTTACGGTATGATTACCCCGGTTTGATAAAACTCACGTGAATACTGTTCAGCATCAACCAACGTTGGCAAGTCTCAGACTGAGGCGCGCAGGCGCAGCATGCAACGTGGGTATGTTTTTAGGTGTTGTTCAATTTAAACATGGCGGTAGCGCGGGAGATTTTTCAGCCTTCCAAGGGTCTTTTCACACCTGAAAGTCCGCACCAAGGTTCATGTTTTTGTTACATTGTATACATTTGATCCAGTCTGTTTTGGTTTCACACTGCAATTATACGATCGCACTCAAGAACTTCACATGACATACTGAAGTCCCGTTGTCATCACCAACGCGTCTCCCTATACTTTACAATGATTTGTTGTAATCGGGCTTGCGTCTGACATGAGTGTGCTGTTAATTTGGTTGAAAATGGGGAAAATGAAAAATGAATCAATAAATATCGTTGCCTCAATACAATAATATTATTAACTTACGGCGCAATACTGGAGGATAGTTCAAATTCGCCAAATAAACGTCCTCTTCATACGAAGATTGTATTGCCGGCAGGAAAGGAGAAGACTGCAAGCAATCGTCACTCTCTTTCTCATTATGGTTTAAAATTGATTTCACTCCAAGCCATTATCAAACAATGCAATAGACCTATTACTGGGCAGTTTAGCATTCTGTTAATCCGGGGAACTTCCTGTAGCCTATATAGTCCGAAAGTCCAAACCATAAAAAAAATGGTTTCACACTGGAAACGAACCAAACCATGGTTCAGCTTGATCCGGACCGAAACCACCTCTTTTCGTCGGACCACATTTCAGCTGTTTTGTTACATGCACATTTGATGTTTTTCATGTTTCACTTATATTTTAACAAAAAGTGCATAGTGCTGCTATATAAAACTTGGTGAAATGATTGCATTGTGTGTATCTGTACTTTTTCAACATTTTCAACACATTTGAACATTACTGCGATGATATTGATAACCGTGAAAATGTGGTCACTATTAACGTGATATGAAATTTTCATACCGTTACAAATCTATTCCACATCATGCCCGACAGGTACCAGAGCTGATGCCTGTCTGCTGCATAAGTGGTCATTCACAGGACAAGGGGATATCTGAAGTGAAAGAAGGGATAAAAATGTACCCACACGCACACACACACACACACACACACACACACACACACACACACACAGAAAGAGAGCAACCAAATGGCATTACTCTCAATCACTTGCCCTCTTCCTTAAATAAGGAAATCTAAGCTTTACTATAATAATGTAAGTTTGGCGGTAGGTGAGCAAATAGACAGAGGCTGAGGTGCCAGATAAAACAAAGTGTGCAAAACATCAATCTCTCACTCATTAATATATTTCTCCTTCACTACAAAGGATCACGACACACAACTTACAGGGATTTTTGGTTCGGAACTCAAAGCCAGGAAAACACTTTATTCAGTCTCCAATGCATGTGCATGCAGTTGTCATGAGGAGAATGTGTCTTTGCTCATAACTAGTCCTCCTGTATATTTCCCATATTTCAGCTGGTGCCAAAGAGTGCATGGGTTAACAGGCTCCTTTGCTGTTTAAGGGTTGGCATGTTTTCATGTTGTTTTTCTGCTGGTGTTGATAAGAAGTCATTTCTTATGACCCTTAGGCAGCACATTGGTGTAGCTGACCCTTTATCCCTTTGAATGGGTCACTGACACAGACAGAAATTCACAAGGCGCACTCGCACACTCAAGCACATCCCTAATAGTATCAGGCAAGAAATAGAGACAGAGAAATAGAGAAAAAGAAAGACACACCTTAAGAGTCCTGGGGGGACAGTGTGTGTGTGTGTGTGTGTGTGTGTGTGTGTGTGTGTACATGCAAGTATGTGTCCATCTCCAAAAAACAGCAGTTTCGCGCTCCTCTATTGCTCCCTCCCTCTTTTACCCCATACTCTCTTCTTTGCTCTCTATTCATGCTTTCTCCCCTCATCTTTACATTCTCTCTACACCGCTCCCTCCGTCCTTCTATCCCTTTTCCTGTACCTGCAGGCAGTAGAGAGAAATTACCGTTGTTTACCAGAGAGCCGGAGCCTACATGGGGAAGCCATGAAATGTCCATTCAGCATACCAGTGTGCCAGTGAAGGGAAGCGGGCATCCGAAGCCCGTAGGCCTGCAGCAGGTTTTTCAACAACACCACAATGCTCCAGAGAGGGCTCTCATCCTATTCCTCCTCTGACTGTGTTTGGCTTTGCTGCCAGGGAGAGGAAGAGGAGGAGGTTGACACTGTGTTTATCGCCCCCATCCCCAGACTGTGTTGGAGCAGTGAAACACAAACACACCTTTGTTGAAGTCTACAGTGCGACGGGATGGCAAATAAACAATTAGTCCTTTTGTGAAAAACGGTGTTTTTGTGAATGTGTGTGTGTGTGTGTGTGTGTGTGTGTGTGTGTGTGTGTGTGTGTGTGTGTGTGTTTGTGAAGTATTTTTGTGGTTTCGTGTGTTCTTGTGTATGTGTGTTTTTTCTCTTTGCCTGTCAACTTCAAAGACCACTGTCAGGGTTTCTTTCATGTTCACTATGGAGGTACTCGCTTCACAACAGAATCAAAATTCCCACTGTGCTTGTTTATGCGTGTGTGTTTGTGTGTGTGTGTGTGTGTGTGGACGTGTGAAAGTGTTCGTGAGCAGGACTTAACCTCCAAGCGGCGACAGCTCCTCCCCTTAGGGGGATTTGCATTGTGGAGTGGGTCGAACACTGCTGTGGAACATTCCCCTTCCATGTACGGCTTGAATTCTATCTGCTGTTATTGTGTTTGACTCCACACTGCAGCGTTACCTCAGAGTCTGGAATGGGGGAAGTAGCAGCTGAGGGGGCCTTAGTGGCTGGACGGGCTCTCAAGAGACCATGGAGTTCTGAAAGGTTATCGTATCTTAATTTCCTTCATATTTTCATTCTGAAGTGTTGGGAGTATGTGTGTGTTTGGGAATTTGCATGTGTGTGTTTGGGAGAGTGTACGTTGAGGACTTATCAGTTTCCATAGCAACTGCACACAGGCAGTGTTTCTGACATTTCAATACTGCCTCTCTCAATTAACTGAATCCTGCTCGACGCCTGTGGGCTATAATTTATATTTATATGTTTATATCATTTATATCAACTCGCTCCTCACTATACAAACCTTAATGTCATCAAATCTTCTCAAACTTAACAGTATTAAAACAGAGTTCATGGTTTTAGCTTCCAGCTATACTCCGGAAGGTTGGGGACCTCCTCTTCACCTTCTCCTCATTCTCCTGTCTACCTAGTCCTTCGAGCCGCATATCAAATCCGTTACCAAAATGGCCTTCTACCACCTCAAAAACATCAGCAGACTCAGGCCATCGCTCACCGACTCGGTAGCAGAGACCCTCATCCACTCCTTTGTCACCTCCCGCCGCGACTAATGCAACAGAGTTCTATCCAGGATGCCCAGCAAAGCCCTGGATACGCTCCATATGTTCAGCGGCCAGGGTCCCAACTTTTAATTTGATCATCTATTTATTACTTCATATTAATTGTTTTAACACTTCCTTTTATTCATAAAGTGTCCTTGGGTACTCTTCAAAGGCACTCTTAATAAGTTATTAGTATTATTAGTATTATTATTATAATGCATCCACCACACCACCAGTGACATTCAGATTTCATTCTGCCCGCCAGTTTAATTTAATGCAATTTGTAATGTAAATTCAATTCATAATTGGATATTTAGGGAGAAACTAAACATGAGCGCCATGCATACAACTTGCAAAATGCGTTCAATTTCTACTTTCTGCTATTGGATATGGTGTTTGTCGAGTTGGGCTTAACGCATCCCACTCGTGGTCCCCCTGTGTAATCCTTGATGTAACTTGAGCTGGTGCCAGACAGGGCATGTATCCACGTAACTAAAGGAGATCCAAGGCAGGCCCCCCCTTACCCCCCCCCCCCCCTCTGAGGCTGCTCCCCTTTGCTGCCTCTCTACCAGCAGCTCTGAGGGGAACAGCGCTGAGGAGCCACCAGACACCTGCAGGCCAAGTACAAAGTCTTCTCCTTCTGCTCTGTTGTCAGTTATGTAGGCTGAGGTGGTGCTATGAGCTCATTAGCTCCCTGCACTCTCCTTGATGGGGGAAGCCTGGAGGAAAAGCACCAGGGACGGCAGGACCAGCATGCTGGGATCAGGCTCTCTTTTGTGAAACAGACACACATACAGCCCCCCTTATCCTAACAGCTGAAGGATTCTCTGGAGGTCTCCTTTTGTTTACAGAAGATTAGCCAAGGTGCCCCTTGAGCTGCACGGCCTGCCTCCTTTGACTTTTGGCAGGGTTTGGCAAGTTGTTTGTTAGTTTTGTATAAGGATGCCTTTTGGCTCTGTTGAGAAAGGCCTATCGGACCACCTGCCTGGGGACAAAATGTTCCACTTTACCTGCTTCAGTCAAACTTCCAGGTGAGAGACGGGCTGGGGGTACAGATACATTTATGTAATTAAAAGCTCAGCCTGAGGGAGAGTGAGCATGCCTCTATTGTGTATTCTGTCCCGTCTTCCGACCTCCTCTCTCTGCTGGGGCTTCCTAAACCTGTCTGACCCTCTAAGCTCTGTGCTGCTCAAACTCTGTTGAAGAAACATGTTAGGACGGGATCCTACCCAAATCAAAGCAACCCATTGGCTGTCCTGTGACTGCCAATTAAGATATTTAGTGAGGCCTTCCAATTTATAGTCAGGTTATGGCTATTGAGGTCAAAATATGGCCATCAAAAATGCACTGTCCATCCAATGGCAAAGCAATATTTTGTATTTAATTAGACTGTGGTGTAATTGATGTGACTTTTGTAAATCAATTTCAAGTTTGAGGGTTAGCATCTCTGTGTGGGGGTGACCGTTTGACCTGTTCAGAATGTCTGAATAATATCAGACCAAGTGTATTGGTGTCATAATGCCAAAGGCTTTATGTAAGTAAGTAAGTCATGGAAGTAGTCTATTACCCATCTTATATCAATATACACACTAACGCTTAGCTTTTGTAGGTGTTGGATAATCATGGATAATCTAGTCTATCTAATCTAGTCATGGATCGATGCGTTGAGACCTTATCATTTTTAATGGGAAACATTTTGTACAAGCTTGCTTCATACTAAAGTCTGTATACAACTCATTATACGTTGTGGGAAAACATCAGAGTGAATGTGGAATGTTTTGGCCCAAGGTCTACCTTGGGCTAAAACCTTCTGCATTCACTCTGATGTTTTCCCACAAAGGGTAACGAGTTATACACAGAGTTTAGTATTCCACTAGCTATTTAAGAGCCGGGGTCTGCTGTTCAATTTTGAAAGACTCACTCTAAAAGCCAAAAGAAAAAAAGAAAACCTTTAAGTGGCGACATGTCTTGTATTTCGAAGGATCCAGGTTTCATTCAGGAGGAGGATCAAACAATCAAAGGCAGAGAGGCATGAAGGCTGAGTGAAGAGAAGTCTTTCTAACCGGTACCATCACTCAGCCTCGTCTCCTCTCCACTCCATCACTCTTCTCAAAAACTCAGCTTCCGATTTTGCATTACAGGCAAGATCTCCCCTTCCCCAGCGCCGACTCCTAAACAGCATTTCTAAAGAGTCTCTCACCTAGTAGGGCAAATCCCTGCGGCTCAGTGGTATAATTCCCCCTCTCCAACTGAAGGGTTGACACACACACATCCTTAAAATATCAACGGGCCTCATTCACCAATATCTTCCTACGTTTTTTCTTTAATCGGTTCGTAAGAAAAGTCTAAGGCAGATTCTTAACGTGTTCTTAAACCGCATAATTGTTTGCACCTGTGTTCTTGTATTGATGAATCCCCTTCTCTTAGTAGATTGAAAGCACCTGCCAGTTATTCCGATTCAGCATAGGTTAATGCCCCGCCAGTCTCCATTAAAAAACATGAGACGGCAGGGCCGTGTGCACACAAAGAAAACACTCGCAGAAATTGAAAAGAAAAGTGAAATCATAAATGCCCCAACAAAAATCTAAAGACGATGGAGCACCGAACTCCAAACATATTTAAACCTTCCGTAGTTCTGAAGTGGAGGTATACTGCTGCAGGAGTTGAACAGCCTATAAGCTGTCATATTAGTGTCAGTAGGGGATATAAAATAATAATGAAATAAAAAAAAGATGCCATTACTTGTTCCGAGAATGCTGTAGGCCTATCCGGAGAAACGTGAAGAACTGACAAACTAAAAAAACAAAAGAATAATAAATCAAACACAGACCAAACACCCAACACTGACCACTGTCTGGGCCTGAAAATGTGTGTTTTTCCTGTGTCGGGTTTGAATTTTCCTGCCCGTTGAGAACTCGCTGGACCATGCAGCGCATTGTGAATTGAAGTGTTAGTGTAGTTTTGACTGGTACTGTGTGTGTGTGTGTGTGTGTGTGTGTGTGTGTGTGTGTGTGTGTGTGTGTGTGTGTGTGTGTGTGTGTGTGTGTGTGTGTGTTGCTAGTTTAACTACATTTCTCAGTAGCTTGGTGGTAGCGTTGCTGGTTTTTGAATCAAATAGATTTTCAAGCTCTTTTATTGATCAAGTAGTGCAGTAGCATCTACACAAGCTTCATTTCTGAAGCTCAAGCGCAGCTTTCTGCTGCAGTCTAAAATGAAACGGCTGGATTTGTAAATGGCCCATCGCCAAACACGTACCTATATTTGTAGCCGACAGAAGCAACACTTCCATGACTGACATCACGTACCGGGCTGAAGCATGCGACTTGTCTGCTGCAGCATAAAGTTTAGTTTGTCTGTAGGCATACACAGTGTATTGATTAATAAACGATTTAAATCAAGATGTTTTGCCTAATTATCTGTTCGACTGACAGTTGCATTGATCACTAAGATAGCAGTGACTTGGAAGTTGGTTCAACGCTAAAAAAAGTAGCTTGAACTACTTTTGCCATGTTGCTATAGTTTAGCTTTGCTACATTTCTCTGGGAGTAGCTTCAGTGTAGTGAAGCTTCATTTAATGTAGGGTAACTGATAGCTTAGCTCACTACAATTTCCAAGTAGCTTGCCGAACACTATATATATTTATATATATGATTGTAAACATATCTAACATTTATTTTTACTAATCATAAGATTTGCTTAATATATTACCACAATAAGTTTCTTTATAGCATTTGTGACCTTTGAATGTTCTGAAATGAAGGCCATTTAATATGAATTTTGGAAAGGAACAAATAAACTACTTTATTGCCTTGTGAAGTATGACTTTGTAAATGTTATCTTCCATCTGGTTTAGAAACAGCTTTAGAACACTTAAATACCACAGTGCACCATTCCAGTTTGAAACGTCTCAAGGTATAAACAATAAAGGTCATCATGTTGTTTACCTGAACAGTTCCCACAGACCCAGACAAAAATAGTAAAGTGTAATAACTGATGTGTGGGCCCTCCGCTTCTTACTTTACAAAAACCCTTCACAATTACCGAGTATCTGGCCCCGGTCCACTGTCTGTCAGTCAGCCTGCCCTCTACCCTCTTCCTGTAAGGTACCGCATGAAGCAGACACCCACGCCTCTTCTCCACTATAGAAAGACGCTAATAGCTGTCGGGGGACAAAGAAGACAGAGAGAGGAGGGGGCCCTCACATCGATGATTGGCACCCGCTTCTTACTAGTAGACGCGGAGGTGGAGGAAGTCTAGGCGTCAGCACCTAGGAGTTCTTCATCTAAAAATGTGTATAAAAACTATTTGGAGGAAAAATGCACTGAATGGCCGTTATTGAATTCGGCTTGTACAATACACTTTTTTATGAGGCCTACTAAAATTCATGACATTCTGCAAAACCTTCCACAATGTACAATATGATTTGTAGACCGCATTTTGGCACACTCCTGTACTTCTATTCGATTCATATTCTATTACAGCATACGTATATTATAATGCAGCAGCTTGTGGTTTTTGTTCTGCTGTTGAGTAATGCTGAGCGTGTAGCTCCCAGTGTCAAGACATCCATAGGTACTTCTCATTGTCATCTGTCAGTGGTCGGTCAGAGTTGTTTGTTGTGTGAGATCCACGCAGGACTATTGATCTGCTCCTTCTCCCACAGGGCTGGTATAAGTGCTGTTAGAACAGGCTTACATCAGCATTCAGACTCAGTTCACCCACTCTTTGTAGGGTCATTCAAACATGCATCTCTTCCAAGCTTCGTTGCCCCACTGTAGGCCAGGGAAACGTTTATACTTTTATCCCTTCTTCATAAAACAGTTTAGAAAACTTTTGGGCAGGATTTAACGAATCAAATAAGAAAATGGGAATCTTGTCAAAAATACATACGCTGTGTTTGTCACGGGAAACTAAAGTAATGTCGTGAATTGGTTCTCCCTCTGTCTCTGTAAAGGGAAAGATGTTGCTATGTTTCCCTACAGCTGGGGAAAGAGCATAAGAAGGGCCAGTCTTCTAATACTTGTCCTTTTCTCCTCGATTTAATTGGAAGGACTTTCTAGACAGATGAAAGCCTCTCCGGACGGACGATTATAATGGATGTTCATTTTCCCCTTCACTGCCTTCTCATTTCCATCTACTCCTGGACTTTGTCCTGAAGGCACAACCATGCAGAAAGTAATTCACTAGCACTAAAAGGTGTACCAACAACAATACACAACAACAAACACTGCTCCGCAAATGAGCTACGGCCATTACCGGGCACTTCTTTACTCTTCTCCTCCTATCTAGAACATATGTGTAAATTACATATCATACATACATTACATTATTGTAACTCATATTTTCTAGCCCAGTCTGAGCATGACTGAACAGAAAAGAAAAGAAAATTATTCGCACGAAAGTTTCAGGAAGTAATTGTGACATTTTGCATCATTCTAATCAAAATGTTTATGGTGTGAGTCTTATTCCCTCCTTGGGGACGGTCTTGCACAATAATTAGCGGATAAAAAATGAAACACTTGGGGCTAACTAACAGTAGCACTAGAGGAGGCAGATTGAGTGTCACCTGGCCAATCATTCTAGTGGTGTTGTGGCTGGCTGTCATTAATATCTATGTGGCCTCAGGTAAACAGCTAACACCAAGGCAATGACATTAAGATAAGCAGCTCTTCTGCCTGCCCCACCTGCTTTTGTTATCACACAATCACACACACACACACACACACACACACACAAACACACACAGCGAATTCCACAGTGTTGCCAAGCATTTCTCTTTCTCCAGTATTGACCTTTGGGGGTTTCCTTTCAAAGGGCAGCACTGCAGTGGAGAGTGGAAACAGATTTACAGGGTTCTTCCTCAGGCGGGGCCCTACCTGGCCAGACTGAAAATCACTGGGAGAGAAACTTCACAGCCAGTGGGAGGATTTCTTTCCAAAACACTCGGGTCCGCAAGACATGAAGGCTCAGCACCGTTTCCTTTCCAGCTTATACCTCTGTGTTTGTCTTCATATCTTCTTTGTGTTCCTGCTTCAATATGTTTCCCTGGCTATCTGTGTTTGCCATGCCTTTTATGTAACTCTGAAGGGTACGTTTTGGGCATGTTTAGTTCCCTTTCTAACATGATTGTTGATTTTCATTTTTCCCCATTGAGGCCTCTTCTTTGAAGCCCTGCTATATAAAAACTTTTAGAAGAGTAGTTGAGTAAACAAAGCTCCATGAGGGACGGAAGAATACAAGAGACGGTAAAAGAGGCCGATGTGAAAGGGAGCTGGAAGGAAAGAGACCGAAGGATAGACTGAGAGAGAGAGAGAAAACGAAAGGAGGCAAGGAAAATGAAAGAGACAGACAAACGCGAGTCTCGAGCCAGTGATAAGAGAAGAGGAGGATGAAATGGTGATTGGAGGTTATCTGTTTTCCTGTGAACACTACTTTGGAATAATTTATTTTTAATCAAACCAATGTTTTCAAAATCCTGGTTGATTTGCTTGTTTATATTTGTGTGTGTGTGTGTGTGTGTGTGTGTGTGTGTGTGTGTGTGTTTTGAGAGAGGCCAAAAAGAAGGGAGAGAAAACTAGAAGAGGAATGAGAGCGCTTGCAGGTGTGTTCATGTGCTTAGGGACCGAGGGCTGTTTAGACTCCAGGGTGTAGAGAAAAGAGGGACGTTATTTATCACCCCCTCTTCCTTATCATTCATCCCTTCAAATGAGATGCCGAAGGCGATGGCTTCCTCTGGTTCCTCATGGTGGAGTTTAACGCCCTTGGGACAGCCAGGCATGTCAGCTGCCCTCTGTCAGAACTCAGTGGTCCAGCCTCAGAGCAACGATGTCTAGGTGGACTGAGAAGAGGGAAAAAGAGAATAAAAAGTAGACTGCTCTACTCTAACCCTACTGAATACACACAAAATATCACTGTGTGTGTGTGTGTGTGTGTGTGTGTGTGTGTGTGTGTGTGTGTGTGTCCCCGTGTGCATTTGTGCGCTCTTACACATGTAAATTAAAACTTAAATGTGTGTGTGAGTGTGAGAGTGAGAGTTTTCAAGAGAAGAGTGACTGGCCCTCTCATTTGTGCTAACTGCTGGTTGGTTCTCCATTCTAAATGGAGGCCCCTTAGAGCTACAGTGGAGAACTTGAGGCATTGGCAGAGCTGAGCTTATTTGTACGACACGCTGTAGTCATTAATACAGAGAGTCAGCACACGGGGAGAGAACCAATACTGGAAGGGGGGCCTATCACAATAGGTGTTGGCTTACTAAGTCTCTCAATTACGCTGACAGGCATATGCAAACACACAAACACACACACACGCACACCACACACACACACACGCACAAATAAACACAGATACATGGTACACATGCATGTAAACAATTACAGAGGACAGGAACAAACACACTTGCTGTGACACACATACAAACACACAAACATAATATTGGCCGCAGTGAATTATTAATAGGAATATGCTGGCAAGGAAGTAAAAAAAAAAAAGAAGGCTGATTACTTTGAAAGCTTCTCACGTGAACAGGTTAATGAAGACATTAGTAAGGAAAGGAAATTTGGGTTGAATTAAATTACCTTTCTACGGGAAACGTAAGATGTTCCCGGCATTTGCCATGTTGTTTTCAACCTCCTGACACATTAACCTTTCTGTCACACAGGATTTTAATACGCAACAGCAAAATAGCAATTCAGAAATGCCATGCGGGTGTTTTAATTAATGAGAAAGTGCATTTAACATGCTGTCAGATTTTTATTAAAATTCACTGATGCAAAACTGGACATTTATTGAGCAAATTCATTAATAACTTGTCGGAGTGCAACGACTTAAAACGACCCCAAAATGCATGCAGTCCAATGCATAATGCATTGATCACTGCATATGCATATGCATGGACCTTAACATCCTTTTGGGACTTTGTGTTTTAAAAACACTTTCACATTTCAGAATTATCTCTGAGCTCTGAGGAAACATTGTAGTGGCTGTAATAGACGGCATCCTTTTAGCTATGTTTACAGTGAGACCCTAAAGGGGGGTAATTACAGCTCAGATGGCGACTGTACATAAAGCCTGTTAACCCAGGCAGTCCCCTAGCCCCCGGTCCCATATCACAGAGATATTAGACTGAACAGTCAGCCTGTGATTCACTCTCCGAAATATCCCACTTTCAATCAGTGAGTGTATGTAGATGGGAGAATGATATTCTAAGAGTCATCAGTATGTGTGTAACGTGCATACACTCCACACATAATGCATATGTATGTGTGTGCCTGTGTGTGTGGGTGTGCCTGTGTGTGTGTGGGTGTATGTGCGTGTGTGTGTCTCTGTGTGTGTTGTGGTCTTAATGATGAGGACACGTGTATTATAGCATGCTTTCGTCCCTCATTAATGGTATGGAGTCATCGGTCAGCATGGAGGGTATAGGGCCCCCAATGTTATTCGGTCAGACATACCAAAGTCAATGACAACATGACCCGGAGCTTAGCCAAACACATGGATATATACCCAACGACTGGACTAGCCCATCGATCCCACCCACCCTCCTGTATGCTCCGCCAACCTAACAGACCCCAGAAGTATCACTAACATTAGAAAGATCCTTATCTCAGGACCATTATGTTTTTTTTCTTGTCTTATCATCCTAATGACGATCTGATCTGAGGGGCAGGGGCGCAAACAGAGAACCTAAAATGTTGCACTTTTTACTTGAATTAAACAAAACAGAGAGCACTTTGTTACCCGTAGGGTGGATAAGCAGAATCACCTTTTATGGTCCCCTGAAAAAAAAACGACCAATTATTTCTCTCTCATTTCATAGGATTCCACTACAGCGGGTTTTCAATTTGGTTTGAGGATACGGCTGAGCAGAGCGGAAGGAGAGCAGTTTAATCAGGTCTGGCCCCTGTCAGGAGTAAACACGGGCAGCCGAGCTGCACCTACTCTCCCCCATAACGATGGTCTATTCTCTGTTAACAGACAGGCATCAAGGAAATGGGGAGAAAATTAGGAGATTGTGCGGACAAAGGCTGAGGCCAGCAGCAGGAGCAGAATGTGCTTGTAGAGGCTTGTAGAGGGGTTCAGCCTTTGTGTGATGTTGATTTGAGTTGGGAGGAACTGTGGGTTGGTTCTTCCCGGAGGACAGAGTGTGATGATGGTTGAGGGAAGGGATGGTGGAGACATTGAGTTATAGCTCAGATAGATTAGTTAGAGGGTGTTTGCTTGGTGCCTCAGTGCTCTCGCTGCAAGGCACTGAGAAACATTTGGACTGTTGATAAAGGACACAGGCTGGTCTTGTTATTGAAAACTTTTTTCTTAGTAATACGTGCACTGACACGTTCTCAGACACACACACAAAAAAACACACCCTCCCCAGGCCTTGAGATAGTACACACAGGAACGGGAAGTCTTAGCTGTATTATGTGTTGATGAGATGGCCTAAAGCGATATTAGTATGTTACTAAGGGTTCTGGTTAATTTGCTACAAAGCCAATCGACATATGGTAAATAAATCTGTTTGTTTGTTTTCCTCTCTTCTCCCATAAGAAATGAGACAACAGAGCAAAGATGTAAAATACAAGAGCAAGATGTCACCCACTATATCTCTGAATAATGAATCCACAGTGAATTAGGTTACAAGACTACGGCACACTGAAACAGAGTGGGGAGTAGAGAGGCAAGGAAGAGACAGAGCGATAAGGGGAGGGAGGGGGAGAGCTGGGAAAAAGGGATTACGAGGGTATTTGACAAATATAAATAAGACAGTGTAATACATTTGTGCTCTACTGTTTAAACATAGAGAGAGAGATGGGGGTGGGGGGGCATAGAGAGAAAGAGAGAGATGGGGGGGCAAACCTAGATAAAGAGAGAGATAGATGGGTTGAGGTGTGGGCCGTGAAAGTAACAAAGGCTCTATTTGAGGCTTGCTGATATTGTCCTTATATTTGTGCCTGGGATTCACAGAATAACTGATGAACAAACACATTAATGTGAGGAGGCTTCGGGTGCCTGTTTTTACTCACTTTGATATCCCGTATTGGATTAGAGCTCAAATTGCTTAGCATTATTGCAGGGAGAGTATTTATTGAGTTTGGCTGAGGACAAAAGTTCTGTTTAACATTTGGCACAATGTTAATGTTCCTTTTGCCCGTGGCCTGAGTGCTGCTGATGATCTTCAAGATGGAGAGGGGTAAACAGTGTTCTGATTAACCTAAACATTAGGGATCATAACATTTGCTTACAAACAGGAGAGGTGGGTGGAAATTAAACCAGGGCCCAGTTGCTGCGTAATACTAATACTGTACATTGCACCCGGTGCAATACATCATTTGGAGTTTTGTACTGTGTCTGTGCGCGTGTGTGTGTGTGTGTGTGTGTGTGTGTGCGGTGCGGTGCCTGCTACAAAGGGACGAAGCAATTGGCCATTTTCTGTCTATAAGGTATTGACATTGGATGACATGACAAGAGTGATATGGATCACCCTGCCCAGAGGGGACACAAAATGAGAGAACGGAAAAGAGAGGGAAAATAGAGAGACTGTGTTGAGTGAGTCAAAGGTGAGAAGAGGTCAGGGAAGAGCAAGAGAGGGAGAGAGAGGGAGGGAGGGGGGGCTGTGAGGTAGAAAGAAAAAAAGAAGTGAGGGAGAGAAAAGGCGAGAGAGAGCGACTGACTGGTAGTCAGCCAGGGAGACAGCTGTGAGATGAGATAGAGCCAGCGGTGGACAAAGAGGTCTGAGAGAGATGGGGTGAGCTGTGAACAGCAGGGCTCTATGTGAAAAGGAAGTGATACAAGGTCCCCATCACCAAAGGAGGCTGACGTCACAGCCTCAGTGACACAAAGCCTTTTCTTGATTCCTGCTTCCCTCTTTCTTCCTCCAACATCAAAGGGGAGAAGAGAAGATGAGAAGGGGTGGGGCTGATGCTGGAGCTCATAGCACAAGTCTGAAGTGTACTGGGATAGTTGTACTTGTAAGCTTTGGGAATTGGCTTAGTAGCTTGAGGTATGCCGTTTACAATTTCTGATGTGCTGGATGAGAAATGGCAAACCCATGCACTTAACTTACGTTTTTTATTCAACCTCAATTGAAAGATAGCAAACAAAATTGAGATCAAATCGCTTGTAATTGGATGTTTCATTACACTAAAAAACATATATGACAACAAAAGTTACAGGATTAAATATGACAAACTGAAGATAGCTAGTTGCCCAGGCATTTAAAGAGAAAATACCAACTGCTAATGGGAGACCAACAGAAACATAAAAAGCTGAGCTAATTGCAGTTCCAATAGGCAGTACACAATATACACCCTCTACTATTAAAATCTGGTGAATTTTCTTTTTTGAAAAAAATGATATGAGCAAGTAAAATGTTTTTGCTGCGTCGCTGGAAACATCAGGCAAAAGCACTTGGAATGAGAAGGCTGATTTTAAACATTATCAGGGACAGTCTAAGATGTATGAGGCAGGTGCCATTTGCACAGGGATCTTTGAAAAGTCCTCACACGGTCCTGCCTTTCTCTTCACAATTGGTGGCGAGAGAGAGAGCGCCTCAGGGAGGAAAGGAGCTGGCATCAAACGTGGAAGCAGCAGTGAGAAAGTTTCCCTCAGTGGTTTGGTGGAGGTGTGTGAGTGAGTAAAACGGGGCTCCCTCAGCTGGGATTGAGGGGGAGGAGGCTTTCACAGGCAAGACTGACAATCGTTAGAAAACCACAGCCTTTGTAAAGCACAAAATGCAATCATTATTTATTACACGTAGGCTACTGTATTTCTCACATAACGGATTGTCAGTACCACCTGGCATAAATAAACGTATCCCTAATTGCCTTGTCAAAGGAGTCAAAAAGTAAAGTAGTGGGATATATTTTCAACATGACAACGTATCAAAAATTGGCACTTTTAAAAGTAAAAGTTCTACTCAAGCTCGTTTTACTTCAGTAAGTCCATTGGCTGTATGTTCCCCTCAAGCGACTTTTTTGTTACCTGACAAATCAATCATCTTGACGACCATTTTAAAAAGTTTTAATTGTTTGGCAGATGCTTTTTCAAAACACATCTCTATAATAACCTTGAATTCCACACGTCAGGAGTACAGTAAATACCTAACAGTTGGTGGGAGAGAACAGTTTGGACTTCACTTGTTCTCATGCACCTGGGCTGAGGGAGTGTGTCAGAACACAACCACACATCGTACCTCCTAACCTCCACATGCACACATTCCTTCATGTTAAATGATCACACTAATATGAACGGTGATGGAGAGAACAGCAGCAGTGATGATGGAAGACTTATCAGTGAGAGAGTAGACAAGACCAATTGAGAGTGCTTTGGAAACAGCAGGTCTTTAACTGATGCCAGATTTGATGAATTGTGTGCAGGGTGGCTTTGAGCGAGGCATCTGGGAGGCTAATTCACAGACGGCTGATGACAAACTGGATGACTCCTGTACTAACCAGTCAGCCTCTTTTACTCATTACCCAGTGTGACCTCAGAGGAGACACACAGACGCCCTTAGAGCCAGGCCACATGGCAGTAGAAGAAGATAGCAAGAACAGGCTGAGGAAGGACAAAGAGAAGGTAAAAGATTAGAAGTGATGAAAGTGGGAAAAGGAGGACAATAGTAGAGGACAGAGGGAGCTACGAGGCTGAACTGAAAGCAAACCCAGAATACAGTATCAACCTCATGGATAAGCTCAGCATACAAACCCTAATATATCCCAGCGCTTGGTACAGGGTCACCTTTCCAGCATGCTCTGGCCTAGACTAAACTCATTCATTATGTTGTTGTACCCAGACAGAGCTGGCCCGACCAGGGGAGAAATCTGTAACACCGCCTGTCCCCTCTGTCTGGGCCTCACAGAGATGGGTTTTCAACCTCCTGGGAATGGTGATACAGAAACAGTCAAACCTGTTTATTCCCCAGCAAGGGTAACTTGGTGATTATTTTCTCCATTCACGTTTTTTGAAGCTCAGTTAGGAA
Organism: Aplochiton taeniatus; assembly: GCA_017639675.1. Classification (NCBI taxonomy): domain Eukaryota; kingdom Metazoa; phylum Chordata; class Actinopteri; order Galaxiiformes; family Galaxiidae; genus Aplochiton; species Aplochiton taeniatus. Next base: position 47,082,851 of record CM030172.1, read on the forward strand.
ATGGAGGTAATGGGGAGAAAGGGAAGCGTGTAGCCTAGCAGCAGCGTGTGTTCCAAGACAATGGACCTATTTCGTGCACCTATGTATTGCTTTTGCCTTTTGAGGTGCACAGGCAGAGCGTACCGTTACACTTTCTTATTTCTGCGTGGGGGTATGAAGGCACATGCAAGTGTGTTCTGTTGTACTTAAACCTAGTTATGTCCAGTGGACATGAGATTTCTCCAAAGTGCTTGAGTCTTGAATGCAACTCTTTATGCCTCAAAGGATGATGATTGAATTTAAGTGGTCTAATCGACCAAATTGCAGACTAATGGATATTACCAGCACTGAAGGCCAACATCTGAGGATGGAAGTTCTGTTCTATAAACTCTCTACTCATGATAAGACTCAGGGTCACAGAAAGTTGAAATGGTAATTTGTAAGATACTGTAATAGAGAAGAGTCTGCTGTTCATTTAATCAAAATGTTCTCATTAAAAAGTGGAATGAGTTGACTATTAGAGTGAGGCTAATAGATTGCATCTGGTCGCCATGACTCCAAGGACTCTTTATGTTCAAGGATAACCTTGCTTGAGGTGAATGATAAATGTGTTTAGGAGTTTCCTATTACAAGGAACTCCAAATAATTCTTAGGATAAGAAAATGAATAAAGTTTAATTATCAATCCAAGTCAAACACAAGGCTCTATAATACTGGCGATACAAGCTTGAAGCTTGGTTGTCTAGCAGTCTCATTTACTGGGGAGATAATCCAAAGATCAGAACCCAGAATAAGCCATGTTTAATCTTTTCTCTGGCTGTTGTTAGCACAAAAAGGTTGCAGGAGCAGGGCACCAGTGAATGCGGTACAGCAGTGATAGATGATCATTAGCCCGCAAATAAAGAAAGTTTGGATATTTTACATTGACTTGTCAGCGTGATTAAGGACATCAAGTAACTCCAAAACAAATACAGTAATTAACTATAAGTAGTGAGTCATGGAAAATATAATATAATATAATTTGGAGGGTAACAAAGGGCTGAGAGGTTACACAACCAGCCCCCATCCTTACCTATTAACCTGTTGACAAATCAAATCAAAATGGCTGTATTGACTTACTGAAATAACCTCACTTTTTCTCTATTTCTTTTTGTGTGTGTGTGTGTGTGTGTGTGGGGGGGGGGGGGGGGGGGGGCTAGCGAATCAAAGTTCTCCTTATGAATATATGGACTTTGATTTTCAGTTCAGACCAGCAGGCCAACAACATGTAATCAAAGTTGTATACTCCCCCTGCAGGGAGAATCAGCCTTAGATCCTTTCTGGAAGCTTGTGATCAGCGTCAAACGGTTGAGGATGGATCTTAGCAGGCTGATTAAGGCCAGTCACAAATGATCTTTTCCGGGTGCAGCAGCAATGCTGGCCTCAGGCCTCAGTCTGGCTGATTTGGAGGGAGTCGACGCTGAGGGGAGTATCTTTCATAAATAAAATATCACTGTTGACTACTATTAATGTGCTATATCTATGCAGGTAACTTAAAATTTTACAAAAATCTTTTACTGTTTTACTACGCAATGTAATATAAATATTTTTTTTATTGATTTTCTGTTTACACAGTAGCATGGGAGAGTTAGAAACCATGCTGGACTAGGGGATCTCCCGATTAAGAGATGAGTCCCCCACGTTACAACAAAATGTTAGCATTGGTAAGGGGGATCCAAATAATTATAGATAATTGTATTTTGTCACTCAATTAGCAAATACGTGAATTTAGGTGTCCTATAGGTCTATCTGCTTTCTGTGATGATACCAGTTCAAAAAGAAATTGGGCTTTCTACTATACCCCCCCCCCCCCCCCCTAAAATATGCATTACCGTTCCAGATCTTGCCTCAACTGTCTCAGGCTGACACGTATTTTGTTCTTTGGTGACCTAGCCTTCACTGTGACCGTTCCCTCTCATCTGAACAACAACTCAGCCTGTAACATTCCCTAGGATGCCCAAATTGGGCATGAGACAGATCCGAACAGGCTCACGCTATAACCCACATAGCAGTCAACGGATAAACTAGAATACCTCCAAATGTTTCTCTGCTCATAATGCACCCCTGAGTAGGCCCTTCTCTAATCCCATTCCACATTGAAAACACCCAGAAAACAACAATTCTGGCCAAATTTTGATTACCAAAAAGGTGGAAGAGAAGGGTACTAGAGGAAGATATTCAAATTGGCCCTTGAAGAAACAGCAATAATGATCAGAATTTGGCCGGACACTGTCTACAGGCCTGTCAGACCTGTCAACATTTACTCTTTTCTATCGTTCATAGTTTTCTGGCAGGTGAGTGTGTGTGTAAGTGTGTAAGTGTGAAAAGTATTGGCCTCATGACCACATGAAGATTCTTCAAGGTCGCACTGAAAGCTTAGATTTCAAAAGCGTTTGCGGCTTTAAAGTGTGTGTCTGCGTGTGAATGTATATCTGGCATGTAAGTACCAAAGATCAAACTGTTAGTCAATTCTGCACCGTGCCCCACCTCACCTGGTGCTATAGTTACGTATCTCAGAATCATCTCCTAAGGGCTTGATCCAGATACAGCCACTGGTGGAGAGGAATGTGAATGAACTCACAGCAGCTCTCCTGAGGGGATGATCCACATTCTAATCAGCCTTTTCCTCACCCCTGCTCAAGGTGGACAGCATCCTAGCAGGAGCCCCCAACACCTGGATCTCAATGACATGCAAAATAATGCAGCATGAATACGGGTGCTGCTCATTAGAATGAGAAGGGAGATAGCTTATACAAGAGCCCCTCTGAGCTTTTTGAAATGTACTAAGCACCATCAAAAGTGGACATTTTTCACAAAGCTAAAGGGAGAACCAAGATATATGGCAGATTTGGATTGTGCAGCTTTGAAATAGACTTTTGTGTTTCCCTCAAATGTGTCCACAATTAACATAAAGGGATACTTCCCCAATTTTCGATCTTTTAATATGTTTTCCATCATATACCAGTGCTGTACCAAACATAGAGATTCGTTATTTATTGTTTTGCAATCAAACAGTTACATTTTTTTTATGTATAAAATGACTCTGAATTGGAAAAATGACAGCCTTTCTAACCAGGCGGCAGGCATTTCCTGGTTCTGAGTGATGTGCAGTATATCAAAATGCGGGTAATTCAATTTAGGGGCTATGTGCTCTGATCTTATACACCTCGATAATGACAAGGATATGGATGTTTTGTTTGACAGTAAGATTCAGCCATATTTATTTGAACCAGAATTTAGCGAGGAGGAACTTCCATAAAGAGAGAAAGGGTAGTTTGCTTAATGAGCTATGGGCATTGTGGTTTACAGTTAATTCACTATTTGAATGCCGGAGGTCCGAAAAATAGTTATTTCACTTACGTTGGTACAACTACCCGAACTCGTTCCAGATACTTACTTCAGACATAAACATAAACATAAACATAAACAACCACACATATTGTCTTCTAAAATTGGGGAACTATTGCTTTAAATGAGCCCCACTGGTGAAGTGTTGGTATCTTGTTCAGGGAAACTTATCAGCCATTTAATCCAGCAAACTCTCAGGAGACACAGCGCGGGGAAGATATGAAAAGAGCAGTCGGTGAATAAAGAGGATGGAAAAAGATGGAGAGATAAAAAGGAGAGATAGGTAGGTGTTTCCTGTCACCAGACCCAGATAAGAACCAGGGAGACAGTATTATTTCTGTCCCTCCCTTACGCTTTCCTAGACAGACTCAGGTGGGACTTTACCCTTTGCTCTTCTTATGCTCCAGTGTTTTTTAATTTTCTTTTTTTTACAATGGATGGAGAGCTTCCTATACCAAAACAGACGAACTAAATAATCCTCAAGGTGTTAGTTAGTGAAAATAAAAGACTACCTGACAACCCCGTCAGTGTAGTCCACATGCACCGGATCACATTCTGGCATACTAATGGTTCTCATGGTGTTTTTTTCCTCGCACACATAACGAATAAGACAACATGACACTGAGGCTCTGAAACACATTTAAAACCATCTTCCCACACCATGGCAACAACACGGTGAGCTAGAGACAACAGAAAACACTGAAGGCTGAAGGCCCACAGGCATAAAGAGTAGCAATAACCTTGTATTACAGACACATACCGTAGAGTGGACCATAGCCGAGCTTGGGTAATAGACATCAAGGCATATTACTGAAATATGGTAATCCAACTCTATTTTGAAGTTAAAATAAGTTTCCTAAAATATGAATCAAAAAAATAAAAATAAAACATAATGTCTTAATTGGGTCTGTAAAGAGAGATGTGTGACATGTATCCTGCTATGAATATTGTATGAATGAAAAACTTGCTAGTGGTAATTGCTACATATAGATCATTCATTAGACAGGGGTGCCTTCGCTTTGCAACTAACACACTCGTTACATTCTAATGGGACAATTTATTTCCAATCAGGGGGAGAAAGATGTGTGACTAAATGATGGTAGTCCAACTTCATTTTTAGGTACATTATATCTTGACAAAAATATTTGTGAAAAGTAACATAATAGGTTATGTGTGACGTGTTATGAATATTGTATTAAAACGTTGGCGGTGTTAATTGCTAAACATAAATCTTTCAATGCACGGGGGTGCCTTCGCTTTGCAACTAATATGCTCGTTACATTATAATGGAACAATTTGTTTCTAATCACTCTCGCCTTTGAACTGGTCATCTAGAATTTGCTGGCGGCCTTTATACATCAAGTTTGTTCTGGCAATCACTGGTCTGCTGTGTGACTCTTTGCAGGCTGGAGCCCACTTTATTTACAGTCATCTTGTTAGGCACCCTCACAATTATAGGTGCTCAATCTGAACCTTTTCAAAGAGAGGGTCTAGCAAGTGGTGGTGCCAAATTCCTTTTTTGTATATCGAAAACAGGACTCAATACTTTTCATCTTTTCTCTTCTCGCACTTCCCTCCTTTGTTTTCGGCCTCTAATTGGCCTGGAAACTAATGCCTTCAGTTAGCATTGGTCCAGAAAGATATGTGGTCTGAATACTATGGGCTTTGCCAACTAATGCATTTGCTGTAAAAGGGAAGATAAAAAGCGAATAGGAAAAAAAGATGAGAAAGAGAGAGAGAAATAGAGTCCTGGTATCTATCGTCAAAATGTCCTTTGTGGCAGATTGAAACTCTCCCTTAATGTTTCCATGCCATGTGTGAATGAGAGTGTTCTAACAGATGTACACTGCTGGCTCCGTCTCTGTCTGATCGATGCTAACACATACACCACGTTTAATCAGGCCCCATCAAACCACTCAGTCATATCAAGGAACAGCAGCTACTTCAGCCAGGTCTCCATCCTTCACTGCCCGTGGCATGTATGCTGAAATACGTGAATCTGTCAAGGCAGCATTTGGCTGCCCGGTAATGGGGGCTCCTTCACTCTGCAGTGGTGGTTGGAGGTGGCTGCCAGGTACACAGATGGACAAGCAGACTGTCAAAACAAAGGATAAAGGGTAGAAGGGTGGGGAGATATCGTAGGAGACAGATGGAGAATAAGAGAATGAGAAAGAAAGTAGTCCATATTCTACAAAGGAACGAAATCTCTCCTTGGTGATAAGTAATGCAGAGGCTCTGTGATAGGTGATGCAGTCGAGACGCAGCCAGGCCAGGTCCTGATCGAATGGTAGTACTGGACTTTCTTTTGAAAGACGGCTGTGTCATGTTACTCAGCAGGAAGTAGGCCGTTTCAAATATGTCTGGACAGGCACAGCAGGTGAGATGCCTTTCAGAGAGACAGTAGACAAGTCATCTAAAATGTCACAGCGGTTATAGGACCCAATTAAGACCCCAGTAAAAATGACCCCCTTTGACTAGGGGCCTGTACTCAAAGGCTGTCTAAAGGGTATCCGTGGAATGACCTCGGGGGTGGCTACAAAATGGCTGATGACTGGCAGTGGGGTCACCGTGGTTGTTTGATAGTCATTCATTAGTGTAATTCTATGTGTTGTTTTTTTTATCCACCTAGAATCACTTGACATGCTGCATTTTTTTTGCCCGATTGCCCTCCGAAGGGAAAGACAGACTTAAAACACCCAGCGGGAGTCCTGTAGAGGTTTTCTATTATAACGTTCTGTTCAGCGTGCGGACTATATAATTGGGTCCAGAAAGTGTAAATGTTAGACCACTTGTCAGAGTGACAGGCAGGTGAGAACAGCCTGTGAGTGAAAAGTAGCACTGAACTCACAGATCACACCGACGCGAACAAACGGACATGCGAGCAGGAACATACACACACGCAGAAAGACAAGACTCCACAGTAGCACACACATCAATATACATTCAGATACGCACACAAACACACTATTAGGCTGCATATCTACCTATGATTGTAATACTACTCCCCCCCCCTACACCCACCCACCCACACCGAGACACACTAGAATCAATCAATCTTAGTGAGCACTTCATCACCTCCACCTCACTCACATGCTTCTCAGTGCAGGGCCTCATTTTGTGTGGTGACCCCTCCCAACGCTGTCTCCCCTTCCATTTCACCCTCTTATATCTCCCCACATCTATAAGCCACAACCAGCACATTCTCTTCAATAGCGTGTGCAATACAGGGGTTTGCACGACATAACATGGATGTTTTGATTAATTTGCCAGACTCCAGCCCATGTTTCATATTGTAGTGAGAAGGCATCCGATATCAAACGTATGCGGTTGGAATAACAATAAAGAAAGTTTAGAAGAAAACTACCCCTGATAACGAATTACATTCCAACCAGTCTAATCTCATCATTCAGAAACTTGACGTCATATGGTAACTGAATCATTTTATGTTACGTTTTACAAAGTGAACCCAAACGCAGGACACAGGCAAGGAGAGTGGAATGAGGGTTTTGATGGTTGTATTCTGCAGTAGGCTAGCAGTCACGATGAGGAGTAGTCCACTGAAGTGGAACAACAATCTGACAATGAGTGGATGAAAAACCAGGGTAAATATACTGAAGAGTAGATGAGATAATTGGAGGCAGGTAGGCTGATTGCAACAGGGAACAGGTGTGGTGGTGGAGCTGGAGAGGGAGACAGACATGCCCATGCCACAGACACATACACAGAGGGACCAGCAGGGGGACACAGAAAGGAAAGGACCAAACCAAAACACGCAGAACAGAGGCGTGGCACTGGCCATAACATTTTATCATGTGAAACATTATGCATTTGTTAAAAAAAGATGTATCCTTGTGAAATACGGAAGCAGTGGGACTGTTTTTTCATGCTTAATTTTAAACTTCCATTCCCAAATCCTTTTCTATCCCTCAGTGTGATAAAATAGCAAGTGCCTTCACTTCCTGTGGGATGTCGTTAACGTGAACAAACAAGCTAGGCTCAAAGTACTTCATGTATCCTCATGGAGAAAATAAAATCCACTTCCCGAGACTTTAAGCACATGTTTATGCCAAGCACCAGGAGATTTAACGCCCCTCTTCATCAGGCAACAGCGGCTTTGCCGTTTATGGAAGAAGATGGCAGAAGGGAGAGAAGAGAGAACTAGGGTTTTGACAAGACTGCCAGGGAATGACGCACCGCACCAGTACCTCACGGCGAGCAGAACAAGATGGAGGGAGTGTGGGGGACCTTCTTTCAGGGGTGTCTTCACATTCAGTAATATGCAAAGGTCAGGTGACACTGCACTAACTCTGAGACCTTGTCTGGTCACTTCTCTGTCTGTCTCCCTGCCTGCCTGTCTAATCTCTCCATACCAGTCTATCTGTCATCCTCCCTGCCTATCTACTGTATGTTTGGGCTTCCATCCATCTCTCCCTTTCCATTGGTTTGTCCTTGGAGGGTTATTTTATGACGTCTGCAGTAATGATGGGTGTAGAGATGACCAGGCACAATGTGATGCTTTATTGATTTACACTATAGACCCACTTGTCTGTTAATGGCGTCTTTGCTCCATAAAGCACCCACAATCAATGAACATTCATAGAGAGCATATAAAATTACTGTTAAAGGCCATGTCAAGAGACACCAAGCATATGGGACTTTATGACTGAACATAAATGTGAAACAGGAGCATCGTATAAAATCATAAGCCTCTACCAGGAGACAACAAGGTCTAAACCATTCCCAACAGCTCTTGAAAAATGCTTGCTTATCATATTAGACTTTTGTAAAGAACAATTGCATTTAGGAGACTAATGAAACACATGAGCTATGTCTTGAATTTTTTTCAGTGATCTATCATTGGACCAAAGTCTTGATCTTGACCTTGTTCCCTCAAAATGAATAGAGATTAAACAACACTTTGAAGTCTGGAGAAAAAAAGACAAGTCTATGTGGTTGAATTAATAATGCTCCTCACAATTTCCAAGAGCAATGAGAACATTCATGTGTCATGAGTCTTTTTGTGCACTGTTTTTTTTTCTGTAATAAAAGTTATCGACATGCCCTTTCTCCCTCCAAAAGTCTAAGATCATTTTGCAGTGGGCTTGGTCACAATTCAGTTATACTATGTGTGATTTCTATAATTTTTAAGGTTTTTGTTGTAACATTCCCAGCTCTGAGAAGCTAGCTGTGGTCTCAACCTCTCAGGTGTTTAACTATATTCCACAGAGGTGAGCTCTTTTGACCGTGGCAGCTATTGATGTTCGATAGCTGCTGCTGTTGCCCCTGGCCCCATCAATTACCGGACAAATTGAAACTATCCAACTTTCTCTGGCTAGCAAAAATAGAAGGTAAACAAACACACAATGGGAGACTGAGAGGTGAACCACACAGGACAGACTGCATGACATTTTTAGTAGCCTACAGCTAAAACTTTCATATTTATATGAAGTGATTTTCTTAAACTTGCAGTTTGAAAAAAGATCCTGTTAATAATTTGGTACAGGTTATTGAAAAAAAGACAATCATTGTAATTTAATTTCCAGAATTGCAGAATGTTTCTTATTCAACTGGTTAAGGTCTGTATTGATCAAAGTGTACTATACTTATCCCTAAATTTTTCTTCTTTTTTGTTATACTGTAGCCATACTGTATGTCTGTAGACGAGGGCCTTAACTACATACAAAGGTTTACAGTCTAGCAAACGTTTTCCTGCATGTACCCCACTCAATGGGGTGGCCTCAATCTTTGGTTTTACTAATTAGCTTATGGTATAACTAACAAATATTGTCTGAATTGCATATTACAGGACATGCCCATAAATACATATAACTTAACAAAGAGCCGAATGAGAACCAAATGAACCGGCTCTTTTTGAAAGCATGGATGCCCATCACTGGTGTGATCTCCTTCCCACTACACAGAGCAACAATTGCACAAACATTTCTGCGCAATGCTCTAAAATACTTGTGTTGTATTTTTTGTGACAGTCTACTATAAACAACTGAATATATTTTACGCCTGTCTAAAGTTTAACAGGCAAGACCATATGCACTTGTGTGCCAAGTAATCTACTACAAATCTGCTATACATCTTATGCTGTTCCAAAATCTGTCAAGATAAGGCAGATACAGGCTGTCTGATAAACAGATAAATGAATTTTATGTTTATTCCAATGAAAACAGTCTCTGTGAAGGTTCACGGTATTTTGTTCCCCTGACCATGCGCAGTTAAATGCTAAAACATCTAAAAGCCAGCCTGACCTTTTCCCCTGCATCTCAATATTCATGATGCTAAAAGGTCCATGTTGACCCTGTCTTTTGTACCTAGACTGCTGAGCCCGTGAACATGAATATATGTCTATCACTGCTGGTTTTGGAAATGCTAACTGTAGCCTGCTGCTACTGTTCTCCCACTCCAGTGGCTGCTGCTGAATAGACTCTCCCTCAGATTTATATTCATCTCACACTGACACGGCCATTGTTAAGGGAAAAATTAAAACAGCTTTGATCTCTAGAGTTTTATACGGACTCCCAACTCCGGGGTTTTTGTACCAGAGCGCACTGGCCACTCCTCGGAGGCCACGGGTTGAGCTAGGGCAGGGTGCAGGGCTCTGCTACTCAGAGAAGAGCAACTACCGACAGAGCAGGAAACAGCGGGATTCCAGCAAGGACTGAGCCTTAAATGACCAGGCGCTTCCACCCACTGCTGAAATCCACAGCAGCACAGGTCTGTGTGCAGCGTTGCGAGTCCAGATACATCTTCACCCAGCAGACAGTGCAATGCATTGAATGGTGTGTGTGTCTGCGTGTGTGTGTGGGTGGGTGTGGGTGTGTGTGTGTGTGTGTGGGGTGGGGGGGGTAGGATGGAGATTGCAGTTATTGGCAGTCGAGCGTGGCGTGGCCCTGAATGAATCTGCCCGCAGGAAAAGGGGCGCTCATCAGAGACCTGCTAAAACCGGTAATACGCAGCCAGCCCACGCTGCCTGGGCCGAGACGAGACTCAAAGGCCAACTACCAAAACAAATACCCAAAAAGGGAGTTTTTGAGATTAAATCAATCTGCGGTGGCAACTGCCTTTGCTAATGGAGAAAGTCTGATAGCTTAAGAATATAAACACATTTACATTTTGACTTATTTTCCTTTTTTTTTTAAGGCAAAGGCATGGCTTCATATGCGGAAGGAAATATGGCATTCTATCGGAAATTGAAAAACAACCATTATCAGATGGGCTTATTGTCTTAAGCAGCTATCTAACATCTGTTATAAGAGGAAGCTTTCTGAGCACGAGATCTTCCTCAAACTGCATCCAGTGGAAGTTGTAATGAATGGTAAGACTGCACCTAAATTAACCACCTACATGGCAGACCATTTTATGGAAGCTGTAAACTTTTATCTGTAAATCAATTCTAATTCCCTTAGCTAACATGAATAATCCCAGTGGTTTTTATTTCTTGTAATCATGATGTACTTCTGCCCACTGCTTACCTTTCCTATCAGGCAATTATTATGCATTAAAATGGATTGGGTTCTTAACGTTTAACACACACTCAGAGACTGTAGCCCTTACACCGTAAAAAGCCAGTAGGCAGGTTCAAGTGTTTACAGAGTTCTAAAAGTACATTGCATTAAAATTGTCGTCGGACACTTCAGAATGGTCCCTATTAGACACTATAGGATCCCAACCAGTTAATGTCCAGAGATGATGGACTGGCAGTCAAACAACCTGTTGAACCATGACCTCCCCGGCTGCAAGCAAAGATATTTATTCGCCCACTCCCCTCCCACCATGCACCTGGATGAGACCCTGCTAACAACAGCCTGACGTCCTGCACTTGACCCTTCAACTACAGATGAGTTGCTCCTCTCAATGACATGAGCAACGGTGTGTGTGTGTGTGTGTGTGTGTGTGTGTGTGTGTGTGTGTGTGTGTGTGTGTGTGCGCGAGCGTGAGGGGTGGAGGGTTACAGTGATGGTGTCTGTGTGGGCTTTCTTCCATTTATGGCCAGTCATCCATCAAGTTCTTCAGTCATCAAGTAGACAGCACACAACTTCTCTCACAAAGCCATGGATACAGGTGCTCAGCACTTCACCTCTTGGCAGTTGTTTTAAAACATTGACAAATAGTCCAACAAAAACCATGTTAAAGCATTATCAGCTCTGAAGTGGCTTTGCTGTGAGAAAAGTGAGGAAGAACTAATCTCCCTCTGATAAACAAAGGCGGTTTGCTGACTGACAATAATTACATTCAGTTGGGTGGACAACCGCTGATGGTGAGGTTTAACGGTGGTTTAATGAACGCTGTGATGTCCACACTGACATAAGGTCTGACAGGTGAAAGAGAGGGACAAATTAAAGGAGAGATAACGTAGGTATAATAACCCAGGAAAGTAAAGGGGGAGAAAGGGAAAGAGAACAGAGGAAAGAGCAGAGACATGCTCTCTTGCTGCTTCAAGCGTGGTGAGTTTGGTCACAGTATCTCACAGTGCATTCAGGGAGATAGTGTCTGATTGCTTTGTGCAGACTATTATGCAAAGCAGCTTGGGGGAAAATAATGAGGGCTAGTTGGAAGATACTAGTGGGAGTCAAGGGGAGGCTATTTAAAATAATAATAAAAACTGTTCATCTTAACAGTGTCCCGGGAAAAGGTTCTGGGTAATTGAATTCTGTAATATGAGCCAAACCAGTCACCCAGGATACCAGGGCTTCATTTAAGGCAATTCATGTAATGTGAGACTATAGAGACTTGGACCAGTGTGTCTGAGAAGCTGGGAGGAAAGAGAAATGCTTTTCAGTATTGACAAGAGTACGCAACTAAATACAAAAAACAACAATGCAAGAAAACTAAAAATAGACTTCTGTCTGTGGAGTCTTTACTCAGCTCTTCTCTCTTCTGATACTTTATTGAGAAAATAATGTTGACTTCCCTTTCAGTATATTTCAATGAGTCATATTTTTCTCAATGCTTTATGTTTAGTCCATACCCTATTTTTGGTAGTTTGTATGGCCTACTTGACTAGGTCCCTGCATGAAGGGGAGAAAGTTAAATATATCACACAAATGGCTAAACAAAAAGTAGGTACAATACATCGGTATAAGGAGGGATCAATCTGATATTTCCTGCAGGGCCAAATCACTCTCTGTTCTCTGAAAGTAAATGAACACTGCTTGAGATACGGTTATACTTTTGATTTTATAATTAAAAGTATAATTTCGCCCTTTAAGTGGACGTCTAATTCCTTCTGGCACCGGAGTCCATTTCCAGCCTGACAGGAGGCCTCTGTGTATCTGTCACAGGGCTGGAGGATTAGTAGATCTCAGTGTGCTTATGAGGCGTTAGCCGCTCTCCTGAGAAACCTCACTCTAATTACAGGGTGAGAGTTGAGGAGCAGAGAGAGCTCCTGGGCCTGGAAGACTGAGCCTGAAAGTACTCACAAGAAAGTCTCTGGATTAGGATGCCAGATCAGGACACACACACACACATACACACACACACACACACACACACACACACACACAAATGCATGTGCACTAAGACCTTTTCATGCAAGTATACACACACTCACACACGCACGCACACACATATGGACCCACACACACACTTACATGCAAATACCCATACTCAGAAAACCCACACAGACATGCATGGACACACACAGAGGCTCTATCCCTCAAGGGACACAGCCTTAATTGGAGAATGATAAGAGGAGGTGAATCATGCATGTACCTCCTAATCACCTGCTGTGTTCATCATCACCTCCTTTGTACTGGCACAGTGAGAGAAGAATGCCTGCTCGACTCAGGGACTTTGGGGTCTCTGCTGCTGGCTAGGAAAAGAAAAAGCTAATATGTTTAGTTTCAATGTTGTCCTCAAAACAGCAAGAGGAGAGATAGTAAGAGAGATTGACTGATATAGGGAGCGGGAGAGACAAAAGAGAATATGTGAGAGGGAGCGAGATACAAAGTATAAATTATTGAGGTGGTTTTATTTCCCTAAGAAATAAACAAGCCAGATTTCCAATCACAACTGGTTCTTGAATTTGCTGAATAGAGAACCTTTGGAGTAACAGATGTTCGTTTTTTCACAACTCGTTTACCTCCAAATACAATATACTGGAAATCTGCTTTTATACCAAAAAGACCAGAGAAGGTAGAGCCTTCAGAGTAGCTATAAGTGTGTAAAAGCAACCAAGAAACTAATTTCTATCTGAAGGAAGAAAGACTTGAGGGAATAATCAGGATTTTGTTTCTTAGTGAGTGGGCAGAAAATTGAGCAAGCATATTTAGCTCTGCTAGGACCTGCTGTGGAATAAAAGGCTTTCGCAACCAAACACTTAAATGCACACACACACACACACACACACACACACACACACACACACACACACACACACACACACACCTGTGCGGCCACACTCCTGCACCTGGCTGTCCCCTTCTACTGGCCTATAGGAGCTCTCTGTCAATGTCTGTCACTGCCAAAAGTCATATCATCACAGTTCCGTCCCCTTCCAGGTCCCAGGGTTCTACCTGGTAGCTTTTAGCTGATTGGTCAACCCCCCCCCCCCCATGGACCATAACCATCAAAGACTGAAGCCCTCTTTTCTAAATCATCATGTCATCCTAGATGGACCTCCACCCAGAAGCTCTTTAAAGCCCCCACACTTTGCACCTCCCCTCACTTGGTTGCCGGGAATCATTTCCGTAAGTCTCACCGGCACACGGTTTGGCTCTCTCTTCTCCGTTCATTTCTTCAAAGTGGACCGGTCACCTCCTCCACCCACCCTCTAACCCCCACTATTATCCCCCAAGCCAAAGGCAGGACTCCCACCCCCTATCACATACATTCAGCCCTCTGCCAGATCCATCTTAATCAGAAGCACCACATCAATAAGACCGTTTAACTCGGAGCCATGCAGCCTGCAGTTGTAGGCTGTAACCTAAAAGGATCACTGCATTTCTGCAGATTAGAAAGCCAATAATATCAAGAGGCCAATAAGTGACTGCAACAGCGAAGCACATTTAGTGGAGGCCACAGCTTTTCTCTAACCAATGGTATTTGGCTGCTTTTGTCATTGGCGGGAAACGTGTCATTGAATTTGTGTGCTTAAGTAGAACTGATCACATTTATCTGTTGGAAGAGAACAAAATATTTTAATTATGTGATTCAATGGTTGATGATAAGTTACTGAAAGAAAAATATGGTATAATTTCAAGCATACTGTATGTACCACCAGATAAATACTAAGGAAATCCAACTTTCTGCTGCAGTTTAAAATGAAACGGTTGGATTAGTAGACATACACAGTTTATTAATTCATAAACTATTTAACTGAATATTTTGAAAAACAACAAACACGTGATTCTTATGTGAAGTTCAACAAGCATTTAGAATTTACAAACGGGTACGGTATAACAACATGAAATGCTGAAATGTCTCACTGAACAGTTAAGGACAATCAATTGAGACTTAGGTACACGGACCAGCTCATCCTGATCAGCTCACGAATCAAGTACCCAATAATACAATGTATGGCATGGTTTTAACCTACAAATGATATTCCATTTTAATGCCGTAGGTCAGAGTACAGAGATACGGTATTAAACAAAAAAAAATGAAAAGGAAGCGGGAAAGTTTCAGCAGAGCCAGCTTTTTTAACATAAAAGAGCAGACACAAGAGCAGAAGGAAGGAGAGTTAGACAAAGGTGAAGAGCAGAGCAATGGACAGGAGAGCACAGAAAGAGAAGAGAGAAAGATGGCGTGAGAAAGAGAAGGGAGAAATGAGCAATGAAGAGATAAGTGAGAGTTGTGAAGAACAAAACATGAGAGATGGAGCCATTGAGAGAGAAGAAATAGATTCAGAAAGAGGAGAGCAAGACAGTGATGGAGAGTAGGAGACTGATGAACAGATAAACAGGAGTAGTGGGGCCCAAATACATACTATAAGTCCAGCTGGACCTAATGGTGTGTTAGTTCACTGTTTTAACACATTATAATATAACAACATGGCTTTCATGTTCTCCGATATTGGCTAGTATATGTTGGGTTGATACAGCAGTGCAACAAAATGTTGTTCATGAATTAGGCTCACTATGTTGACATTTAGGCAAGGGCCATAAAACTAGGCTAGTAGTACTGTGATCTGGCAATTGGATTTGAGTAGGACAGTTGTAAGTAAGTAAGTGGTTAAGCATTGATACAGTAGTTGATGGTCCTAAGTCCTAACTAGCCCTTTTCTCTCCTTTTAGATGTATCAGAATTTACAAACGGATAGACCGATGCAACCACATCTAAAGGTATTTCCCAAAACATTGTAAAGAAGGGCAAGAAGAGGATTCCACAGTGAGTGGTACAAAGGTCATCCATGGCTAGAATATTCACAGTCCAAGGATGCAGCACACTGCTTGATGTGCAGACATATTGCCGTCTCAAATGCTGTTTAAGAGTGTTTACGCATCTGAAAGTGTTTATACCAATTGTAAAAAGGTTACTTTTAAAGATTGTGGTTCTAATGTACATGCTAAGTCAGAGACGAGGAACGGCCTAAGCAGCTCAAGTAGAGCGTCGACTGCATTGACAGACATGCTGATATTCGTTCTACAGTTTACCTGGTAGAAAGATGTTATCGTGGTTTGTAGCGGTGCTGAAAAGACGACATTTAGATTACAACCTAGCTAACTCGATGTTGGATGTACAAACATAAAATGGATGCTAAACATCTCATCTGACTAGGAGTTCGGGCATATCTTATTTCACAAAATGTTGAAATATCACTTTAAAGTCCACCTCCGTTCATTTTATAAAACATTGAAAATATTAGGCTTAAACATATAAATCATGTCTGTTATGTTTTTTTGCTAAATACGTTGTTACCTTTTTAAAATCCAGAAAAAAATGTAATCTCTTTCTGCCTTGAATTCCTGAATCTGAGCCGCCCCTTCCCCCTCTATCGGAATATCTAGAAATTTGCTGTACATTTACAACCATTTTTTTTTTTTACAGTGCAGGAATGAAACAAAATCCAGGAGCAAGGTTGATCATGAATAATCGCTGATAATGCCAGAAAACCAATGACCGAAGACTTCAAAAGATTGTTCAAATTACTCAGTGCCGAACAAATCCCTGGTAATAGAACTTTAGGTGAAAGGTCGTTTCATGGAATCATTTGAGCATGAAATGAATTCTGAACCTTGATGGACTTTCCATCGCCGGAGATTAAAGGGCTTAATACATTCAACAAAAGCCAGCGGTTGGGATGGCCTTGACGACAGACACTCAGACATTCCTCTCCGTTGTTGACGGTGGATCTTAAGCCTGCTGGTAACGCAAGTTCTCTTTCTTCAGCCTCTATTCTAGTTCACTGAGTTCGATTACATCCTTCACACTCGGGATGTTTATAGTGAGCGCATTAAATACACAAATGAGCCTTTCGATGAAAAGATACATTTGTTCTCTGACGTTTGTTTTACCACCTAGCTTTCCATTTTAATATCAGACACGCATATCGTCTTAAAAAAGTTGCCTCTGGTTGTTGTTAAGTTAAATACGGCCATTGATGTAATGGTACTGTACACATGCAATACTTACGCTATTAACTTTAATAATCCATTCTGCTTTCTATTCTATTCTTAATATTCGTCTACTCAAGAATGTCCTTGCTGTCTTTTGAATTGAGCTGGTTATCACATTGTCTTTCTGTGGTGATTGCTGCCTTTTCCAAAAAACAAAATCAAATGATTCTACTTATAATTAACCAAACATCTATGAATGAAGGTGAAGATGGTCCCATGACATCTACTTTTCTAAACAATGGATGGAGGAGTCAATACACGCAATGAAATGAGAGGAATGTTATTAGTCTTTTGAAGTTTTTTCATCCGTTTACATTTCTTTTCCATGAGGGATTTATTTGGCGCTGTGATTGGTGAGTGTGTCAGCGAGCCTCTCTGGGGAGTGGAAAAACATTAAGGAGGTAAAGGAAACTGAAAGCTGAGTTTGAATGGTTTTAATAGGCCCACGAGGCCCCAGGCCACGCTAAATCTATGAACGCTAGAACCTTGTCACAACCGTGATCCGTGACTGATCAGAGCAGCTTTCCGGTGGGCTTAACGAAACAGAGCCGTCTACCTGTGCAGCACCTTGGACAGCGCTGAGCCCTGAAGTCCCCAGCTCCCAGAACCTTGGACAACACCGGCAGGGCAAAAGGTGCCGGAATCTTCTCACTTCCTGAGATTCTAACGTCTACAATATTCCATTTCCTTTCCATGTAGGAGTACATCTTAAAGGGTTAGCCATTCTTAGATCCTTTCAGTAACAAAACCACAGGAGCGCTTAAAAGTGAATCTAATATTCCAGCGTTCCATCATTGCCAGTGAAGAGTTTTCAGGTGTTTCCTGACATTAATAAGCATGGCTATGTTCCAACGGAAAAATAAATAAAAAGAGCAGACATCACTGCAGAAATAATAACTTTGACTTCTTGTCTTCTCTGCTCTCTTAATTTGCAAAGTTTTCCCACAGACTAAAAGCTTCTCCAGATAACATTTAACATGCTTCCCCTGCCTGCTACAGGAACCGTATCTCAGCCATATTGAGTCTCTGGAAAGGTCAGCGGCCCTCCTGCCTCTCTAACATTTCTGTCATACTCAGAACCCTCAGAACTGTCAAACTCCCTCTGCCATGTTTAACATCAGCTGGCTCTCTTCGACGCCCAGTCTCCTTGTCTGCCTCCCAGATTCAGATCTGTGAGTGTGTGTGTGTGTGTGTGTGTGTGAGGGAGTGTTTTTGTTTTTCTCTCTGTCTGTGTGGAAGCTCATTAATGCTGGAGAATGAGCGATTGACTGGATGGATGGATTGATCATTATGATAAAAATAGATCAAGGAACAGCTATCTGCCTCATACCCACGCATAGACAATCTCAACAGTATTAGAAATATTGGGAAATACAGGATATACTGTATATGCTATCATTATGATCCCTTCTTTGGAAGCACAGCCCAGTCAGTGATTGCACTGGTCAGTCCCGATAGTGTCTTCTATACAGCAGGGTCTATAGCCAGCACCAATGTCCCACAGGTCTTTAGAGCTACACCGTCCTACCTCAGAGAGGGACATTGCCCTGTCCTGCTGTCTCACTGCCCCTGGTGTAGAAGGTGAGGAAATACAAAGAGTAATGGAAACACAGGAAGAGAAGGAGAGCGTGGGTCAGGGGGGAGAAAGAGACACCTTCAAATTATTCTCTCTCTCTCTCTCTCTCTCTCTCTCTCTCTCTCTCTCTCTCTCTCTCTCTCTCTCTCTCTCTCTCTCTCTCTCTCTCTCTCTCTCTCTCTCTCTCTCTCTCTCTCTCTCTCTCTCTCTCTCTCTCTCTCTCTCTCTCATGCACACATATACACACCACCAGACACAAAGGCCAAAAAGGCCGAGAGATGGCCATCCATCAGGCTGATGTGAGTGATCACTGCTGGTGTGCTGAAAGTCTACTCCCCTGTATCCAGTCTGGACACTACGCCGGTAAGTTGACGATGAATGACCTGCCCACTAGGACTGGACTCTGTCCAGTCAGAACACAGTGAGATGGATAGATCTAAGATGGCCCCTGTGCATTAGTCCAAAGTTTTTATATGACTCTTACAGGAATATAGCCACTTTCCTACTTTAAATTTGATTCTACTTCCACCGGATCATTTTTCATGTTTGATGCCATCTACGGAAGATGCAATGAACATCACATTTCTAGTAATACCTCCGTGTCTTATTCATTTTTATATGTACTATTCCCTGAGGACGTTGGCCTTTACTTTATATGTCTGTATTTTATTTATTTCTCCTGCTGCCTATCTTTCAGACCCACAGAGAGGCATCATAACAGTGTGTTTCTACGGGGGAACCACCAAGTTATCAGTCTACGATGACGGTTATCTTGATCCATTCTGTTTCGATGAGACCACTCGATCAAGCACACTCGCTGGAGGATAGTGGAGGATACAGAGAAAGAGCCCGGGGCCCGGCCAAATGTGTCTGCTGCAGCTAAAATAAATCCAGTAAGAAAAACAAAGATCATGCAGCGCATCCCTCAAAGGATCGACACGAACCAGTAACATGTTGAGGAAAAAGACAAAGGGCTCTTCCTCGTTGTTGGACACTGCTCCAGCAGAGTGCTACTGGGCTTCTGGGCAGCAGGGGCAACCGGTGGAAAGGTTGTACTACGGTTATGGAGATCCTCTCTTCTTTGGGGACAGATTAGCGGTGCACTTCAGCGGACCCCGCTGCTGTTTAGCACGGCCCTCGGAAGACCCGTTAGAGCACGCTGTGGGTTACCCAGGAAACCAGGGTCACACTCCCAGAAGCACGGACATAGAAAGTCTCCTACTGTCAATGTGTGTTTGATTGCCTTCCTCTGTAGCCCCTGCCCTATTAATTCAAACGGGGAATGCATGTGGAAAAGCTCTGCGTGGTGTGCTGACGGTAAAAGTGAGGAGCTGATTACTGGGTTATTTCCCCGCTGTGTTTGCTGCTGTTTGACTAATTTGTTACCCAGCTTTTGAAATTGCTGCTGTGAATGAATGCTGCAGTGTGCTCTCCTGGGAGGCCACTCAGCACTACATCCATTAAAGGAATCAGCAGGAGAAGGACAATGCCGTCCATGTCTTGAAAAAGATGGGGGAAATATAGAACACGCATCTACAAAGGCAAACCTAACTGCACACACTCCCAAGGGGGTAGGTATGGCAGGAGATTGGTAGCAGTCACTGGCAGTCGCATATTTTCAGGAGAGGTACAGTCACGTACAATCATTTGCAGTAGAAATATTTTATATCTATTTTCAGGTCTCATGCACTGTAATATTCACTGCCGACTCATGCCTGAAAGCCTGAAAGTCTCCTGCTTCTCATTATGTATCCACAGCTGGGAGCTTTATGAGCCTGGCAGTGGCAGCTATGGAAATGAAAGATAAGCCCCAGCGTTACAGGACACACACGTGCCGAGCAATAAAACAAATTATAAATATCATAAATATGAAGGGAAGGGTCACAGAAAGACCAGCCCTCTGTCAAAACACAGGCTCTGACCCACGTCTACAAGGTTGTGGCTTTAAAAGACTGAAAACACTTCCTTCAGCAAAGGTGTAGACGAAGCTTTCAAGTGAGAAAGATGGAGAGAGAAAGAGAAGGAGGGCGGAAGATGAAGCTGGAGAGAAGGCAAGAGGGAAAGAGAGAGAAAGGGACAGAGAGAGAGAGAGAGAGCGGTAAAGTGACGGTGGTGGAACGGCAAAGATGGGGATGGATTACTTCCTGGTGAGCAGGGAAGTGTAACAGATTCCTGTGTGTCAGTCGATCGACAGCCAGGAGGGGTGAGGATGGAAACGCCATTGTTGAGAGTTCTGATCAATAACAGTCTGAAAGCCTGAAAGAGTGGGAGGGGATTTTCAATTGATTGCTGCCATACCATTGATTCCTACTTAGGTGGGGGGAAGGTAACGGGCAGTGGTCAACGGCATGGGTGAATTAACAGGAGCAATCAGGTCCTACATTTGAATAGAGACGTTTTAATTAGACAAAAATGATTATGTATGCTCGCTTATTAATCTACATCTCATATTGATCATGGAAAAATCACCCTGTTTGTCGTCGTCTTTGTATCTTCATGTCTGCGTGTGCTTTTCTGTTTCTCTGCTTCACTTAGCATCTCTCTCCATCACAATTCACTCTCTCTCTCTCACACACACACACACACACACACTGTACTGCATCCCCTGTGACCACCTGGTGGAATATATAGCAAGATTGGGATGAAATGGCGTGTCAAATTTAAGAGGGCACTCTCTCCCTCTGGCCACCTTTCCCCCCCAGGTTTACAGACCGTCCATAAACGTCAGCACTTATGGAGGCGTGAACAAAAGACATCCTTTCCAGTGTCCGCCCTCCTCCTCGAACAGGAACGAGAGGATCAAAATCGCTCCTTAGACCAAAACATCCTCGTAAATCTCCATCCTTAGCTATCTGCATGTGGATATTGAGGCTGTTGAACTAAGGAGGTTTTAGATTTGGTCCTACTAATGAGAGCAGGTCTATTTAACCACCTCTCCTTTGGATTAGTGTGCCACTCAGGATATTTGAGTGTTCTTCTGTGGGTCTTTAGGAAGACACACGACTCAGTCTGTTGACCCTGGGAGTCCCACTGACGATCAGCCAGGATGGAGTAGTTTAATCACTGCCCCGTGGTGATGGAATCATGGCCTAGGGCGAAGGAAAGGACTACCATCTAATTAAAGGAACCGTACTTTTCAAGCATACTCACAGAAAAACACCGATCACCAAAATCTGTTCGAGAGAGGTTGTTATTTATCATCTAAATAAAATGTGTGGGTGTGTGCACTATTTTCCAATCTATTGCATGCCATGTAGAGGCTGACACTTCATCCATGTGTAAACACAGAAGAGCATGTGTGTTGGCAGAGGCAGAGGACACATCTCCCTTCTGCTGTTTGTTTTAATAAAGAGGCAAAGGACTGATCTGCTGGTTCTCTGTCAGTTTCTCTGACATTATGGCAAACTGGTTGCATGTCTGTCTGTTTGTCTGTCTCTGCCTTAATGGCTGACTGGTTGTCTTTCCACCTTCCCATAGCTGCCTGCCTGTTGAAATGGCTGGCTGCTATGGCTTAGAGACATTTGGTCTTGAAACTGTGGGTTAACAGATGAATGGGAGGCTGGGGATGCTGTTGTCCTCTCCTCCACACTTCAAAGAAACGCACACCGACACCTAATCTTCAGTGACTCATCATCACAGCGGAACAATTCGATATTTCGAACATTTTCCGTCTTTTTAAAGAAAGCAGCCTCAACGTGGATCCTATCAGTCAGCCTCTTGATGGAGCTGTTTGTTGATACTCTCCTCTGAAAGGCGCTTCACAAACTGGAAGAGTACTTTGTGTAAATGGTTGACTGATAGTGCCTTGGTTTATGGAAGTGGCAAAATTATTATTGACTCTTAGTCAAATACAAGATCCTTCAATTTCTCTCTGTCTATCTACCTCTCATACACACACTCCACCTCTCTTTGATGCACGAAATTACAAACTCACATGCGCACACTCTCTCACACACACACCTTTTATGTTGGGAGCCCTCACTTGTGAATTCCTTGGCTCTGATGCCATGGCAACTAAATATCAATTTCCATCCTAATGAGGCAATCGCACAGTTTATTGAAGCTCACCGTTGCAACATAAAATGAATCACAACAACCCCTCAGTAGGGAGCCTATTCCTAATCCAATACCGCCTCAGTGAACATATGAACTCGGGATGGGGTTAGTTGTGGTGAAGAAACACATCAAAACAATACCAAAATGTATTCCTCCTAACAGAAAAAGCCTACATGCACAACCCCTCAAATGTTAGGTTACGTAAGTGCCTGCTTCTGTTCTTGCAGCAGACATACCGAATGCACCCCATCGCTGTATGTGCCTCAAGTGAAATAGATACTGATTTAACTGTACTGGACTTACTGTACTGTGTTCACTCCCTAAAGGTAATCACATACCATGTACGCCTAAAGCAAGAACACATCATCACTGCCAGTGGTAGAATGAAATTACATCAACAACCACAATCACAAAATCTACAACATTGACAACAGCATACTGTATACGACCTCATTGTAAACTCATCTATAAAGTGTTTATTTAGGCCAAATTCTCTCCGTTTAACATTTTCTAGGGTGCATGCAGAAAACTGTCCCTTGTGACAAAGGATTTCCCCTGGACAATGGCTTTGTAATTTTTGTAATGTAGCTTTGTAATGTTTTTTTGCCCCTTCTCCATTTTCATGAATTTTCAATCTCTGTGGAACGGAGAGAAAGTTCCTAAAACTGTCCTGAGGGGCATTAAACTTGCAGATCTATTCATCCTTGACTCTTATGTACTGATCTTTTGTCATCTTTTAAGAAATGTAGACAAGATTACATATTATTATTATTTTGCTTAGTGAAGCATTATTGAAAAGTTCACAAGACAGACAATGACCTCAAATTAAGAAGTGAAAGTCTTAAGTTTAGTTGGTTTGGAAACGACTGAAAAAAGCCAATTTGAGTATTTGGTGACTATAACGTGATCCACCAATATAATATCTGCACAGATTTCCAGGGATAAAATGATGAACTATGAGCGGCCCCTCATGAATGACATCTCCCTTTACCACGGTTGGGAGCATCTTCACGCCTCACCACTCCTTGACGACGACGACGACAACAACAACAACAACAACAAGCCTAATGCATTTACTCCGGTCACTTCAATTGTCACAGAGAGATCTCACTGACAAGGCCTAACTGTTTAAAATGTAGCCAAGGAGTATGTGTGCGCGCTCACATACACACACACACACACACACACACACACACAGAAACACACACAAACACACACACGCACACACACAGACAAAATAAACCCACACATACACATTGCGTTAGGATCTCAAAGATACGCAGGCAACTGATAACCGAAACAAATAATAAATTACAGGAGAAGGTCTCAGACCTGTCAGTCAGTGAAGTGAGGCTCTCTGTAAATAGAAATGATCAGTCAAAGGGAAGAGGGAATACGAAAAGCACAGCACTGCTCATCTCCCCAACACATTTCTTCTGCCTCCGCCAGCACACAAAAACTGTGCAACGTCTCCTCCATCACTACATGTTTCAAACTTCCCCAGCCTCTAGCCTGTCAGGAAACATCCCAGATCTTATGCTCCTTCGTACAGAGAAGATGTGAGGAGCTGAGATGACACAGCTTAATGCTAAAGACATGTTTTGCTTACTCTCTTTCCCCCCATAGACCTTCACTGGAAACAACACACACACACACACACACACACACACACACACACACACACACACACAGACAAAATAAACCCACACATACACATTGCGTTAGGATCTCAAAAATACGCAGGCAACTGATAACCGAAACAAATAATAAATTACAGGAGAAGGTCTGGGACACACACACACACACACACACACACACACACAAAATGGATAAAAAAAATCACTTGGATTCTGAAACATTGGTATGAGGGTTATGAATTATGAATAGGGTTAGGCTTTATGTGACTCATTCCAACCAAGGCTTATAAAGAGTATTGGCTGTGTAAACTTTCCCATCCATCAAAAGGAATAGCTAATATATATATATATATATATATATATATATATATATATATATATA